>JBBBDQ010000221.1:4190000-4290000 GCA_037127315.1 Ascarosepion bandense
GTTGCCTCTTTTGGTAAAATGTAATTCATATAACGGCCGTGTTCCTTAGTGCCCAGTTCACGAATTAGAAGACGAAATTTCCATTTTCATCTTTGTAAGAAAAGTCGGCGTAAAAGGTATCCATCCGACGTTTAAACCACGAAGCGAACGAAGTGGAAGTCCATGATCGCCTACGTCCTGAAAGAACACGGCACAAGAAGAAGAAGAAGAAGAAGAAGAAGTCGGCATATAGTTAACAAAAGGTTGCCGATCTCTTACTTAGACCAACAAAATACAAGAAGCTATGGAGAGCCAGATCGCACAACGAATTGACGTGTCACGTAAATGAAGAGGAATTGAAAGAATGACAGATCAAAAACAAAGAAGTTAGTAAATAGGGTTTAAAGTTTTTTAGAGCGACGAAAGTAGTGGAGAGCCATAGTCGCCCACGCACCGAAGGTTTTTCATCTGTTTGAAGAAAATAGCTTCTACTCTTTTGGCTTTTAGTTAAACTTATTCCTGGGAGCAAATTTTCTCTCACATGACAGCAGTGTCAAGTTCCCAACGAAGTTGCCAAACACATGAACATTTAGAAAATTGTGCAAAACTCTCAAAGTAATAAAGTATGCTATCGATATTAAGCAACTGGCTAAAACCATGCAAAGGCAAGGCTGTCGTTGCATCTGTGGCTCAACACCGATGCAACGACAGCTAATCATACCATTCCTTCAGATATAGCATCAGCATCAGCATCCATTCCTGCACTGTCAGTTACTGGTAATGTTCCTTTAGATATAGCATCCTTATCTACACCCATCCGCATCAGCATCTATTCCTGCACTGTCAGTTACTGGTACTGTTCCTTTAGATATAGCATCCTTATCTACACCCATCCGCATCAGCATCCATTCCTGCACTGTCAGTTACTGGTACTGTTCCTTTAGATATAGCATCCTTTTCTACACCCATCCGCATCAGCATCCATTCCTGCACTGTCAGTTACTGGTACTGTTCCTTTAGATATAGCATCCTTATCTACACCCATCCGCATCAGTATCCATTCCTGCACTGTCAGTTACTGGTACTGTTCCTTTAGATATAGCATCCTTATCTACACCCATCCGCATAAGCATCCATTCCTGCACTGTCAGTTACTGGAAGTGTCCCTTTAGATATAGCATCCTTATCTACACCCATCCGCATCAGCATCTATTCCTGCACTGTCAGTTACTGGTACTGTTCCTTTAGATATAGCATCCTTATCTACACCCATCCGCATCAGTATCCATTCCTGCACTGTCAGTTACTGGAAGTGTCCCTTTAGATATAGCATCCTTATCTACACCCATCCGCATCAGCATCTATTCCTGCACTGTCAGTTACTGGTACTGTTCCTTTAGATATAGCATCCTTATCTACACCCATCCGCATCAGCATCCATTCCTGCACTGTCAGTTACAGGTACTGTTCCTTTAGATATAGCATCCTTATCTACACCCATCCGCATCAGCATCCATTCCTGCACTGTCAGTTACTGGTACTGTTCCTTTAGATATAGCATCCTTATCTTCACCCATCCGCATCAGCATCCATTCCTGCACTGTCAGTTACTGGAAGTGTCCCTTTAGATATAGCATCCTTATCTACACCCATCCGCATCAGCATCCATTCCTGCACTGTCAGTTACTGGTACTGTTCCTTTAGATATGGCATCCTTATCTACACCCATCCGCATCAGCATCCATTCCTGCACTGTCAGTTACTGGTACCGTTCCTTTAGATATAGCATCCTTATCTACACCCATCCGCATCAGTATCCATTCCTGCACTGTCAGTTACTGGAAGTGTCTTTTTAGATATAGCATCCTTATCTACACCCATCCGCATCAGTATCCATTCCTGCACTGTCAGTTACTGGTACTGTTCCTTTAGATATAGCATCCTTATCTACACCCATCCGCATCAGTATCCATTCCTGCACTGTCAGTTACTGGTACTGTTCCTTTAGATATAGCATCCTTATCTACACCCATCCGCATCAGCATCCATTCCTGCACTGTCAGTTACTGGTACTGTTCCTTTAGATATAGCATCCTTATCTACACCCATCCGCATCAGCATCCATTCCTGCACTGTCAGTTACTGGTACTGTTCCTTTAGATATAACATCCTTATCTACACCCATCCGCATCAGCATCCATTCCTGCACTGTCAGTTACTGGTACTGTTCCTTTAGATATAGCTTCCTTATCTACACCCATCCGCATCAGTATCCATTCCTGCACTGTCAGTTACTGGAAGTGTCCCTTTAGATATAGCATCCTTATCTACACCCATCCGCATCAGCATCCATTCCTGCACTGTCAGTTACTGGTACTGTTCCTTTAGATATAGCATCCTTATCTACACCCATCCGCATCAGTATCCATTCCTGCACTGTCAGTTACTGGAAGTGTCCCTTTAGATATAGCATCCTTATCTACACCCATCCGCATCAGCATCTATTCCTGCACTGTCAGTTACTGGTACTGTTCCTTTAGATATAGCATCCTTATCTACACCCATCCGCAACAGCATCCATTCCTGCACTGTCAGTTATTGGTACTGTTCCTTTAGATATAGCATCCTTATCTACACCCATCCGCATCAGCATCCATTCCTGCACTGACAGTTACTGGTACTGTTCCTTTAGATATAGCATGCTTATCTACACCCATTCTTATCAGCATCCATTCCTGCACTGTCAGTTACTGATAGTGTTCCTTCAAATATAACATCATATCTACACCCATTCACATCAACATCATTCCTGCACTGTCAGTTACTGAAAGTAGTGTTCCTTTAGATATAGCATCCTTATCTTTGTCCGTAAGCATCTCTATTCCTGCACACTATCAGTTCTGGTACTGTTCGAAAACACAAGATATAGCATCCTTATCTACACCCATCACATCAGCATCCGTTCCTGCACTGTCAGTTACTGGTACTGTTCCTTCAGATATAGCATCGCCTCTACACCCCATCCGCATCAGCATCCATTCCTGCACTGTCAGTTACTGGTACTGTTCGAGCTAGATATAACATCATATCTACACCCATCTGCAAGAGCATCCATTCCTGCACTGTCAGTTACTGGTACTGTTCGCTGAATCATAGCATCCTTATCTACACCCATCCGCATCAGCATCAGTTGTACTGTCAATTCTGGTACTGTTCCTTTAGATATAGCATCCTTATCTACACCCATCCGCATCTGCATCCATTCCTGCACTTTCATCAGTTACTGGTACTGTTCCTTTAGATATAGCATCATATCTACACCCATCCGCATCAGTATCCATACCTGCACTATTGATTGCAGGTACTGTTCCTTTAGATAACCAGCATCCTTGTCTACACCCATCCACATCAGTATCCATTCCTGCACCATCGTTACCAAGTGTCCCTTTGAATAGCATCCTTATCTACACCCATCACATCAGCATCCCATTCATAAGCAATGAAAGTTCTTAGGTACTGTTCCTTTAGATATAGCATCCTTATCTACACCCATCCGCATCCAGTATCCATTCCTGCACTGTCAGTTACTGGTACTGTTCCTTTAGATATAAGCATCATATCCTTTTTATCCGCATCAGTATCCATTCCTGCACTGTCAGTTACTGGAAGTGTCCCTTTAGATATAGCATCCTTATCTACACCCATCGCATCAGCATCTATTCCTGCACTGTATGGGTCCACTGGTACTGTTCCTTTAGATATAGCATCCTTATCTACACCCATCCGCATCAGCATCCATTCCTGCACTGTCAGTTACTGGTACCTGTTCCTTTAGATATAGCATCTTTATCTACACTTACATCAACATCAACATCCATTCCTGCACTGTCAGTTACTGGTACTGTTCCTTTGGAATATAGCATCTTATCTACACCCATCGCATCAGTATCCATTCCTGCACTGTCAGTTACTGGTACTATTCCTTTAGATATAGCATCCTTATCTACACCATCGCATCGGTATCCATTCCTGCACTGTCAGTTACTGAAGTGTCCTTTAGATATAGCATCTTATCTACACCATCCATCGAGCCTATATTCCTACACTGTCAGTTACTGGTACTGTTCCTTTAGATATAGCATCCTTATCTACACCCATCCGCATCAGCATCCATTCCTGCACTGTCAGTAACTGGTACTGTTCCTTTAGATATAGCATCCTTATCTACACCCATCCGCATCAGCATCCATTCCTGCACTGTCAGTTACTGGTACTGTTCCTTTAGATATAGCATCCTTATCTTCACCCATCCGCATCAGCATCCATTCCTGCACTGTCAGTTACTGGAAGTGTCCCTTTAGATATAGCATCCTTATCTACACCCATCCGCATCAGCATCCATTCCTGCACTGTCAGTTACTGGTATTGTTCCTTTAGATATGGCATCCTTATCTACACCCATCCGCATCAGCATCCATTCCTGCACTGTCAGTTACTGGTACCGTTCCTTTAGATATAGCATCCTTATCTACACCCATCCGCATCAGTATCCATTCCTGCACTGTCAGTTACTGGAAGTGTCTTTTTAGATATAGCATCCTTATCTACACCCATCCGCATCAGTATCCATTCCTGCACTGTCAGTTACTGGTACTGTTCCTTTAGATATAGCATCCTTATCTACACCCATCCGCATCAGTATCCATTCCTGCACTGTCAGTTACTGGTACTGTTCCTTTAGATATAGCATCCTTATCTACACCCATCCGCATCAGCATCCATTCCTGCACTGTCAGATACTGGTACTGTTCCTTTAGATATAGCATCCTTATCTACACCCATCCGCATCAGCATCCATTCCTGCACTGTCAGTTACTGGTACTGTTCCTTTAGATATAACATCCTTATCTACACCCATCCGCATCAGCATCCATTCCTGCACTGTCAGTTACTGGTACTGTTCCTTTAGATATAGCATCCTTATCTACACCCATCCGCATCAGTATCCATTCCTGCACTGTCAGTTACTGGAAGTGTCCCTTTAGATATAGCATCCTTATCTACACCCATCCGCATCAGCATCCATTCCTGCACTGTCAGTTACTGGTACTGTTCCTTTAGATATAGCATCCTTATCTACACCCATCCGCATCAGTATCCATTCCTGCACTGTCAGTTACTGGAAGTGTCCCTTTAGATATAGCATCCTTATCTACACCCATCCGCATCAGCATCTATTCCTGCACTGTCAGTTACTGGTACTGTTCCTTTAGATATAGCATCCTTATCTACACCCATCCGCAACAGCATCCATTCCTGCACTGTCAGTTATTGGTACTGTTCCTTTAGATATAGCATCCTTATCTACACCCATCCGCATCAGCATCCATTCCTGCACTGTCAGTTACTGATAGTGTTCCTTTAGATATAGCATCCTTATCTACACCCATTCGCATCAGCATCCATTCCTGCACTGTCAGTTACTGATAGTGTTCCTTTAGATATAGCATCCTTATCTACACCCATCAGCATCAGCATCTATTCCTGCACTGTCAGTTACTGGTACTGTTCCTTTAGATATAGCATCCTTATCTACACCCATCCGCATCAGCATCCATTCCTGCACTGTCAGTTACTGGTACTGTTCCTTTAGATATAGCATCCTTATCTACACCCATCCGCATCAGCATCCATTCCTGCACTGTCAGTTACTGGTACTGTTCCTTTAGATATAGCATCCTTATCTACACCCATCTGCAAGAGCATCCATTCCTGCACTGTCAGTTACTGGTACTGTTCCTTTAGATATAGCATCCTTATCTACACCCATCCGCATCAGCATCCATTCCTGCACTGTCAGTTACTGGTACTGTTCCTTTAGATATAACATCCTTATCTACACCCATCCGCATCAGCATCCATTCCTGCACTGTCAGTTACTGGTACTGTACCTTTAAATATAGCATCCTTATCTACACCCATCCGCATCAGTATCCATTCCTGCACTGTCAGTTACTGGTACTGTTCCTTTAGATATAGCATCCTTATCTACACCCATCCGCATCAGTATCCATTCCTGCACTGTCAGTTACTGGAAGTGTCCCTTTAGATATAGCATCCTTATCTACACCCATCCGCATCAGCATCCATTCCTGCACTGTCAGTTACTGGTACTGTTCCTTTAGATATAGCTTCCTTATCTACACCCATCCGCATCAGTATCCATTCCTGCACTGTCAGTTACTGGTACTGTTCCTTTAGATATAGCATCCTTATCTACACCCATCCGCATCAGTATCCATTCCTGCACTGTCAGTTACTGGAAGTGTCCCTTTAGATATAGCATCCTTATCTACACCCATCCGCATCAGCATCTATTCCTGCACTGTCAGTTACTGGTACTGTTCCTTTAGATATAACATCCTTATCTACACCCATCCGCATCAGCATCCATTCCTGCACTGTCAGTTACTGGTACTGTTTCTTTAGATATAGCATCTTTATCTACACCCATCCGCATCAGCATCCATTCCTGCACTGTCAGTTACTGGTACTGTTCCTTTAGATATAGCATCCTTATCTACACCCATCCGCATCAGTATCCATTCCTGCACTGTCAGTTACTGGTACTGTTCCTTTAGATATAGCATCCTTATCTACACCCATCCGCATCAGTATCCATTCCTGCACTGTCAGTTACTGGAAGTGTCCCTTTAGATATAGCATCCTTATCTACACCCATCCGCATCAGCATCCATTCCTGCACTGTCAGTTACTGGTACTGTTCCTTTAGATATAGCATCCTTATCTACACCCATCCGCATCAGTATCCATTCCTGCACTGTCAGTTACTGGAAGTGTCCCTTTAGATATTGCATCCTCATCTACACCCATCCGCATCAGCATCTATTCCTGCACTGTCAGTTACTGGTACTGTTCCTTTAGATATAGCATCCTTATCTACACCCATCCGCAACAGCATCCATTCCTGCACTGTCAGTTACTGGTACTGTTCCTTTAGATATAGCATCCTTATCTACACCCATCCGCATCAGCATCCATTCCTGCACTGACAGTTACTGGTACTGTTCCTTTAGATATAGCATGCTTATCTACACCCATTCGCATCAGCATCCATTCCTGCACTGTCAGTTACTGATAGTGTTCCTTTAGATATAGCATCCTTATCTTCACCCATTCGCATCAGCATCCATTCCTGCACTGTCAGTTACTGATAGTGTTCCTTTAGATATAGCATCCTTATCTACACCCATCCGCATCAGCATCTATTCCTGCACTGTCAGTTACTGGTACTGTTCCTTTAGATATAGCATCCTTATCTACACCCATCCGCATCAGCATCCATTCCTGCACTGTCAGTTACTGGTACTGTTCCTTTAGATATAGCATCCTTATCTACACCCATCCGCATCAGCATCCATTCCTGCACTGTCAGTTACTGGTACTGTTCCTTTAGATATAGCATCCTTATCTACACCCATCTGCAAGAGCATCCATTCCTGCACTGTCAGTTACTGGTACTGTTCCTTTAGATATAGCATCCTTATCTACACCCATCCGCATAAGCATCCATTCCTGCACTGTCAGTTACTGGAAGTGTCCCTTTAGATATAGCATCCTTATCTACACCCATCCGCATCAGTATCCATTCCTGCACTGTCAGTTATTGGTACTGTTCCTTGAGATATAGCATCCTTATCTACACCCATCCGCATCAGCATCCATTCCTGCACTGTCAGTTACTGGTACTGTTCCTTTAGATATAGCATCCTTATCTACACCCATCCGCATCAGCATCCATTGCTGCACTGTCAGTTACCGGTACTGTTCCTTTAGATATAGCATCCTTATCTACACCCATCCGCATCAGTATCCATTCCTGCACTGTCAGTTACTGGTACTGTTCCTTTAGATATAGCATCCTTATCTACACCCATCCGCATCAGTATCCATTCCTGCACTGTCAGTTACTGGTACTGTTCCTTTAGATATAGCATCCTTATCTACACCCATCCGCATCAGCATCCATTCCTGCACTGTCAGTTACTGGAAGTGTCCCTTTAGATATAGCATCCTTATCTACACCCATCCGCATCAGCATCCATTCCTGCACTGTCAGTTACTGGTACTGTTCCTTTAGATATAGCATCCTTATCTACACCCATCCGCATCAGCATCCATTCCTGCACTGACAGTTACTGGTACTGTTCCTTTAGATATAGCATGCTTATCTACACCCATTCGCATCAGCATCCATTCCTGCACTGTCAGTTACTGATAGTGTTCCTTTAGATATAGCATCCTTATCTACACCCATTCGCATCAGCATCCATTCCTGCACTGTCAGTTACTGATAGTGTTCCTTTAGATATAGCATCCTTATCTACACCCATCCGCATCAGCATCTATTCCTGCACTGTCAGTTACTGGTACTGTTCCTTTAGATATAGCATCCTTATCTACACCCATCCGCATCAGCATCCATTCCTGCACTGTCAGTTACTGGTACTGTTCCTTTAGATATAGCATCCTTATCTACACCCATCCGCATCAGCATCCATTCCTGCACTGTCAGTTACTGGTACTGTTCCTTTAGATATAGCATCCTTATCTACACCCATCTGCAAGAGCATCCATTCCCGCACTGTCAGTTACTGGTACTCTTCCTTTAGATATAGCATCCTTATCTACACCCATCCGCATAAGCATCCATTCCTGCACTGTCAGTTACTGGAAGTGTCCCTTTAGATATAGCATCCTTATCTACACCCATCCGCATCAGTATCCATTCCTGCACTGTCAGTTATTGGTACTGTTCCTTGAGATATAGCATCCTTATCTACACCCATCCGCATCAGCATCCATTCCTGCACTGTCAGTTACCGGTACTGTTCCTTTAGATATAGCATCCTTATCTACACCCATCCGCATCAGTATCCATTCCTGCACTGTCAGTTACTGGTACTGTTCCTTTAGATACAGCATCCTTATCTACACCCATCCGCATCAGCATCCATTCCTGCACTGTCAGTTACTGGAAGTGTCCCTTTAGATATAGCATCCTTATCTACGCCCATCCGCATCAGCATCCATTGCTGCACTGTCAGTTACCGGTACTGTTCCTTTAGATATAGCATCCTTATCTACACCCATCCACATCAGTATCCATTCCTGCACTGTCAGTTACTGGTACTGTTCCTTTAGATATAGCATCCTTATCTACACCCATCCGCATCAGCATCCATTCCTGCACTGTCAGTTACTGGAAGTGTCCCTTTAGATATAGCATCCTTATCTACACCCATCCGCATCAGCATCCATTCCTGCACTGTCAGTTACTGGTACTGTTTCTTTAGATATAGCATCCTTATCTACACCCATCCGCATCAGCATCCATTCCTGCACTGTCAGTTACTGGTACTGTTCCTTTAGATATAGCATCCTTATCTACACCCATCCGCATCAGCATCCATTCCTGCACTGTCAGTTACTGGTACTGTTCCTTTAGATATAGCCATCCTTATCTACACCCATCCGCATCAGGCATCCATTCCTGCACTGTCAGTTACTGGTACTGTTCCTTTAGATATAGCATCCTTATCTACACCCATCCGCATCAGTATCCATTCCTGCACTGTCAGTTACTGGTACTGTTCCTTTAGATATAGCATCCTTATCTACACCCATCCGCATCAGTATCCATTCCTGCACTGTCAGTTACTGGTACTGTTCCTTTAGATACAGCATCCTTATCTACACCCATCCGCATCAGTATCCATTCCTGCACTGTCAGTTACTGGTACTGTTCCTTTAGTTATAGCATCCTTATCTACACCCATCCGCATCAGCATCCATTCCTGCACTCTCAGTTACTGGTACTGTTCCTTTAGATATAGCATCCTTATCTACACCCATCCGCATCAGCATCCATTCCTGCACTGTCAGTTACTGGTACTGTTCATTTAGATATAGCATCCTTATCTACACCCATCCGCATCAGCATCTATTCCTGCACTGTCAGTTACTAGTACTGTTCCTTTAGATATAGCATCCTTATCTACACCCATCCGCATCAGCATCTATTCCTGCACTGTCAGTTACTAGTACTGTTCCTTTAGATATAGCATCCTTATCTACACCCATTCCTACTACTAATCATTCCGTTTCAGAAAACATACCATCATTAGCTGTTTCTGCTTCTGGTGACATTTTACAAAAGAAATACCCAAATCTCTAACAGTAAAGGAATTTACAATCCAAAAGAAAGCTCCGAGGCTATGGAACATTAATTATACTAACACAGTAGTGGGCTGTCATCGTGTCAGAATCATAATAGTAACCTTTAAAATTCGCACAGCGTGCATAAAAAACTGGGTTAGAGAATATGAAGGCAACGTATTTATCAAACAAATAAAAACTTTTAAAAACAGTTTATTTCTAATGGATGTTCCAATAACTTGAACCGATTTTAAATACGAATTAAGTTTAAACGTCTAATGATTTTTTGTTCAATTTCTTTCAGATTTAACAACTTCAGTCTTTGGCAATTTTAATCGTGGAAAGATTAACCATCGAACAACGTGTTAAAGTTATTGAAGCCTTTTACGAAAACATACATTCAAACAAGAGAAGTTCCCAGGTCACATTATCTCTCAAAACAGGGATGCCAATTGGCCACCACGATCGTGCGACTTAACGCCTTGACACTGAAGTGTGACGCCGAAGCCTTGACACTGAAGTGTGACGCCGAAGCCTTGACACTGAGGTATGCCGCTGAAGCCTTGGCGGACATTTGAGCGATATTATTATTCGCACATAATTGTCATGAATCAAAACGAAAAGAGACGTTTAAACAAGAGAAGTTCCTAAGTCACATTATCTCTCAAAACGGGGATGCCAGTTGACCACCACGATCGTGCGACTTAACGCCTTGACACTGAGGTGTGCCGCCGAAGTCTTGACACTGAGGTATGCCGCTGAAACCTTGGCGGACATTTGAGCGATATTATTATTCGCACATAATTGTCATGAATCAAAACGAAAAGAGACGTTTAAACAAGAGAAGTTCCTAAGTCACATTATCTCTCAAAGCAGGGATGCCAGTTGGCCACCACGATCGTGCGACTTAACGCCTTTAGATTTCTTCCCTTGGGGTGATCTCAAAAGTAAGGTCTATGCCAACAAGCCAACAACAACTCAACAGCTGAAGAATGAGATAATAAGTCATACAGTAGCTTTATCACCGACGCAGTGTGGTTGTCCTGTTATTTAACCCATAACTGGAAGGAATAGACGGATTAATACCTTTCCCATGGGTATTTGCGCGTAAGTGAATGCAATGAATTCGGCTGGAATAATGAATACACATAGCAAAAGAGTGTATAATCTATAGGCTGTTCCATTGAGATGGATCGAAGTTAGCAGTAAACAAAACAATGTTATTGATGAACTTTTATTGATTTCACTATCAGATCATGTTATTTTAGTCATGGCAATTATGGTCTGAAATGAATGTTATGGATATCAAAGAACTGTAGTTCTAACAGGACGGCGCCACATACCACACAGCCAATGCAACAATGGCTTTATTGAATGAGAAGTTCCCAGGTAGCATTATCTCTTGAAACAGTGAGGTCAATTGACCACCACGATCGTGCGACTTGACGCCTTTAGATTTCTTCCCTTGGGGTCATCTCATAAGTAAGGTCTATGCCAACAAGATCTCAACAGAATGAAGGATGAGATATTAAGGCATATTGGTGAGATCTCGGAGCAACTATGCAGAGACGTCATCAAAATCTTTGACCATCGAGTGGAGGAGCACCGCCGAAGCTTTCTAAAATTACATCACATCGAGGTGTCCTCTTAGATGTGACACAAGGCCAAAAGTATGGGGCACCCAGTGAAGATGGAACTCACTACTCAGTTATAATATGTTCTAGCTAAACGAGCTTGCTATCCCTAACACCACGTCGAGGTGCCCAAATAACTCAGTCAGTTAAGTGCCATACGTGATACACGCTTGGGCGATCATGTCTCGAAAGAGACATGACTGACTGAGCAGAAGATTATCCCGCTAGTAGGTTGCCATTAGCTTTCTGCGGTAGACTGGTTTGCCGACCAAGGCTATAGAACCCAAACTGTCCTGCTATTTAACCCATAACTGGAAGGAAGAGACGGATTAATACCTTTCCCAAGGGTATTTGCGCGTAAGTGAATACAATGGATTCAACTGGAATTCGAACTCTTCTTCCCGGTTTCTCGTTCCGAGCCGATATCCACTGTACCACAACGGACAACGCCAAATAACTCACAATGTTTTAATATGCTGCCAAACAAAATAAACCAACCAATCAAAATCACTTTCTTGTTTATTTTTCATCTTATCTCGCCTCTGCTCTCTCTCTCTCTCTCTCTCTCTCTCTCTCTCTCTCTCTCTCTCTCTCTGTGTGTGTGTGACTTTATCATTGTATTTCCAAAGGACTAGTCACTGACATTGCCTAGAGACGTTAGTGGAATTAAGACAGTTATAGTCGCTTTAAATCTCCTAACAGGTCAGGCTGACCTCAGCCATTAATAATAATAATAATAATAATAAACAAAGGAAAAGAAAAAAGAGTGATAATTTAAGGAAATAAAACAAGTACTTGAAAGAAAGAGACAGAAAAAAAGAGAGGGAGAGAGAGAGAGAGGAGTCACAGGAAGAGAAAAAAGAGAGGAAAAGATTTGTTTAAGATTTGAATAAGGAAGGAGTTAAAAGATAAGAGCATATTTACTTGACATTCAAGTTTTTTGTTTTTGCATTTTTTTTTGAGGATTTCCCAGATTTTACAAGTATGCAAATTTTTACGTGTTTAGCGTACTGAGAACAACAGTGCTAACTAATGAAAAAATCTTCATTCAGTTAATTTATTTACTCATCCTCATATATCTTTCTCTTATATCTATGGAGACTGTTAATTTTCTTTTCGTATTCTCCAATTTTATTGAAGGCTCGGTCTTTGGTTATAAGCACATGGTCGTTGATTACATCGGAGAAACCCTTTGTTATGGTCGGTGACTTTAGTCTAGGAACCACTCCCACGACCTTCTCTATAACGAAGGTCGTGCCACTCCGCCTAGCGATGCCGTGTCGTAACCGCGCGGACTTTGTACATAGCAATGAACATAGCAATATATATATATTAATTCAGATACTTCAATCCAAAGGAAAAAAGCAGGAAGGTAAATTCCAAAAAACCCGATCCTAATTAATATTAAAAATTTATTTTAATATTAAAAAATGATACAGGAAGAGAGCTCCATATAATAAAATATTACAGAGCAAATATATATTAAAAAAGGATTAATTCAAAGATGTTGAATGGCCATTTCGATATGAAGATCCCCACGGGGGACGACACATCACCTCAGCAACAGAAAAAACCTTTCAGAAACTGGAGAAAAATTAGTCTACTTTTCCTTTTTAAATAGATTGCAAAGAAATTAAAAAATAAATAATAAAATAAAATAAAATAAAATAAAAATAAAAATAAAGGGAAAGAAAAAGAAAAAGAAAACGAAAAAGAAAAAGAAAAAGATAGAATAAAATCAAATAAATAAGAAAAGAAAAAAATTGACATCGTCTGGGTTCGCAAAAAAAAGGGAGAATGTAACTAAAAATTAACAGACAGCCGTGTTAAATCGACGTAAGTTTAAGCAACACGGAAAAAAGGTGGTAAGAGAGATAAAAGAAGGAAGGGAGGGAAAAAGAAAGAAACTAAAGAAAAAAATTTTTTTTAAATATTACAGACGCTGGACAAATTCAAAAACCTAATTTCCCCAAAATATATATATATATATATATATATATATATATATATATAAGTTGATTGGCTGATTTTCTCTATCTAATTCAATGTTCTACGTGTTAAATCTTCGTCTTCCTTCAACCATGTATCGAGCACATTCTAATAAAACTGTTTACTTGGCTAATATAATTCAAATCTAGGCTATAATTGGTCAATACACACACACACACACACACACACACACACACACACACACACACACACACACATATATATATATATATATATATATACACTTACCTCCCTGCTAGGTATGATCAGCATCTTTCATTTGCGTCTCTGTCCGTGGGCAGATGAGAAACCAAGAAAAAAATAAATACTGAGAGGTGCCCCGTTTGGGTGAACAGATGTCTGATGCTGAGGATTGAAGCAGAGGATCGATCGGTAGTTACCACCAAGGCCAGCGCAACCGACGGTTCAACCTTTTGGTCCTAGCCTGATCGTATGCGTTTGGGTTCCCCACATTAAAATCGATCTTGACTCGCAATACGTCTCAGTAGAGTGGCAAGGTAAATATCACATATATATGGAGATTTTCTAAGTGTAGCTTAAATGTGGCACAAGGCCGAAAGTATGGTGTACCCAGTGAGAATCGAACTCTTTACTCAGCTGTAATAGACACTAGAAAGAAAAGATTGTTAAACATTACACCACGCCAAGGTGCGCTAATCATGGATATATATATATGTGTGTGTATTTAGCAGTAGTAATGGTACAGCGTTAGTATTTAAATAAATGAATAAGTATTACATTTTTTATCCTACATTATAGTTATTTTTTAGTTTCATTGCAATTTTATACTTCTTATTTACGTCAATTCAGCCTCTCAATCTTAAAAATCATCACAAATAAGAAGCGAGAAAGACTACGCTCAACTGAAGAAGAAATGAGGATTTACTTGTCGCATCTTCGACCACATATTGAAGAAATCACGAAAAAAAAAAAAATAATAATAAAACCACCAGGCACGGGTTTCGCACTAAATAACCTGCACAAATAGTCGAACTGAAACACTGAAATAAAGTAAATTCATATTTGTATAAGCATTTTAAAAAATATATGGTATTATTTCATAATGTACTAGCAGTATAGCCCGGTGTTGCTCTGGTGTAATGAAAGCTTTAAAACTAATCCATGGTCCTGGAGCTCAGACTCAGCCTAAAGAATATTTGTGTGAAGTTTGGTGAGAATCGGATAAAAATTGTGGATTTGTATAAAGGACATACAGACAGATAAATAGACACATACACAAACATCTTGCCTGATATATATATATATATATATATATATATATATATATATATATATATATATATTATCGATTTTCTATACTATTGTAAGAACTGCAACCTTGAAAATTTTGAATATCGTTTCTTATGTCTTTGTCTATGAGTATATCAAATTTGATTAAAATTGAACCACTCCTTCTATAACCCGATTTTTTCGATTATCGATTTTCAATATTTATCGGGGCTACCTCGACACAAAACCTAGCTAAGAACACTCGCAGACGCTTATAGTAAAACTGTGTAAATTTTCAAGAGAATCGGTTCAGCCGTTTCGGAATCTGCCTGTATGTCTGTATTTTTTCAGCCCTTTTATTTTAGTTTTTGCTTCGGGTTTGGCTCTAAGTAGGCATAATTGTAGTTCTTTGTCTCAGCCATGATACCATCTAGCCTTATTTAGACTTAAAAATTCAGTTTACGACGAAAAATACTTATTTGATATCGATACCAGGAAATCAAAATTTGACTTACAACCATTCATTTTTTTTTCATTCTACGGTTTTGCTTTTAAGTCTTTCGTGCCAATGTCAAAGAGTCTGAGCTCCAGGACATTTGATTAGTTTTAAAGCTTTCATTACACCCGAGCAACACCGGGCTATACTGCTAGTCATTGTATAAACATCATCATCATCAACAATCCTATGACCAGGTGTGGTCGCAGTGTCTCTTTGCATCTGAGTACTTGAATAGTCCCCTCTATATCTCTGGGTTGAAGACCAGCGTGGTATTCATTCATGTTTAACATACATTTGAGCAAGTATACATAGTGGATGACATCTTTCTTAAGGTCACGCCAGTGTTGATGTCTTTCTTCCTGAAAAGCGTGGTGGAGAACCCGGTTTATTCGCTGATGACCCGACTATGATGCAGGTAGAATTGAGTTAAATGGTACCAACAGTACTCAGTAAATTGCGTTCTGAACAAAAGGAGAGAGAAGACGTGTCTTTTTGACTGAAAAGAAAACAACTAAATGAATGTCTGTTATGTTAAACCATGAGCGGTTCCAAACATCGTATTTCGGCTTTAATGTCTGTTACAGTCATGGAAAGAGAGAGAGAGAGAGAGAGAGAGAGAGAGAGAGAGAGAGAGAATAGCAAGGCAGCGTCACCTTAGTCCATTCTCCTTACGACCAGTTATTAAACTTAACTACCAGTTATGAAAGATCTCTCCGCGTGTTTGCTCTTTAACAAGGACCTTTTATTTATTTATTTATTTATTTATTTTTGCAATAATTACGCCGTCGAGTAGTGAAGAATATATGATTTCAATATACGCTCTTAAATCAGCGCGGATCCCAAACCATGTCGCTATCCAGTCAGTTAATTGCCATAGGTGATACACGTTTTGGCGATCATGTCTCTTTCGAGACATGACTGACTGGGCAGAAGATTCTCCCGCAGGAGGTTGCCATTGCTTCTGTGGTAGACTGGTTGCTGACCAAGGCTACAGAACCCAATCTGTCCTATTATTTAACCCATAACTAGAGGAAAGAGACGGATTAATACCTTTCCCAAGGGTATTTGAGCGTAAGTGAATGCAAGGAATTCGACTGGAATTCGAACTCGGTTTCCCGATTTCTCGTTCCGAGCCGATATCCATTGCACCACGACGCACATAAAGAGTCATTAGAACTAAACGCCACAACAAAAAAAAATCCCTTATACGGATTTAAAACCAAAAATAAATACATATATCCTCAAAAATTGGCTGGAGTCATGGAACTTCTGTACTGACAATAAACTACACCAAGTGACACAAACTATTAATTGGAGTAGATAGACTAAACTATCGCCCGGTTCACACTCCACCAACGTCTATTGAACAGGTGAAGAGACTCATCCCTTGTTCCCTGTTTAGGATGTGGTTTCCGACTTTCTCTTTTCCAATCTTTTTACTCTTACATAGCCCCCTGCGCATCAGTGGCATTATCGCCTTGCTCGGGGTGATATGATTTAAAAAAAAAAATCTTAAAAAAAGAAACCAACAAAAAGATGTCAACAAGAGAAGAAGTGATAATGGCTAGACTCCGAATAGGACACACCTATATCACCCACTCATACTTACTGAAAGGAGAAGAAGTACCAATCTGCATACCATGCCAAGAACCCTACACAGTACACCATATACTGACAAGCTGCATAGACCTTGAACAGATCCGACTAAAACACTATCAAGAAAATAATCTAAGGGATATTTTCAACAAGGTTAACCCTAAAAATATTCTCAGATTCCTAAGAGAGACGAAACTATACAACAAGATATAGTCAAAAAGTTCCTCTGAATCATAAGTAACATTTAACTTAACCCATCATACTACAACAACTAATGTTTCGGCATTAAATGACCCATAAAGGGTTGATTTGCCGTAAAACAAACCAGTCAGTCAGTTTAGTTGCCATACGTGATACACGCTTGGGCGATCATGTCTCGAAAGAGACATGACTGACTGGGCAGAAGATTATCCCGCAGAAGGTTGCCATTGCTTTCTGCGGTAGACTGGTTGCCGACCAAGGCTAAAGAACCCAATCTGTCCTGCTATTTAACCCATAACTGGAAGGAAGAGACGGATTAATACCTTTCCCAAGGGTATTTGCGCGTAAGTGAATACAATGGATTCAGCTGGAATTCGAACTCGGCTCCCCGGTTTCTCGTTCCGAGCCAATATCCACTGTACCACAACGCACATCCAAAAAAAAAAAAAAACAATCATTAAATCGGCGCCGGGGGGAGTCGTCATGAATGTAAATTGACTGGGTTCATGAGGGAGTCAACATTTCAACATTATCCACCCCAATCAGGGAAGATTAAGCCCTGATACCCCCTCCTCAATCAAACACTAGCAAAGATTTCATAAAACAATGGATGAACGTAGGCCACGTCTTCTGCGCACCTGATTGGGTGTTCATAACAACCACTCCACTGCGCGAACTGACTTTAAATGATCTACGGCGGAACTGGCTTATTTTTTCTTTCCTATTGGATAGCAACTTCATTGGATAACTAAGGGGATAATTACACATTGTTACACTTAATTCTCCATATTGTTAGCCAAACAAGGTTTGTTGACTTACTCCACTTGTTTTGGGTTTAATTTGTACTATAAAATCTATAAGTTTTCAATAACAAAAGAACACCAGACGACGAATCACTAAAGAAATGAGGATACAAACAACAACTACAATATACACCTCCGCAACAAAAAAGCAAAAACAGAAAAAGAAATATCATCTGCTTCAATCCACCATACAACAAAGCCGTCAAAACAAACATAAGTAAGACATTCCTGAATTTATTAGAAAAACACTTCCCGGTGACAAACCGATTGGCAAAAATATTCAACAAAAACAACGTCAAAATTAGTTACAGCTGCACAAAAAATATTACACAAATAATAAAAAGCCACAACAAAAAATTAACAAACTACAATAATGCAATCGAAGAAGCTCAATGCAACTGCAGAAACGGAACTACATGCCCACTCCAGAGAAATTGCCAGCAAACAAATATAGTATATAAAGCCAAGGTAAGTGCAAACAACAACACAATGTACTACATCGGTGCCACTGAGGGACCATTTAAGAAAAGAAATAACAACCACAATCTTTCATTCTCCAACAGAAAATACTTGAACTGGACTACACTATCAAAATACGTATAACGTCTAAAAGACAGAAATATTTCACCAACAATAAGCTGGGAAATACTGAAAAAAGCCCCTGCTAACAACAACATTACAAAAAAATGCCTACTTTGCCTACATGAGAAAGTAGCAATTATATCTCATACCCCACAAAAGAACTTACTAAACACGAGATCAGAACTAATTTCCAAATGCAGACATGAAAATAAATACCTATTATCACAATTTATACCAAACAGATAAAAAAAAAAAATCACACGTCTCTTCCATAGTAAAATAAATAATTAATAAATACTAACAAGCATTACAAATTAGAATTTCCACGATGTAAATATACGCAACCATAAAAAATAATAAAACAAGCCAATAACCGACTTTAAAACAAAAAATAACAATACAGCCTTAAATAAAATAATAGCAATTCTTACCTACCATAGTTTCACACGAAACTCATGAAAGTACATTTGTACGTACGAGAAATCGACAACTATTCGCGCGTTGACATCGCTACACACCATTCGAATATGACAACCGAATGAGTGTGTATTTGTGCAACTGCACACATATACATATATATACCGAACCCCGCACGATTCGCATGTGTATGTTTATGCAAGCCTCAGTGACCGAACGCGCGTGCGTGCGTGCGTGCGTGTGTGTGTGTGTGTGTGTGTGTGTGTGTGTGTGTGTGTGTGTGTGTCCTTGCGCGCGTTGATGGGTGTACAAATGTATATATATGTATGTCTCCGTTTGTCGTTACGAGAGATTTTTTCCCCCACTTCCACAAACATACACAAAAAATACACGAATATAACCATTTTTTTTTTCAAACAATTAATCAGTTTGTCTGACGATCGCAAAAGCGTGAAACCCAGGGTTACAAACTCACACCTATCTATATGAATATATATATATATATATATATATATATATTGAGAGAGAGGGAGAGGGAAAAGAGAGACATGTAGATAGAGAGATAGGTAAGTGCAATATATAAATGGACAGAGCAGAGTATACATAGGCTGTACCGAATGCAACTTTTATAACGATGGTGTAATCATAAACCATCATTCAAGCTATAAAAAGTTAGGAATTGCACCAAACTAGCTAACCATGTGTGGAAATTAAAATAAAATAAGTGCTGGAGTATATTAAGAAAATCCAAGCCTTACAACAATAGCGATGTTTGCTGATTTTGGCTCTAGCATCATTATTATTTCTAGAACGAAAGGTTACTAAAGGAAAGATCTGAAATAATGAATGTATATACATTAGAAAGTACATTTTTGGCACGAAAAAAAAAAAACGAATAAAATTATGTACACTACCATTTTGCTCATCTTGTCTTACTCATCTCCTTATTTTTAACTTCGTGTTTTCAACTTCCTGTTGTGCATTCAAAATAAAGCCTATTTCGATACCGAAAGGCTGAAACCGCGATAGCGTAATCGGCTGATATTCCAAAATCAGTAGATATATATTTGGAATATCAGCCGATTAATAATAAATGGGGTTTGTTGCAACGAGAGAAATTGCTATTAGCAAAAAGTATGAGAAGTCGTGTACGTTTTGCTTAAAATGTAGATCTATTATTATTATTATTATTATTATTATTATTATTATTACTTATCTTTTGTATAATACATTAAGCGTCCATAATTGTCTTTGTGTGGTTACACGTGTTTCCAGTCCAAAGGTGACTCTCTTTAGACGAATAAATTTATGATTTTACATATCGAAATACGTTTGTCTTTCTTACGGCCGAAAACACCGCGTATATACAGATAATATGTAGACTAGATCTACATAATATCCAGACTAAGATAGATAGATAGATAGATAGATAGACAGATAGATAGATAGATAGATATGACCAGACTGACACTAGATAATAGAAAGAGATAGATAGATAGATAGATAGATAGATAGATAGATAGATAGATAGATAGATAAATAAATATGGCCAGACTGACACTAGATAATAGAAACATATAAACAGATAGATAGATAGATAGATAGATAGATAGATAGATATGGCCAGACTGACACTAGATAATAGAAACATATAAACAGATAGATAGATAGATAGATAGATAGATAGATAGATAGATAGATAGATAGATAGATAGATATGACCAGACTGACACTAGATAATAGAAATATATAAACAGATAGATAGATAGATAGATAGATAGATAGATAGATAGATAGATATGACCAGACTGACACTAGATAATAGAAACATATAAACAGATAGATAGATAGATAGGTAGATAGATAGATAGATAGGTAGATAGATAGATAGATAGATAGATAGATAGATAGATAGATATGACCAGACTGACACTAGATAATAGAAATATATAAACAGATAGAAACATATAAACAGATAGATAGATAGATAGATAGATAGATAGATAGATAGATATGACCAGACTGACACTAGATATAGATAGATAGATAGATAGATAGATAGATAGATAGATATGACCAGACTGACACTAGATAATAGAAATATATAAACAGATAGATAGATAGATAGATAGATAGATAGATAGATAGATAGATAGATAGATAGATAGATATGACCACTGATAATAGAAAATAATATAAACATATAGATAGATAGATAGATAGATAGATAGATAGATAGATAGATAGATAGATATGACCAGACTGACACTAGATAATAGAAATATATAAACAAATAGATAGAAATAGATAGATAGATAGATAGATAGATAGATAGATAGATAGATAGATAGATATGACCAGACTGACACTAGATAATAGAAATATATAAACAAATATATAGATAGATAGATAGATAGATAGATAGATAGATAGATAGATAGATAGATATGACCAGACTGACACTAGATAGATAGATAGATAGATAGATAGATAGATAGATAGATAGATAGATAGATATGACCAGACTGACACTAGAATAAATAGAAATAGATAGATAGATAGATAGATAGATAGATAGATAGATGTATGTTGCTAAACTTTAGTGATTGTACGTAAGCCGCTTCTATTTTTCTCTTCTGAAATGAACGTTGAACAATTTATGACGGAATGTCTTTTTTTGTCCATGAAGGATTACTCGTAATCTGAAATAGTCGAAAGTTAAAATGAATCGACATTAAATGTTTGAGGTTTTCAATATCGTCCTGGGTTATGACGATAGAAACTACATCCGGCAGCCAGGCCTCTGATCGGGAAATTAGAGGTTTTGAGGAGCTTGGAAACACTTCTTAAATAGCTGCTGTACCCAGCAATGTGCAAATAGTTATAAACAAAGTTTACCAGCAATGTATTTTTAAAAGAAATTTACTAATATAAAATAAATTTCTGCTTTAAATGGCTCATAAGGAGCTAATATACCAATAAACAATAACAGAATGTGATGGGAGTGTTGTGTGCGCGTGCGCGAGTGTGTTTGCGGTATTAGAGAAAAACTATGCGGAACTTAATGTGCGAAATAACGTGTGAAATGTCGGCGAGACATGGGAAACGCTTCCCAAACTTGACAGGTGAAGACTTTTAAGTATTTTCTTTTCTTTGCCATTTTGTTCTTTATTTGTCTTCTAACAATTTACTCTAATTTTTTTTTTTTTTTTTTTTTTGCACATGACAAAAAAAAATGTCGTTCCTTTATTATTTCCCCGATGACGTTGTCGACAGCCTCGTTATCATTTATATAACACTCAAACTTTCTTTTCTCGTCTGCCAGTTTCCATTCATCCATTGTCGCCTGAAATAGGCGTATTTTCTTCTACTCCTAAGATCTGGACAGCAAAAAAAAAAATAATAGTAATCTCCGAAAGAGGGGATGAGAGAGAGAGAGAGAGAGAGAGAGAGAGAGAGAGAGAGAGAGAACAAGTACAACGCTCACTTTCAACAAACCGTTAACAACTGACCGATTAACAGTTTTGTGTTTCTACAACCAGACCCCCGACTGTTGTCACTTCCTGTCAAACGGGACGTGTCAATAGCCAAGTATCCGGGTCTATTCACCCGAATGCATCACTACTTTAATGAGTAGCAAGAAAAGAGACATTGACTGTACAGAAATAATAAAAATAATGACAACAGTGGTCAGGGTCCGGAAACCACATTGATAAATACACTGATAGGTAATAATAATAATAATAATAATAATAATAATAATAATAATAATAATAATAATGAATAGAAAATGGCGAAGAGAGTTGTTGATTTATTGTTACATAAATAAACAGAAAATCTAATTTGAAAAGGAAGGGATTTGGTTGTGAACGAAGGAGGACGGAAAGAATGAAGAAGAAGAAGAAACAAAAAAGAAAAAGAAAAAGGAGAAACAAGTATATAAAAAAGACTAACAACTAAAAAAGAAACGAAGAAAAATTAAAAAAGAGATAGTGAGTGAGTGAGTGAGTGAGTGAGTAAAGCAAATAAAAATATTGTTGCGAAAATAAAAAGAAAAAGAATGAAAAAATAATGAAAAATAAAGAAATGAATGAAAGGACTGAGGTAAAAGAAAAGAGAAATTAAACGAAAAAGGTAAAATAACAAAAGTAAAACAAAATTAAATTTATGGGGGGAAAAAAAGAAAGCAGCGGTAAAAACAGCTAATAATGAAAAATAAAATTAGTTATGGAAATAAAAAGAAGATATCAAAGAAAATAAGAAAAAGAAACAAACGAACAAAGAAAGAAGGAAAGAAAGAGAAAAAGAGTAGAGATCGGAAAACTACAAAGAAAGAAACAAAGAAAGGGAGAAGAATGCAAAACGGTAAAGAAAGTAAAAGAAAAGGAAGAGAAACGAGAAAAGAACAAACAAATAATAAAAAACAATGGTATTTATAGAAATAAAAAGAAAGAGAGAAGAAATGAATGG
Organism: Ascarosepion bandense; assembly: GCA_037127315.1. Taxonomy (NCBI): domain Eukaryota; kingdom Metazoa; phylum Mollusca; class Cephalopoda; order Sepiida; family Sepiidae; genus Ascarosepion; species Ascarosepion bandense. Next base: position 4,213,661 of record JBBBDQ010000221.1, read on the forward strand.
GTTCAAGTAAAGAATGAAGAAAGAATGAATATTTCGCTAAAAAAAAAGAAAAAGAAATAGAAATGAATGAAAAAACAAATAAACATTTTTTTTAATTGATAGCTTCGAATAACGTCGAGTTCTCATTACTCTTTTAAACAGGATGTTTATCCCTTGTTTCCTGTTTTGGGTTGGGTTTCCGGTTCCTTCTAAAACCATATTTCTAACGTCTCCGGTGAAACACTGAAATTTGTTTTGTACGATATATTTATTTTTTGTCAACCGGAGTAGATAGGTATGTCTATCGTCCGGATCACATTTTTCATCGGTCTTTTGAACAGGACAGTGTTTTATATATTGATTCCTGTATAGGATCTGTTTTCCGGTTCTTTCTAAAGTCTACCTCAATTCTATACTTCTAATGTCTCCGTCTAAGCTCAGAAATCTTATTTGATATTTGTCATTCTTTTCAACAGCTGTAGATAGGTTCGCATATCGTCCGAATCACACTCTTCCTCGGTCTTTTGAACAAAACTAATAATTTTTCACTTGCTTCTTGTACAGGATCTGTTTTCTGATTCCTTCTAAAGTCTGCTACAACTTCTAACGTCTCCGCCTAAACTCTGAAATTTTATTTCCTACTCATTTATTTTTTGTCAAAAGGAGTTCGCCTATCGTGTTCGCCTATAGGTTCGCCTATCGTGTTCGCCTATAGGTTCGCCTATCGTGTTCGCCTATAGATTCGCCTATCGTGTTCGCCTATAGGTTCGCCTATCGTGTTCGCCTATAGATTCGCCTATCGTGTTCGCCTATAGGTTCGCCTATCGTCTAATTCACATTTCTGCCTGGTATCTTGAACAGGAGTGAAGTTTCCATTTTATTTTAATGTTTTCACCCCAAGCAAAGCAGAACTGCCACTGGTGCGCGGGAGGTTGGTGAAGAGGTGAGTGATGAGAAAGAGGAACAAGTTACAGGGGAGTAAGAGAATGAGTAAGAAAAGGATGAAAATATAGGTGTGAAGAGGGTCAAGTGTAAAGGAATAAGAACATGATACAAGGTTGTCATAAAAAGGATGTAAGTCAAGAAGATAAGAGATGGCAGTTGACTTTTCATTTAAATTCTTGGAGATTGTAGTTTTCAGGGAAGCAAATATATGGAAGGGAATCCCACAGACGGGAATGCGAGCAAAGAAACTGAAGAAGTAGAAATTGCGGTTATATATGATTGGCTTCACTGTAAAAAGGTGGGACGTAGTTGCTAGTCTAGTAGCTCCAGTAAATTTAGGCAGATGGGTCATGAGGGAGCTAAGCTCGTCAGAGCAAAAGCCGTGAAAGTATTTGTAGAAGAGACAGAGGGAAGCCACATTACGTCGGTGAAAAAGTAACTGGAGTTGAGCTACCAGGTCAGGATCAATTACATTATATTCGTTGGATTTTATGAAGAAAGCAGAGGTACCCGACCAGATGTGACAGCAGTATTCAGTGCACGGGTGGATGGTAGATTTATATATATGTAAGATAGATTTAGACGAGAAAAACTTCCTAGCCCGACAAAGGAAACTAACCTTCCTAACAGCAGATTTAACTATGGATTCAATGTAGTCATTCCACTTGAGGTGTCTAGGATTAGGCATATATTTCTTCTAAAAGCTTCTCATTCTCTTTCACTCGCAGTAGTCTCTTGTGTCTTATGGGCTTTATCGCCTTGAATAGGGTGGTTCGATAAAAAATACATAAAGAAAGAGAAAGAGAAAAGAAATAAAAGTGTTCTAGGATGAAAAAAAGAAATTAGTTTATGAAAAAGAAATAAGGAGGATGAATGAAATTTATGAATGAAAAAATGAATAAATTAAATTGGATGAAGATTAAATGAATGAAGATTAGGAGATTAAATGAATAAAGTTATCACAAACAATGAAGGAAATGAAGTCATTTACGGAATAGTTTGTGTTGTGGTGCAGTGGATATCGTCTCAGAACGAGAAATCATGGAGCCGAGTTCAAATTCCAGTTGAATTCCTTTTATTCACTTACGCGCAAATACCCTTGATAAAAGTATTAATCTGCCTCTTTCCTCCAGTTATGGGTTAAATAACATGACAGATTGGGTTCTATAGCCTTGATATAATTTTAATGCTTTTCTATCTGTGGCGGATAGACGTAAAGTCGAATAAAATGACTTAAATGTAATTTTTATTTTTCTATATATATTTTTACAAACGACGCATAATCGAGAAAGACTTAAGTTGAAACCACGTAACCCGAGGTATCAGTCAGTCAGTTAAGTGCCATATGCCATACGTGATACACGCTTGGGCGATCATGTCTCGATAGAGACATGACTGACTGGGCAGAAGATTATCCCGCAGTAGGTTACCATTGCTTTCTGCGGTAGACTGGTTGCCGACCATGGCTATAGAATTTAAACTGTCCTGTTATTTAACCCATAACTGGAGGGAAGAGACGGATTAATACCTTTCCCAAGGGTATTTGCGCGTAAGTGAATACAATTGATTCAACTGGAATTCGAACTCGGCTCCCCGGTTTCTCGTTCCGAGCCGATATCCACTGTACCACAACGCACACCTGTATATAAAAATAAGAAACAAAGACTATTTTTAAGAGAAAAAAACTGAATGGCTGATCGGTAAATGTATTAGAACAAACAAAGAGAGAATAACTGGCGCTGTTCAATGAGGCTTCCAAGCGTAGAGGAGACGGGTTCAAATCTTGTCAAACGACCATAACTTCTGATCTCTGCTGTTGATAGCGGCTGGAGAATGTTAAAATGAACCGAGCGTTACGGAACAAAAAGCAACAATAATAATAAGATGAAAGAACAGTTAATTAATGAACTGATAATAAAAGCAGCGAAAAGTAATTAAAAAAAGAAAGAAAGAAGAAAATAAAAAGAAAGAGGAAGAAAGAAAGGCTGAAGAAAAGCAGAAAGAAAGGGTAAAATTAAAGTTAGGAAATACATGAAGTAAAAAAGTAGATAGATAGATGATAGATAGATAGATAGATAGATAGATAGATATGATCAGACTAACATAGATAATAGAAATAGATAGATAGATAGATAGATAGATAGATAGATAGATAGATAGATACATATGACCAGACTGACACTAGATAATAAGATAGATAGATAGATAGATAGATAGATAGATAGATAGATAGATATGACCAAGACTGACACTAGATAATAAATATATGAATAGATAGATAGATAGATAGATAGATAGATATGATCGAGACTAATATATAGATAGATAGATAGATAGATAGATAGATAGATAGATAGATAGATAGATAGAGATGACCAAACTGACACTAGATAAGATAGATAGATAGATAGATAGATAGATATATAGATAGATAGATAGATATGATCAGACTAACACTAGATAATAGATAGATAGATAGATAGATAGATAGATAGATAGATAGATATGACAGACTGACACTAGATAATAGAAATATATAGATAGATAGATAGATAGATAGATAGATAGATAGATAGATAGATAGATATGACCAAACTGACCATAGATAAGATAGATAGATAGATAGATAGATAGATAGATATATAGATAGATAGATAGATATGATCAATTAACACTAGATAATAGATAGATAGATAGATAGATAGATAGATAGATATGACCAGACTGACTTACTAGATAATAAAAATATATGAATAGATAGATAGATAGATAGATATGATCAGATACATAGATAGATAGATAGATAGATAGATAGATAGATAGATAGATAGATATGACCAAACTGACACTAGATAAGATAGATAGATAGATAGATAGATATGATCAGACTAACTAGATAATAGATAGATAGATAGATAGATAGATAGATAGATAGATAGATAGATAGATAGATAGATATGACCAGACTGACACTAGATAATAGAAATATATGAATAGATAGATAGATAGATATGATCAATATGCTAGATAATAGATAGATAGATAGATAGATAGATAGATAGATAGATAGATAGATAGATAGATAGATAGATAGATAGATAGATATGACCAGACTGACACTAGATAATAGATAGATAGATAGATAGATAGATAGATAGATATGACCAGACTGACACTAGATAGATAGATAGATAGATAGATAGATAGATAGATAGATAGATATGACCAAACTGACACTAGATAAGATAGATAGATAGATAGATAGATAGATAGATAGATAGATAGATAGATATGATCAGACTAACACTAGATAATAGATAGATAGATAGATAGATAGATAGATAGATAGATATGACCAGACTGACACTAGATAATAAGTATATGAATAGATAGATAGATAGATAGATATGATCAGACTAACACTAGATAATAGATAGATAGATAGATAGATAGATAGATAGATAGATAGATAGATATGACCAGACTGACACTAGATAATATAGATAGATAGATAGATAGATAGATAGATAGATAGATAGATAGATAGATAGATAGATAGCTATTTACCTTAGGTTGTTCAAATTTTGGCCTCCGATGACGAATCCTGGCATAACATCTAGGGTCCTCAGAATAGTCTCGCTGTTCAAGTTGAATAGATGCGGTGAAAAGACACATCCTTGTCTTACGCCCCTTTCTATCTTTGTATATCTGCTGAATTCGTTTCCTGTCCGTATGCAGGCGGTTTGCTGCCAGTAGAGATTCTTGATTACTCTTATGTTTTTCCCAAATATGTAGCGGCTGCTGAACATCTCGATCAATTCTCTGTGGCGTATTTTGTCGAAAGCCTTTGCATAATCGATGAAACCTATTTACAAGTTCTTCTTCATTTGTATTGCCCTTTCGGAGACATGATGACCCAAAGCGTGTATCACGTATGGCACTTAACTGACTACCTTCCTCCAACGTTTGCAATATATTTTTATACACTCTCTGACTCTCTCTCTCTCTCTCTCTCTCTCTCTCTCACTATATATATATATATATATATATATTACTGGCACAAAATCTAATTAATGAAATGAAAGTGCGCAGCTTAATATTACACGACATTTTTAAAAGCGAAGCAACCGGTTTCACTTCCGCTCTTCAGGTCTCTACGGGAGATTCAAACTTAGATTAAAATAACAATGGAATGTGAACAGGTGAAGAGGCTCATCCCTTGTTTCCTGTTTAGGATGTGGTTTCCGGCTTTCTCTTTTCCATTCTTTTTACCCTTACGTCGCCCCCTGCGCATCAGTGGCGTTACCGCCTTGCTTGGGGTGATATGATTAAAAAAAAAAAATGTGTGATGAAGAAGAAAAAATGGGGAAAGAAGAAAAATATGAATAGGTCTTTGTTTTCTATTCCTGTTATCTCTTCTTTCCCCCTATTTCTTTCTTTTTCACCACACATTCCATTGTTATTTTAATCTAAGTTTGAATCTCCCATAGAGGCTGAAGAGCAGGAACGAAATAGGTTGCTTCGCTTTTAAAAATATCGTGTGGAACATACCTATTGAAATATCATTGCTATCTAAAGGAAACAAACAAACAAACAAACAAAAATCAAACAAAAAAAAAACTACCCACAATAAAATGGAAAATTCTAAAAGAAGCTAAAACATGTAAGTCCTTAAATGAATCATCTTCATTATGTTATTACGAAAAATTATTTATTATTAAATCACTTAAGAATAAAAATCTATTAAATAAACGCAATGAGATAAATGTCATATGTCGACATTGCAAAATGTTCACATTAGAAAATGGGTAAAATCTAAATGAAATAACATGCATATAAGTGCTTAAGGAAAATAATTACTGACGAATTATCAAAATAAAGTAAACTGAAGTTTTTAGTCGATTCTCGGACTTGAGTAGATATTCTGTTTTTAATTAAACAGTATATTTATGCATATAACTCTACCGGCCTGAATATTTATGTGAAATTTTGTTAGGAAAATGTGTGTCATTCGATCCTGCTACCCCTAACAACATAGGGGAAGCCATCAATTGATCTGACGCGTCTTAACCGGTCGACCACGAATGATTTCACAGTTGACGAATCGTGTTTGTGAGGCTTTTTTTGGCTTTGTCTACGGTGAAGTCAATATGGTCGAGAAATTAAGATGCATCAGATCAATTAACGACTTCCCCAATGTTTTCGGCAGACGAAAGGCACAAGACTATATATATATATATATATATATTAGATAACGGTATATCTAAACTTATTTGTAAATGGAACTGTGTGTGTGTGTGTGTGTGTGTGTGTGTGTGTGTGTGTGTGTGGTTGTTACCTATGGACTCCGAAAAGGCTGAACCGATTTTTTTAAAATTTACACAGTTGTACTATAAGCGTCTGCGAGTGTTCTTAGCTAGGTTTTGTTTCGAGGTAACCCCCGATAAATATCGAAAATCGATAATCAAATCAGGTTATAGAAGGAGTGGTCCGATTATAATCAAGTTTGATACACTCATAAACAAAGACATAACAAACGATATTCAGAAGTTTCAAGGTTGCAGTTCTTACAATAGTGCAGAAAATCGATGATATATATATATATATATATATATATATATATATATATATATATATATATATACATAAGGCAAAATGTTTGTGTGTGTGTATCTGTTTATCTACCTGTATGTCTGTTTTTTTCAGCCCTTTTATTTTAGTTTTTGCTTCGGGTTTGGCTCTAAGTAGGTATAATTGTAGTTCTTAGTCTCAGCGATTATACCATTTACTCAGAGGACTTATTTAGCCTTCAAAATTCAGTTTACGACGAAAAAAACTTATTTGATATCGATACCAGGAAATCAAAATTTGACTTATATCCATTCATTTTTTTTTCAGTCTACGGTTTCGCTTTAACTGGAAACAACTATTGCTTTTAGTCTTTCGTGCCAACGTCCAAAGAGACTGAGCTCCAGAACCATGGATTAGTTTTTAAGCTTTCATTACACCCGAACAACGGCGGGCTATACTGCTAGTTTTATTATATATCAAGGACAGAATTGAGGAAATTGTAAGACCAAATAGAAAATGTTTACCTACGATACGTTTCATCTGTTTGGATTTAATCGCACTGAATTTGTTGAAATTGTTATCATGACATATGCGCATGAATGAAAGACTCTCATAGTTCAAATTTTTTTAGATAATGAAAATAACTTGAACTTTGATCAATTTATTCATGATCTTAATCTCGATATGCGACATCTAATTCAGAAATCGGAAAATTATAATAAAAAAATTATCTAGACATTGTCAGTTAAATTAAAAAAGAAAACTTCTTCTGGATGAATTCTTTAATACACCTTAAAGCGGATTCGAAACTAAATAGTGGTCTGGTGACGAGTGTAAGCTGATAACTAGCAGCTCAAAAAAAACAACAACAAAAAAAAAACAATAGCTTCTAAATGAGCGGTTGAACTCCTCAAAGTCAACAGCCATCCATTCCCAACAATCGTTTATTCAACCCATAGTTGCGATGGATGGTCGTTGACTCACCAACCGTAATTGTCCAAGCGTGGGTTGTACGGACACACTCCTGAACATGTAGTCAATCAGGGAAAGTGATCCTTGAACAAGAGTGAGAAGACCCTGAATTAGGATTTGAATATAGTTGCTAGATTAAACGTTTTTATATTAGGATCTTGAATAATTTCTCACTGATTTTTCATGAAAAGTAATGTTTTATTTACAAAAGTTAGTAAGATGCATGTCACTGAAAGTATTGTCCATTGTTAGTCACTACTTTTGTCCGATCTTTCTGGCTGCATTTGAATTCCACATCAGAAAAATGACACATCTTTTGAGGTTAACCATGAGTCGACCCATTTTTTTTTTTTTTTGCATCTTCATAACAATGAAAGTGCTACTTATCCTGACCATGTGCCATCGATCGAAACAAATGATAATCGGACGTAGTAATGTCTGGTGAATACGGCAAGTGGGGTAGGACTTCTTATTTAAGCGTTTCCAAGTAGGCCTAATCGCATCAACTGTAATCGATAGTGATATTTCTGTCGGTTTGAGCAGCTCATAATAAGTTGATCCTACCAAATGCAGAACAGAAACTTCGAACCATGGATATTCAGCTTTGCCGCCGATGTTGATACAAGGCCAAGCTTACTCCACGATCTTCTACGCTTAGGGTTATCTGGTCAATACGATGGGTGGGGTAGGACTTCCCATATGAGGGTTTCCAAGTAGGTTTTCACCCGTTTTGCAACATCTTGTCTAGCGTTATCATCTTGCGAAATCACTTTGTCATGTATCTGCTGGTATAGCGGACGGGTTTTTTTTTCAATGCTTGGCCTAATCGCATCAACTGTAATCGATAGCGATATTTCTGTCGGTTTGAGCAGCTCATAATAAACTACACCCAGTTGATCCCACCAAATGCAGACCAGAAGCTTCGAACCATGGATATTCAGCTTTACCGCCGATGTTGATACAAGGCCAAGCTTACTCCACGATCTTCTACGCTTAGGGTTATCTGGTCAATACGATGGGTGGGGTAGGACTTCCCATATGAGGGTTTCCAAGTAGGTTTTCACCCGTTTTGCAACATCTTGTCTAGCGTTATCATCTTGCGAAATCACTTTGTCATGTATCTGCTGGTATAGCGGACGGGTTTTTTTTTCAATGCTTGGCCTAATCGCATCAACTGTAATCGATAGCGATATTTCTGTCGGTTTGAGCAGCTCATAATAAACTACACCCAGTTGATCCCACCAAATGCAGACCAGAAGCTTCGAACCATGGATATTCAGCTTTACCGCCGATGTTGATACAAGGCCAAGCTTACTCCACGATCTTCTACGCTTAGGGTTATCTGGTCAATACGATGGGTGGGGTAGGACTTCCCATATGAGGGTTTCCAAGTAGGTTTTCACCCGTTTTGCAACATCTTGTCTAGCGTTGTCATATTGCGAAATCACTTTGTCATGTATCTGCTGGTATAGCGGCCGGGTTTTTTTTTCAATGCTTGGCCTAATCGCATCAACTGTAATCGATAGCGATATTTCTGTCTGTTTGAGCAGCTCATAATAAACTACACCCAGTTGATCCCACCAAATGCAGAACAGAAACTTCGAACCATGGATATTCAGCTTTGCCGCCGATGTTGATACAAGGCCAAGCTTACTCCACGATCTTCTACGCTTAGGGTTATCTGGTCAATACGATGGGTGGGGTAGGACTTCCCATATGAGGGTTTCCAAGTAGGTTTTCACCCGTTTTGCAACATCTTGTCTAGCGTTGTCATATTGCGAAATCACTTTGTCATGTATCTGCTGGTATAGCGGCCGGGTTTTTTTTCAATGCTTGGCCTAATCGCATCAACTGTAATCGATAGCGATATTTCTGTCTGTTTGAGCAGCTCATAATAAACTACACCCAGTTGATCCCACCAAATGCAGACCAGAAGCTTCGAACCATGGATATTCAGCTTTGCCGCCGATGTTGATACAAGGCCAAGCTTACTCCACGATCTTCTACGCTTAGGGTTATCTGGTCAATACGATGGGTGGGGTAGGACTTCCCATATGAGGGTTTCCAAGTAGGTTTTCACCCGTTTTGCAACATCTTGTCTAGCGTTATCATCTTGCGAAATCACTTTGTCATGTATCTGCTGGTATAGCGGCCGGGTTTTTTTTCAATGCTTGGCCTAATCGCATCAACTGTAATCGATAGCGATATTTCTGTCGGTTTGAGCAGCTCATAATAAACTACACCCAGTTGATCCCACCAAATGCAGACCAGAAGCTTCGAACCATGGATATTCAGCTTTGCCGCCGATGTTGATACAAGGCCAAGCTTACTCCACGATCTTCTATGCTTAGGGTTATCTGGTCAATACGATGGGTGGGGTAGGACTTCCCATATGAGGGTTTCCAAGTAGGTTTTCACCCGTTTTGCAACATCTTGTCTAGCGTTATCATCTTGCGAAATCACTTTGTCATGTATCTGCTGGTATAGCGGCCGGGTTTTTTTTTTCAATGCTTGGCCTAATAGCATCAACTGTAATCGATAGCGATATTTCTGTCTGTTTGAGCCGCTCATAATAAACTACACCCAGTTGATCCCACCAAATGCAGACCAGAAGCTTCGAACCATGGATATTCAGCTTTGCCGCCGATGTTGATACAAGGCCAAGCTTACTCCACGATCTTCTACGCTTAGGGTTATCTGGTCAATACGATGGGTGGGGTAGGACTTCCCATATGAGGGTTTCCAAGTAGGTTTTCACCCGTTTTGCAACATCTTGTCTAGCGTTATCATCTTGCGAAATCACTTTGTCATGTATCTGCTGGTATAGCGGCCGGGTTTTTTTTTTTCAATGCTTGGCCTAATAGCATCAACTGTAATCGATAGCGATATTTCTGTCGGTTTGAGCAGCTCATAATAAACTACACCCAGTTGATCCCACCAAATGCAGACCAGAAGCTTCGAACCATGGATATTCAGCTTTGCCGCCGATGTTGATACAAGGCCAAGCTTACTCCACGATCTTCTACGCTTAGGGTTATCTGGTCAATACGATGGGTGGGGTAGGACTTCCCATATGAGGGTTTCCAAGTAGGTTTTCACCCGTTTTGCAACATCTTGTCTAGCGTTATCATCTTGCGAAATCACTTTGTCATGTATCTGCTGGTATAGCGGCCGGGTTTTTTTTTTCAATGCTTGGCCTAATCGCATCAACTGTAATCGATAGCGATATTTCTGTCGGTTTGAGCAGCTCATAATAAACTACACCCAGTTGATCCCACCAAATGCAGACCAGAAGCTTCGAACCATGGATATTCAGCTTTGCCGCCGATGTTGATACAAGGCCAAGCTTACTCCACGATCTTCTACGCTTAGGGTTATCGTAATGCATCCTTTTGTTTTATCACCGGTCACGATACGATGCAAGAAAACTTTCCTTTTCTGCTGTTGAAGCAGCTGTTTACACGTAACGAAACGCTGTTTGACGTCTATCAGCTTCAACCCGTACGGCACATAATGCCCTTACTTTTGAATAACTCCCAATACTTTCAAACGTTTTGAAACTAAATGCAGAGCAGAGGCTTCGAACCATGGATATTCGGATTTGACGCTGGTGTTAATGCATAGTTACGATATGATGTAATAAAAACAAACTGTCGTTCAATTCGTACGGCACCCAATGTCCCTGCTTTTAAAGCATTCCTAATGCTTATAAATGAATTAATATCTGAAGCTACTCGGACTCAGTTCTGGGAATGCAATCTATTGGAAAACAACGAAAACTTATTCATGGTCCTCACAGTAGATACTTCGTATTTAAAATAGACGACCATTTCAGATACAAAGTATTCGCGAGAATAACTTTTGAAGTAATAAAAATATCAGATGAAAAATAAATTCACTAGTTCTTTATATCTACTTCCTCAGCTTCTTGGCTCGCACAAGAAAATATTAAACATTTTTGAACGTTGTTAATATTTTCTTCGTTCCTTATTGACTGGGATAATCTGCTCCTATATAAAGTTGCGAAATAACTCGTTTACAAATGGAATATATATATATATATATATTCCATTTGAAAATGAATTATTTCGCAACTTTATATAGGACAGATTATCCCAGTATATATATATATATATATATATATATATATATATATATATGGTTATGTCAATTTTACATTGCGACATGGAAATTTCTATGTTTCGAGATTAATCCTCATCATCAGGCAATGTTGGTGTTGTTGTGCAGATGATGTACATTTTAAAAAAAAAATTTTTTTAAATGTACATCATCTGCACAACAACACCAACATTACTGATGAGTAATAAAAACAGTCACAATGTAAATTGACATAACCATATAATTATATTATATTATATTATATCAAGCTCTATAATACTCATTATATTGAGCACTGTTTATAATAAAATAAATGCCAGAGCACTCAAAAGATAAAAAAACCTTGAGTCCTCTTCACTTGGAATTATATATATATATATATATATATATATATATATTCAAAACATATACTATTAAATATAAGAAACAATGAATGTCTATTATGTTTAATCATGAGCCGTTCTAAACGTCGTATTTTGGCTTCAATTTCAGTTGAAAATAAAGACAAAAATCCTCCAACATGTAAGATGCATATATGACATCTTTGTTTTAGCTAAGAATATCGATCAAATTACATATCTTAAAAACAAATTGAAAGTCACTCCATCCTCAAATTTACATTAGAACTTAATATTAATAACAAAATCCCATTTCTTGATGTATTCATTGATTCTAGCACACATAGATTTACTACTTCTCTATATAGGAAACCAACTAGCATAAATTCGTGTCTTCTTAATTATAATAGTGAATGCCCCCAACGATATAAGTTAGCTGTTATAAAAAACTTACTTCAACGCACCCAAATGATTTCTTCTTCCAAATCTATATTTTATAAAGAATTACACAACATTAAGCAAACACTAGTCAATAATGGATTTCCTAACTCCGTTATTGATCAACAAATTAAAATGTATCTCAACAAAATTAACAATAGCTTTAACAATAATGATAATATTAATAATAATGGTTTACATCAAAATAAACATAACACTATTAACTTATATTATTGCAACCAAATACATAATAGTTATAAACAAGATGAAAAAACTCAAAAACATAATACGTAGAAATGTTAAACCAGTGGACAGTAATAATCAAATTAAACTCATTATATATTATAAAAAATTCAAAACAATTGATCTCATAGTCTCTAATAACCCTACAAGCACTAAACTAAATTCTCTACAAAAAACCAATGTACGAATTTATATACCCATTCAGAGATTGCATCTCTGATACTAATAAGAAAACCCAGCACATATATTGATTTTACTACAACCACGCTCTCCCGTAGACTTGCATGTCATCTTTCTGATCAGAGTACTATTAAACAACATTTCTCTGAAAAACATAAACATGTAGGTAATATCAGACAGATTTTGGTCAACGATACAGTGATCCTTACCCATACACTGGGTTTTCAACCTTCAGATATTAGAGGCCATGCACATCAAATCTAAACAACCAACACTCAATAAAATCACCTTTAAATCCGGACATAACACATTATATTGCATTTGACTACACGGTTTTGTTGTCATTTCGCGCTATCACGAGGTGTGACGTCATAAAACCGCATTGCAAATTTGAGAACTGCGTTTATTATTTTTGGTAACTATTGCCGTTGCCAAGCGGAGTTTTATGGCAACACAAAATAAAATCGTCGGTGTTGGTGGATGGTATTGTACTACAGTCTAAATAACTTATCTGAAGATGGCTCATGTGAGCCGAAAGCTTAGAAACAAATTAATAAACAATTATCCAAATGTTGGAGGGTTTTTTCTTTATTTTCAACTGAAATTAAAACCAAAATACGACGTTTAGAACGGCCCATGATTAAACATAATAGACATTCATTGTCTCTTATATTTAATAGTATATGTTTAGAAAATGATTTGCTGTCTCGATACACTATCTATCTATATATGTCAGTCAGTTAAGTGCCATACGTGATACACGCTTGGGCGATCATGTCTCGAAAGAGACATGACTGACTGGGTAGAAGATTATCCCGCAGTAGGTTGCCATTGCTTTCTGCGGTAGACTGGTTGCCGACCAAGGCTATAGAACCCAATCTGTCCTGTTATTTAACCCATAACTGGAAGGAATAAACGGATTAATACCTTTCCCAAGGGTATTTGCGCGTAAGTGAATGCAATGAATTCGGCTGGAATTCGAACTCGGCTCCCCGGTTTCTCGTTCCGAGCCGATATCCAACGCACCACAACACACATATATATATGTACATATCTCAAAAGAAGAAATTGGAGTTTATTCTTAGTTTATCTGAAATTCAACTATTTCCTTAAATTAAATTATGTCCAGCAATATGCTGGTGCCTGTCGTAATATGCATCGCCCTGATCCAGAAATGAAATTATTGCGAAAGCAACTATCGAGTGGGCAAAGGCGTTATTGTTGAGGCTTTATTTGTTAGCTTTATTTCGTACAACAATAATCTTCAATTAAATTCACAATGAGTCGATATTATACCTGGAAAATATAATAAAGCCAAGTCCGGCTGTTACTTTCCAGCTCGAACCTCTGTAATTGTCCGCCAGTAATTGCTTATTTGCCCTTTCTGTGTTTCTATTGTCCCTAACTCAACAACTCTTTGAAGAGAAATATGTTGCAAAGAATGGTTTTTGTTAATTGTATTAATTAATTACTTTTCAATGGCACATCAGGTGAAGTCGGGTGTGGGCCATCATCTGGCGCAGAGGTCACCAAGATACAACAGTATAATAATAATAATAATAATAATAATAATAATTAGAGACGAGTGCGATTTAAGAAAAGAAAAGACGATGTTTAACAATGTTCCAGCAATAAATATGTCTTTTTTAAGTTATATTTAAAAATTGCATCAGTCAGCCAGTTAAGTGCCATACGTGATACACGTTTAAGCAATAATTTCTCTTTCGATTCATAACTGATTGGGCAGGAGATTTTTACGCAGGAGTTTGCCATTTATTTCTGTGATAGACTGGTTGCCAATCATAGCTATAAAACCCAATCTGTCCTGCTATTCAATTCTTTTATCCAGATCAGTCAGTTATGTTACATACGTGATTCACGCTTGGGCATTCATGTCTCTTTCGATACATGACTGACTTTTCAAAAGATTTTCCCTTAGTAGGTTGCCATTTTTGTGCGATAGACTGGTTGCCAACCAAGGCTATAAAATTCAATCAGTCCTGCTATTCAGTCCTTTTATCCAAATCAGTTAGTTAAGGGCCATACGTGATACACGCATCGACGATTATATCTCTTTTGATCCATTACTAACTAGTCAGGAGATTTTTCCGCTTTAGGTTGCCATTGCTTTATGCGGTAGACTGGTTGCCAACCAAGGCTATAGAACCAAATATGTTCTGCTATTCAACCTTTTTATCGAGATTAGTCAGTTAAGTGCCATACGTGATATACACTTAGGCATCTCGAGGTGGTGTAATGATTAGCAAGCTTGTCTCGCTAGAATCATTACAATCGAGTAGTGAGTTCGATCCTCACTGGGTGTCCCATACTTTCGGCCTTGTGCCACATCAAAGCTGCGCTTCAGAAAATTACCATACCTGATACTCGCTTATGTGAGCATGTTTCTTTCGATCCATAAATGACTAGGCAGAAGATTTTCCCGCAGTAGGTTGCCATTTCTTTCTGTGGTAGACTGGTTGCCAACCAAGACTATAGAACCCAATCTGTCCTGCTATTAAATCGTTTTAATCCAGATCAGTCAGTTAAGTGTCATACGTGATACATGCTTAGGCGATCATGTCGCTTTCGATCCATAAATGACTAGGCAGAAGATTTTGCTGCAGTAGGTTGCTATTTCTTTCTACGGTAGACTGGTTGCCAACCAAGGCCGTAGAAAGCAATCTGTCTTGCTATTCAACGCATAGCTGGAAAGAGAAGAGAGGGATTCATATATTTCCCAAAGGTTATTTCCGCGTAGCTTACAGATGACACAATGCCGAAATTATGGCACACCCCCAATGAGGATCGAGCTTACTACCCTTGCTACTAATTGTTCTAGCGAGACAAGCTGGATGCAAGGTTTTCCGTTTCTCAGGTTCTCATGCTTTGTATTTGGAAAGCCTTTAGTGTATTTTTTCACTTTCGGGAGATTGACCAGCATTCTTGTGGCGCAGTGGATATCGGCTCGGAACGGGAAATCGGGTAGTCGAGTTCGAATTCCAGCCAAATTCATTGCATTCACTTACGCACATATACCCTTGGGAAAGGTATTAATCCGTCTATTCCTTCCAGTTATGGGTTAAATAACAGGACAGATTGGGTTCTATAGCCTTGGTCGGCAACCAGTCTACCGCAGAAAGCAATGGCAGCCTACTGCGGGATAATCTTCTGCCCAGTCAGTCATGTCTCTATCGAGACATGATCGCCCAAGCGTGTATCACGTATGGCACTTAACTGACTGACTGACCAGCATTCGCTGACATTTGTGGATAGATCCCATAGCAATCCAACCGTTTTGTTTTTGTTTTTAATTTTGTTTTTGTTTTTTTGTTTTTTTTGCTTTTTTTTTTTTTTTTGTTTTTCACGAAGATTTTCCGTCTCTCAAGACATTGATTAACTTTTGGAAAGATTGTTTCGCTATTTTAATGAGTACTTCTGATCTCGGTTCCGTATACTCTGTTAAAAGTAACCCAAGATATTTAAAAATTCTGCACCTGCTTGGGGTTTTTATTTCCAATTCGTGACTCGTAACTTGGGCTTTTTTCCCTTGCTGATGACTACACATGATCTTTTTTTTTTCAGACGTCAATAAAGGAAACAAAATGTAGAAACTTTTGGAGAGTTATGATTGATCACGTCTTGAAAAGAGAAGGAACGAAGAAGAAGTTAAAAAGAAAAAGAGATAGAAGATGAAAATGAAGACAAGGAAGAGGAAGATAAAAAAGAAGAAGAAAGAAGAAAGTGGAGGAGAAGAAAGAGAAGAAGGGGGTAAGAAGAGAAAAAAGAAGAAGAGAAAGAAGAGAAGAAGCAAAAGAAGAGGAGGATGATGATGGAGAAGACAACTTGCGTTTTAAAAAAATCTTGCAAATGAAAGAAAAGAACATATTAATGTTTAACGTCTGGCAATACCTAATAAAAAATGGACCATTCCTTTTTGATTGGACGGAAAAAGGAGAAAAGACGCTACTTGGTTTCAGTAAGAAAATGAAAGAAAAAAAAGGATTGAAGGTAGAAGTGATTAACGGCTGTTTCAGTGAAATACTAAAAAAACCTTTAAATCTTTTCATTTGTAACCACTTCTGAAAATAACGACTACCGTTTTATATTTATGATTGTATTGCAACATTTTTTAAAGTTACTAAGTTCAATTATTTAACGATGCGGTAGGGGAATTTCTACGGATAATTTATCATAGAAATCATAATATTGATTACTGATTTTCTGTAGAAATGAATTATTTTTTAACTAATATATAAATAACTAGCAGTCTAGCCCGGCGTTGCTCGTGTGTAATGAAAGCTTTAAAACTAATCCATGGTCCTGGAACTCAGACTCTTTGAATGTTGGCACGCAATAGTTGTTTACAGTTAAAGCGAAACCGTAGACTGAAAGAAAAACGAATGGATGTAAGTCAAATTTTGATTTCCTGGTATCGATATGAAATGAGTTTTTTTCATCGTAAACTGAATTTTGAAGGCTAAATAAGTCCTCTGAGTAAATGGTATCATGGCTGAGACTAAGAACTACAATTATACCTACTTAGAGCCAAACCCGAAGCAAAAACTGAAATAAAAGGGCCAAAAAAATACAGACATACAGGCAGATAAACACGCACACACACAAACATCTTGCCTTTTATATATATATATATTATCGATGTTCTGCACTATTGTAAGAACTGCAACCTTGAAACTTTTGAATATCGTTTCTTATGCCTTTGTCTATGAGTGTATCAAATTTGATTAAAATCGGACCACTCCTTCTATAACCTGATTTTTTCGATTATCGATTTTCGATATTTATCTGGGGTGCCTCGACACAAAACCTAGCTAAGAACACTTGCAGACGCTTATAGTACAACTGTGTAAATTTTCAAGAAAATCGGTTCAGCCGTTTCGGGGTCTATAGGTAACGAACACACACGCAGACAGAGACAAAGTTCCATTTATAAATAATTTTAGATTAGATGTATGCATAAACAGGAATAGAGATAGAGAAAAGTATAGAGAGTAAAAGATATTTAGAGGGAAAATAAAAAGGAGAAAAATAAAGAAAGTAATAGAGAGGGATGATAAAGAGAAAGAGAAAGAGATTTTAGTATTTTTTAAAATCATTTTGTTATTCTGTACTATCGATAAAAATATCAATAAAATCGATTCCTGATTTTAAGGAGTTATTGGACTTACCTGTTATTTACAACTAACATTTGTAACGGTGGTAATATGATTGTTATTGGTTTATATGTTTTTAATTTTGTTCTTTTTTTTAACTTTTTTCCTTTATAATTTTTTTATTTTATTTTGAATTTTACTGAATGGGATTTATTTTCGTAAGCTCATGGACAAAATGGTTGATAACTATTTACCTTGAAGAAAAATTAAACAGATACAGGATTTTATTATATTTTGTAATTTTTTCTATATATGTATACATATGTGTTTGTTATTTATTTAAAACGAGTCAGCTCGTGCCGTGAAAAATGACGTCAAAATATTTATATCGATATGCCGTCTAAAATGACGTAAACTTATGTATATTAATATAAATGTTGCCGTCATTTTAAACGGTAACATATTGAGTACTTACTATTGAGTATAAGATACTCAATAATAGATAAATTTGTGTATTTAGATAGAAAATGTACATTTGAGTTTTTAAACAGCAAATTTATATTTATGTATTTAGATAGCACATTTTCTTTTAGACATGTCAGATTAAATAAATTACAAACATTAAATTGAAAAATGCAAGAAATGAGCTGTAAACCAGAAGATTATTTACAGTAATTTTTAGCAAAACAGTTTTGCTGTTATTTTTTGTTACTACAACTCACGTCCCAAAGATGATCTCGAAAGGAGATTGAAAGTACTTGGGAACATTGAGAAATTAATAAAATCATCTGTCAAGGCTACAGCCCATTTCTTTCATTTTTCAATTACAATACGCGAAAGATTATCCGTGAGTATGAACTGATTTTATTAACAATAAACAAACATAATGTTTGCAACTTATTTAATCTCTCTCTCTCTCTCTCTCTCTCTCTCTCTCTCTCTCTATCACACACACACACACACACACACACACACACACACACAGAAATATACAGAAATATATATGGGTATCCTTATTGTAATAGAGGATATGCATATATATTCTTCAGTACTCGATGGCAATTTTGGCGAAAAATAAAAAAAATAAGGCACAGTTAAAGAGCGAACACACGGCAAGAGCTTTCATAACTGGTAGTAAAGTTTAATAATTGGTAGTAATGAGAATGTACTGAGCCAATGCTGCCTCACTATTGAGAGTGACAGAAGGGATATATATATATATATATATATATATATATATATATATATATATATACAGAGGACCCAAGGTTTTGCGATTTTAATTTTCCTAGCATTTACTTTTTATAAAACGTGCTCAATACGATAAATATTGTAGAGCATAATATAATCATATAATTTTGAATTAAAAGTACATTGCAACACGGAAATTTCTATGTTTCGAGATTTCTATCTCGTCATCAGGCAATGTTAGATGTTGCTTGTGAAAATGATTTACATTTAAATACATAAAAACAATCGGTTTGTTATTTATGAATGTGTGAAGATATAAAATTTATATATATATATATATATATATATATATATATATATATATATATATATATATATATATCTGATATCCGAAGAAACTCAAACGTAAAAACCACAAATTTATTCGCCTGAAGAGAGTCAATTTTAGACTCGAAACACGTGTAGCGTCATGGACAATTAATGTTTCATAACATGTATAATTCTTCTTCTTCTTCTATGTGCCCTGTCCCTTCAGGACGTAGGCGATCATGGATCTCCACGTCTCCCTATCCCTTGTGGCTCTTAGTATGTTTGCTCCTGTTGCTCCTGGCAACCCCCGTTCCGTCATCCACCTGATCAGGCCCTGCAAATATGTTATCCGCTGCCTTCCTCTGTCTCTCCTTCCTTCTATCTGACCAGTCAGTATCAGGTTCTCCAGGCTTTCCTTCCTCATTGCATGTCCCAGGAACTTCAGTTGTCTCTTCCTGATGCTCAGCATCAATTTCCTTTTTGTTGCCATTCTTTCTAACACTTCGTCGTTGCTTGTATGCTCAGTCCACGATATCCGTAGCATCCTTCTGTAGAACCACATTTCGGCCGCTTCCAGTTTTGTCCTCATTTTCGATGATATTGTCCAGCATTCACAGCCGTACTGAAGAACTGACATCACGTAGCAGTCTAGCACTCTTTTCTTCGTTTCTATTCGCCTTCGGATCTCCGTGTCGCACTTTCCATCTCCTGTTAGAACACTTCCTAGGTACTTAAATTCTTGGACTTGTTTGATTCTGTTATCCCCCACCTGTATTTGGCATTTTGGGTTGTATCTTTTGCTGATGACCATGCACTCAGTTTTCTTAAAGTTTATTTGTAGTCCCATCTTGTCACTCTCCACTGCTACTTTCTGTTTGAGATCTTGCAGTTTCCTTTCCGTGTCCGCAATCAGTACTGTATCGTCCGCGTATCTTATGTTGTTCAGGTTGTGGCCTCCAATAATAAATCCTGGTGTGTCATCTAGGGTCCTCAAAATATTCTCGCTGTATAGGTTGAACAAATCCGGTGAAAAGACACAGCCTTGTCTTACGCCTTTTTCTATCTTTGTGTATCTACTGAGGTCGTTACCTGTCCGTATGCAGGCCGTTTGCTGCCAGTAGAGATTCTTGATTATTCTTATATCTTTGCCGAAAATGTCGAGGTTTCCTATCATTTCCATCAATTCTTTGTGTCGTATTTTGTCGAATACAAAAACAATAAACATACACTTTATAGAAAACGTTCACATTTTATCCTATACTAATTACTCTCGTTGTAACAACCCCATTTCTTTATTCGATATATATATATATATATATATATATATATATGTGTGTGTGTGTGTGTGTGTGTGTGTGTGTGTGTGTGTGGTATATATATATATATATATATATATATATAATACTAATAATCTAGAATCCGTAAGTTTACACTAATCAAAATAAACATAAATATTCGAAAAAATGCCAAAAAACAGAACCTAAATCCGTCAAAATCCGACGAGAAATATGTCGTCGGATATTGGGGATGAAAAAAAAAAAGAAACCAACGGAACAAGAACAAAACAGTCAAGCATCCGTAGGAAAGAACCTAAACACTACGGGGTAGGTTGTGGTTCACTTATAGATTTTTCGTATATATATATATATATATATATATATATATATATATGCACACACACGGAATGTTATATTGTAATAAAAAGGATAATTTTTGTAAGCACCTTCCACGATAAAAGTCTGTTATCGTACGCAGAGTAAGTAACTCCAATAACTCTGCAAAATTAGGCATCGATTTTTCACAATATCTGCATCACTTGTATATTGCAGTTTCATCAATGAAAGAATAAAGAAAATTTTGAGTGATTTGGACGAGTTCATCCTTGCTTCCTTGGCTTGTAAAATTTTGCAAAGTAATAATAATAAAAGAAGAATTCTATTTTCATTCAGAATTATCCACTTGACAATAAATACTAAACATAATATGAAATACTTTATTTCTTTTAAAAAACTGGGGTGGCCTGATAATTTTGGGCCGGTTGTGTAGCTGTATCTGAAATTCTATCACGATCGTTTATTTGCTTGCCTAAGTCGGACAAACACTTTTGCAGCCAGGTTATCGCTATAGACAACCACGACACCAGTTTAGGCGGTCTAACCTACGACTACTGAGAGGTGTCTGGTTAAATAACAGCCAACATTGTGATTTCCGACAAAGGTGTATATCTATACCTGTTCTTATATCTGCCTGTAGTTGATTGGAGACTGTGTAAGCAGACAATTGTTATATACAAATCAATTAATAACAATTGATAATACATCGAATGAACGTAATGACAGAAATTATCGTGCACTTTGAACCATGTGTCCGCTAACAGCTTTTTTAAAAATAGACTGTTGTGCGCCTCTTAGTTTATACGCTTCGGTATCTGTGTACAAGTTTTATTGGTTTTAAACACACTATTAAAAGCAGGGTCGGGACTATCTATCTATCTATCTATCTATCTATCTATCTATCTATCTATCTATCTATCTATCTATTTGTGGTTGTTCACATCTATCTATCTATCTATCTATCTATCTATCTATTTCTGGTTGTTCACATCTATCTATCTATCTATCTATCTATCTATCTATCTATCTATTTCTGGTTCTTACATTCTTATCTATCTATCTATCTATCTATCTATCTATTTCTGGTTATTCACATCTATCTATCTATCTATCTATCTATCTATTTCTGGTTGTTCACATCTATCTATCTATCTATCTATCTATCTATCTATCTATCTATCTATTTCTGGTTGTTCACATCTATCTATCTATCTATCTATCTATCTATCTATTCTATTTCTGGTTGTTCATCTATCTATCTATCTATCTATCTATCTATCTATCTATCTATCTATTTCTGGTTGTTCACTATCTATCTATCTATCTATCTATCTATCTATCTATCTATCTATTTCTGGTTGTTCACATCTATCTATCTATCTATCTATCTATCTATCTATCTATTTCTGGTTGTTCACGTCTATCTATCTATCTATCTATCTATCTATCTATCTATCTATCTATCTATCTATTTCTGGTTGTTCACATCTATCTATCTATCTATCTATCTATCTATCTATCTATCTATCTATCTATCTATCTATCTATCTCAGGTTGTTCATCTATCTATCTATCTATCTATCTATCTATCTATCTATCTCAGGTTGTTCACATCTATCTATCTATCTATCTATCTATCTATCTATCTATCTATCTCAGGTTGTTCATCTATCTATCTATCTATCTATCTATCTATCTATCTATCTATCTATCTAAGGTTGTTCATCATCTATCTATCTATCTATCTATCTATCTATCTCAGGTTGTTCTCTATCACATCTATCTATCTATCTATCTATCTATCTATCTATCTATCTATCTATCTAAGGTTGTTCACATCTATCTATCTATCTATCTATCTATCTATCTATCTATCTATGGGCACCATACTTTCCATATTTTCGACCTTGTGCTACATCTAAGCAGCGCTTAGAAAATAAACTATCTCTACAAATATTTATCTATCTCAGTTTGTTTGCAGATATATATATATATATGTGTGTGTGTGTGTGTGTTTGTGTGTGTGTCTGTGTGTGTGTCTGTGTGTTTTAGAAATATAAAATTTTATATATGCAAGTTTTTTTAATTGTATATGTAAGTCTGTTCAAATCAATATATATATGTGTGTGTGTGTGTGTGTGTGTGTGTGTGTCTGTGTGTGTGTCTGTGTGTTTTAAAAATATAAAATTTCATATATGCAAGTTTTTTTAATTGTATATGTAAGTCTGTTCAAATCAATATATATATATGTGTGTGTGTGTGTGTGTGTGTGTGTGTGTGTGTGTGTGTGTGTGTGTGCATGTTAGCTTTTTAGATTATATCTATATTTTTGCATCCCTCTCACTATATATATATATATATATACATATACAAATGGATATGACTGTCTGTCAGTCTGTCCGTGTTTGTGTGACTCCATTCTTACGAACATTGCTCCTCCGAAACCCTTGGTCTGATTTCCACCGAAATTGGATCACTTGTCTATCACGACATGAACCTTTGATGTACGCAAACATTTATTCAAATAGATTTACAGGTTACGACAAAAATCACCGAAATTCTTAGAATTTACGAACTCTTCTCCTCCGAAACGTTCTATGTGAATCCAAGGAAAATCAGGTAACTTGTATATCAAGTTCCGCAACTTTCACGTAGACAAAAATATTTCGATTCATTGTACAGGTTCGTCAAAAATCAACGACAAACATAATTTCGTGTGGTTTTCTGCGCACTTTTATACATTTCTCCAAAACGTTTCACTTGAGCTCAACCAAAATCGAGTCGCTGGGAGATCAATGTCTGATGTCTTGATAGACAAACAAAATTTCAATTGACACAGAGGATGTGAAAAAATTAATTGAAAATATTGCTATTTGTAATCGTTTATTTTTCTGAAACGATTAGTTGTATTTCAACAAAAGTCGGATCTTTTTTGTGACTTTCTCCTTATCATATGCCATAACAATTTCACGTTTTGTACAAGGTGCCAACCCCACCGAAAATGTACCCACTTTTTCTGCTTCACAACGTCATCGCACCACATTACAGATTTCCGTAACCTCTGGCCCATTTTTTCCAATTGTACATACATCATTCCCGTTTATTGCCAAAACTGACCAAGCATCAATCGCGTTTCACAAATACAACAAAATCAATACTTATTTCACATTTTTTAAATTACGTGTCACGGCAAACTTATACCGGAGCTTTTTACATATGCACTTGACCCTACCATTTCAACATCACCACTAAAAAACCCGAATAAAGCCGGGATATAGAGTTAATATATATATATATATATATACTAGCAGTATAGCCCGGCGTTGCTCGGGTGTAATGAAAGCTTTAAAACTAATCCATGGTCCTCAGACTCTTTGGACGTTGGCACGAAAGACTAAAAAGCAATAGTTGTTTCCAGTTAAAGGTAAACCGTAGACTGAAAAAAAATGAATGGATGTAAGTCAAATTTTGATTTCCTGGTATCGATATCAAATGAGTTTTTTTCGTCGTAAACTGAATTTTTAAGGCTAAATAAGTCCTCTGAATAAATGGTATTATGGCTGAGTATAATAACTACAATTATGCCTACTTAGAGCCAAACTCGAAGCAAAAACTAAAATAAAATGGATGAAAAAAATACAGATATACAGACAAACAAACAGATACACACACAAACATCTTGCCTTTTATATATAGATATATATATATAATCGATTTTCTGCATCATTGTAAGAACTGAAACCTTGAAACTTCTGAATATCGTTTCTTATGTCTTTCTCTATATGAGTGTATCAAATTTAATTAAAATCGGACCACTACTTCTATTACTCGATTTTTTCGATTATCGATTTTCAATATGTATCGGGGGTACCTCGACACAAAAAATAGCTCAGAACACTCCCAGTCGCTTATAGTACAACTGTGTAAATTTTCAAGAAAATCCATTCAGCCGTTTCGGAGTCTATAGGTAACGGATACACACACACACACACACACACACACACACACACACACACAGAGAGAGAGAGAGAGAGAGAGACAAAGGTTCATTTATAAATAAGTTTAGATTATATATATATATATATATATATATATATATCAGCTATTTATATTATATATGTAAAGTTTTCATTTATATGTCAAAGTTTTTTCTTGACTATTATCTATTTCTACCTCTTTCTTTCACTCTCTCTCTCTCTCTCTCTCTCTCTCTATCTATCTATCTATCTCTCTTCCCCTCTTTCTCTCTCTCTATATATATCACTATTAGTTCTTGATATTATATATCTAAGGTTAATATTTATATAGGTTTACTCATGTTTCTTTATCTCTTTCTCTCTTTCTCTGTCTGTCTGTCTGTCTCTCTCTCTCTCTCTCTCTCTCTATATATATATATATATATATATATATATATCTGTGTGTGTGTGTGTGTTAATAATTGTCTAAATCCATCTATCTACGTATACAACTCTCTAAATGAGATTCTATCTATCTATCTATCTATCTATCTATCTATCTATCTATCTATATATATATATATATACGTAATGTTTGTTCATATTTCTTTTGAAATATATATATATATATATATATATATATTACTTATTTATACTATATATCTAACATTTTTATACATCGAAGTTTGTTCATATCTGTCTATCTATCTATCTACATTGTTCTTTTAATGTACAAACAAAATGTACAATTTTGTAGTAGTTTGTTGTTTGTACATGTTCTAACATAATAATTAATCATAAATAATAATTGCTCTGTTTTTAAATTGAGCACTGTTTTAAATTAATATTTGAACGATGGAATTATTTTCTGCGTTATTATTCATTTGGATAACTATATATATATATATATATTTGTGTGTGTGTGTGTATGTGTGTGTGTGTGTGTGTGTGTGTTAACTTTGCCATATCTAACTATATATCTAAATATTTCATATATAGCTTTTAAGCTATAAGTGTTTACATGTATCTATTCTTTTTCTCTCTGTCTTTCTCTGTCTGTCTGTCTGTCTGTCTGTCTGTCTGTCTCTCACTCACTCTCTCTCTCTCTCTCTCTCTCTCTCTATATATATATATATATATATATATATCTTTCGTGTCTAACAGAAATGTCCGACTGGCAAATCAACGAGACTGAGTTACAAACAAACAGTAAAAGGATATGAACGTAAAACCAACGGTAGAACATTAAGCTGATGGTAAACTAGTAGTAAAACAATAAGACGGTG
The DNA here is from genome assembly GCA_037127315.1 of Ascarosepion bandense. NCBI lineage: Eukaryota > Metazoa > Mollusca > Cephalopoda > Sepiida > Sepiidae > Ascarosepion > Ascarosepion bandense. The sequence goes on from JBBBDQ010000221.1 coordinate 4,239,912, forward strand.
CTAAAACCAGCGATAAAATAATAAGAGTGTGGTCAATCCAGCGGTAAAAGAACACGGTAAAGGTACAAACTAACGGTAAAATGAAACTTATGCAAAACCAGCGGTATAACGTTAATATAGCAGTAAAACATTAAGGAGATGGTAAAACGAGCGCTATAGCAAAAATGGAGGTAAAACTATATTCGAAAGAAAACATGTCATATGCGTTTAGTGAAATTATAAAAATTTCATTGGCTGTCTCCCTTCAGACATGAGTAAACCTGGCTCTCCACGACGTCCTTTTCTTTGAAGCTCTTTGTTTTTCTTTTAGAAATCATCTTTCGCTACTGCAATGTCTCCTTAGATTTCTGTGTCACATTCTCTCTAGAGAGTTTCATTTCAGTTTTTGCTTGTCTTTAAAATCCCTTTTCCGTTTCTTTCGCGATCATATTTCGCACCGACTTTCTCTAAATAATCAGATTTTGTCTCAGTTTCTAGTTTAGGGAGATGTGGAAAGCCATAATTGCCTACGTCCTGAAAGGACAAGACATATAGAAGAAGAAGAATATCTATCTATCTATCTATCTATCTATCTATCTATCTATCTATCTGTTTATATATTTCTATTATCTAGTGTCAGTCTGGTCATTATCTATCTATCTATCTATCTAAGTCCGGATCGATTATATTTGCAGATCCTCCTTTGGATTTTGTCGAGAACGTCAAGATGAACAGAAAACTCACTGGACCAGATATGGCAACAGTATTCAATGCACGGATGAAAGGTAGATTCATAAATGTGCAAAATCGATTCTGACGATAAAACATTTCCTGGCTCGACACAGTAAACCTAGCAGTAGAAGCAGCTATGGATTCGATGTAATCATTCCATTTGAGATTATTTGTGAAAGTGACGCCCAGGAAGCAAAGTGTGTTGTTCTTTAGGAAACTAGCGTAATCCACTCTGTTAGGCAAAAAAGTTTCTCTATGTTAGTTAAATGTTGAAGTAAAGAGGTTTTAAAAGTTTCTTTTAATCATTTTAATCCCAATCAAGGAAATAAAGCCATTAAGACGCAAGGAAGGGGGGTTAATGAGTGTCGCAGTATATAAGAAAAACACTATTAAGGAGAGAAAACAGTAAAAAGACAGGAATTAAGAAAACAGAAAATGATAAATGTAGAAACCAGAAGATATTTTCACAAGCGAGGAGTGAGACAGAAGAAACGCTTAGCATAGAACTTACAGTTACATATATCCATTTCAAATGTAAAATGATGAGACATTGCCACCAATCTTGTCAGTCAGTCAGTTAAGTGCCATACGTAATACACGCTTCGGCGATCATGTCTCGAAAGAGACATGACTGACTGGGCAGAAGATTATCCCACAGTAGGTTGCCATTGTTTTCTGCGGTAGACTGGTTGCCGACCAAGGCTATAGAACCCAATCTGTCCTGTTATTTAACCCATAACTGGAAGGAAGAGACGTATTAATACCTTTCCGAAGGTTATTTGCACGTAAGTGAATACAATGGATTCAGCTGGAATTCGAACTCGGCTTCTCGGTTTCTCGTTCCGAGCCGATATCCACTGTACCACAACGCACATCCCACCGATCGTGTACTGCGCTTAATTTCAGAAAGTCTAGGCATTATATAGTTTAAAATATGTTTTGGAGATGAACACACCTCTGCAGAATATGAATTGGACTAGAATTGCCAAGAGTGTCATTGAAGAAATAGAAAGAGAGTTAGTAAAAGCTAACCGGAAGCGAGTTTTATAGGCTGACTACAGAATTCATAATATTATATTTCTTGATTGTGTTCGTTGAATGCAACGAAGACATAACACAATATAATTTTCCACTTCATGTTAGCAAACCCCCCCCCCCCCCAAAAAAACCCCCCCAAAAAACAACAAAAAAAAACCCTCACTGAGAATGCGCAACGACTCACTTTCCTGGGGGTTAGCCTCAGCCATGTTGATGGAAAGCAATTCCATATTTTTTTATTTTTGCTCAGGACACGCTCTTTCTGATGTACATTAATGATCTCCCCGACGCCATTAGATCCCAAATAGGCATGTACGCCGACGACACAACAATATACTCTCGCATCGATCAAAAACCAAGTGTGTGCGACAAAGCGAACCTCGCTGTCGTGCTTGAAAAGGACTTCCAATCCGTATTGGCCTGGGGTAGGAAATGGCTAGTAAATTTCAATACTTCTAAAACGAAGCTGTTATCAACTAACCACCATAGACAATCGCATCTACCTCCCATTAGCATGGGGCAGGCTTGCCTCCCAGAGAGTAAAATACTACGCCTCCTTGGCCTTACACTTTCGGTGGACCTCAAATGGAATGACTCTATCGAATCTATTGCCAAATCTGCCTCTATGAAAGTCGGCTCTCTGTGCAGGGCCCGGAAGTTTTTCCCACCTGAATCTATTCTGCACATATACAAATCTACCATCCGCCCGTGTATTGAATATTGCTGCCATATCTGGTCGGGTGCCCCTGCTGATCTCCTTGGGCTTCTTGACAAAATACAAAGGAGGATCTGTAACGTGGTTGATACTGACTTGGCAGACCGGCTGCAACCACTCTCTCACCGGCGTGATGTGGCTTCCCTGTGCCTCTTCTACAAGTATTTTCATGGCTTCTGCTCCGATGAACTTAGAGCACTGGTGCCGCCTAAGCACGAATTTACACGAGATACTAGATTAGCAACTAGGTCCCACCCTTTTACAGTTAAACAGATAAGATGTAACCGTAAATTCTACTCCAACAGCTTCTTTTCTCGCGCTTCCCGCCTGTGGAATTCCCTTCCACAAGTCTGCTTTCCCGACAGCTACAATCGCCAGGTGTTTAAATGTAGGGTCAATAGACACCTCCTATCAAATTAACTCCCAATTATTCTCAGAACACTCTCATTTACCCAACCCTCATTCTTGGTATCCTTACCCGCCTATCACCCACCCTCTGACATTTCCTATATTTAATCATTCTCGGTATCCTTTCCCGCCTATCACCCACCCTCTGACATTTCCTATATTTAACCATTCTCGGTATCCTTACCTGCCTATCACTCACCCTCTGACATTTCCTATATTTAACCATTCTCGGTATCCTTACCCGCCTATCACCCACCCTCTGACATTTCCTATATTTAACCATTCTCGGTATCCTTACCCGCCTATCACCCACCCTCTGACATTTCCTATATTTAACCATTCTCGGTATCCTTTCCCGCCTATCACCCACCCTCTGACATTTCCTATATTTAACCATTCTCGGTATCCTTACCCGCCTATCACCCACCCTCTGACATTTCCTATATTTAACCATTCTCGGTATCCTTTCCCGCCTATCACCCACCCTCTGACATTTCCTATATTTAACCATTCTCGGTATCCTTACCCGCCTATCACCCACCCTCTGACATTTCCTATATTTAACCATTCTCGGTATCCTTACCCGCCTATCACCCACCCTCTGACATTTCCTATATTTAACCATTCTCGGTATCCTTACCCGCCTATCACCCACACTCTGACATTTCCTATATTTAACCATTCTCGGTATCCTTTCCCGCCTATCACCCACCCTCTGACATTTCCTATATTTAACCATTCTCGGTATCCTTACCCGCCTATCACCCACCCTCTGACATTTCCTATATTTAACCATTCTCGGTATCCTTTCCCGCCTATCACCCACCCTCTGACATTTCCTATATTTAACCATTCTCGGTATCCTTACCCGCCTATCACCCACCCTCTGACATTTCCTATATTTAACCATTCTCGGTATCCTTACCCGCCTATCACCCACCCTCTGACATTTCCTATATTTAACCATTCTCGGTATCCTTACCCGCCTATCACCCACCCTCTGACATTTCCTATATTTAACCATTCTCGGTATCCTTACTTGCCTATCACCCACCCTCTGACATTTCCTATATTCAATCATCCTTTCTCCACTCTATGTAGCACCCTGCGCAGTAGTGGCAGTGACATGCCTTGCTCGGGGTGAAACGCTTATAAAAAAAAACACTTTAAATCGAATACACTCCGATTATTAAAGTAAGAAACGCTAAAACGGAACAAAGAACGATTCGAAAGGAACTTGAATTCAAACATTCTGTTCCAATTTAAATAGATGATCTTGTGACCAGCTACTTAACTTATCGCTGGGAAGGGAAGTGTGGGTGGATGCTTTTGATGACGGTATTGTAGGTGAAATTAACGAAAATAATTGGAATTAAGAGCCGGTATCCGTTACATCATTCAAACATCAAGATTAAAACGAATGAGAGATGAAACAGTAACAAAAACAAAGAAACACAAAGAAATAACAGCAAATGGGGCAGCAAAATCCAAAGGTGCATAGCGAATGATGCTTTCCAGAAGCTAAGAAAATTATTAAGAACCAGGAAAATGTCATTAGAAACGAAGAAATGAGCGTTGAGCTGTTATGTAACATCCCCTATATAGCAGTGAATGCTGGATTGTTTTCTTATCGTTGGTGATAAGCCATGAGACAACGGAGATGCTGTTTTACAGAAGGATGCTGGGAACACTATGGACGGAGTATGAAGTATCGAGAAAATGGAAACAAAAAGGACACTTTTACTTAGAATCTGAAAGAAGGGGTTGAAATTACTCGGAAATGTAATGAGGAAAAACGATTGAAAAATGTGGTACACATATCATGATGAAAAAGGCCCCAAAATTTAATAAAAGAAAGTTTTATCGTCAAAATGTTTCTTAATATTAAGAGGAAAGACGAAAGTATTTTTGGTTGTTTTATGAAATTTTTAAAAAAATCATTTTACTCCAAGATGGGCAGGACCGCAACTGGTGTGAAGGGGGTTACAATGAAAAAAAAAAACAAACAAACAAAAAAAAAACAACAAGTTACAGGGGATGTCGAATCGAAGAAAGGATAAGAGATGGATGGGAATTAAATAGATAGAAGATGGCAATTGACGTTGAATTTAAACTTTTGGTGATTGTAGCTAATCAGGAAAGCAAGCATACGGACTATAAAATTATGTTTTTTTAAGGAAATATTTTTAAAGGTTAAAAATAAATTCGTTTCATTTATGAATAAACGCTGAAAAACACGTTGAATTTAAACTTTTGGTGATTGCATATTTTCTATATTATTATTTTATTTTTTATGTCTATATAGCACTTTCATGCATTTAGCTTTATAAAAATATAAAAATTAGAAAAATCAAAATATGGTTTAGCCCCGAATAAAGTAAAGGGAAAGGCATAATTAACCTAAGAGATATTTCATTTTTTTAGAATCATTTGACCCCAAGCAAGGTAGAAGCGCCACTGGTGTGCAGGGGGTTACAGCGAGAGAAAAACAAGTTACAGGGGATGTCGAATCGAAGAAAGGATAAGAGATGGATGGGAATTAATTAAGAAGATGGCAATTGACGTTGAGTTGAAACTTTTAGAAATTGTAGCTATCTAGGAAGCAAGCAAATGTAAGTGAGTTCCAGAAACGGAAAATACGAAAAGAAACACTTAGAGTAGAAGAGAAGGTGATATTTAACTATTTTGACGGTAAAAGTGTGGGACCTAGATGCCAATCCAGTAGCACAAGTAAGTACATGGGGTCGGGCAACAAGGAAAAAAGCTCGTCAGAGCAATTATCATGAAAATCTTGTAAAAAAGACAGAGGGAAGCCGCGTAACGTCGGTGAGAAAGTGAGTGAAAGCAGCTACTATTTTAATCCTTTCGAGAACTTTCAAAAATTTGGTTATATATATATATATATATATATATATATATATATATATATATATATATTACGTCAGCGGATGGACCAAAGATTAATATGGATAGTTTTAGCGTCTTTTTTTTTCTGTAAAAACACAAAACAAAGTTCTAGAAATTCTTGCAAAAATTAAATAATTGTAGTATTTTAATTAACTTTTTAGAACTTATTTACACATAAATGAAATTATTCTGGAATTTTTTTTTTGGGTGGGGAGAAAATTTTGGTAAAAATATTTATATATATATATATATATATATATATATATATATATATATTCTAGACATATGCTATTAAATATAAGAGACAATGAATGTCTATTATGTTTAATCATGAGCCGTTCTAAACGTCGTATTTTTGCTTTAATTTCAGTTGAAAATAAAGACAAAAATTCTCCAACATTTGGATAATTATTTATTGGTTTTCTTCTAAGCTTTCGGCTCACATGAGCCATCTTCAGAGAGGTAGTTTAAACTGAAATATTATAAAATCCACCATCACCGACGATTTTATTTTGTGTTGACATAAAACTCCGCTTGGCAACGGCAATAGTTACCAAAAATAATAAACGCAGTTCTTAAGTTTGCAATGCGGTTTTATGACGTCACACCGCGGGATAGCGCAAAATGACAACAAAACCATGTAGTCAAATGCAATGTAATATGTTATTTCCTGTTTTAAAGTTGATTTTATTGAGTGTTGGTTGTTTTGATTTGATGTACATGGCCTCCAATATCTGCAGGTTCCTCTTACTGTGTGTATGAGTAAGGATCACCGTATTGTTGACCAAAATCTGTCTGATATTACCTACATGTTTATGTTTTTCAGAGAAATGTTGTTTAATAGTACTCTGATCAGAAAGATGACATGTAAGTCTACGGGAGAGCGTGGTTGTGGTAAAACCAATATATGTACTAGGTTTTTGAGTAGTATCAGAGATGCAATCTCTGAATGGGCATGTAAATTGGTACACTACATTGGTTTTTTGTAAAGAATTTAGTTTAGTGCCTGTTGGGTTATTATAAACTATGAGGTCAATTGTTTTAAACTTTTTATAATATATATTGAGTTTAATTTGATTATTACTTTCGACTGGTTTAACATTCATTGTCTCTTATATTTAATAGCATATGTCTAGAAAATTACTTGCTGCCTCGATATACTAAATATATATATATATATATATATATATATATATATATATATTATTTTTGTGGTGGTACCTACATATAGGGGATGTTGAAGGCAAGTGTGACAGAGGAAAGAAGCAAGAATCTCGCATAACGAAATTGTGTAGACAGCGGAACAATGAGTGGAAAGGATAATATCAAAATTAAAATACAAAATTGCTAAGATCTACAAAGGATAGAAAGTTGTGGAGAGCCATGATCACAATGTCTTAAAGAGTCATGACATAAAAAATAATTTTAGCCAGCATAGATTCTACGTTTGCACGAAAAGACATAAAATAATTCACATAATCCGTCTCGATACATCTTCATTAGAGTCGCAGACGTTTAAGTCTTATACCCATCTGTGTGGCAACCTGCGTACTATACAGAAAAATCAAGATTAGAATTTGATAAGTTCCCAACATTTGCAAGCGAGTCACGTGCAAACGGAGCTGTCTCTTCTCATCGAATCAGAAGCGCTAGTGTAGATACATTGTTTAAAATGAAAGAAAAAGTCAAAAAAAAAAAATGGTTGTGAAAACTTACAAAGTCTCGTGCACCCGAGATTTGTTTTGTTATGTTGTCTTATTAATTACGAGATTACTGCTAAACCTGCCATGGCGGAAAACGTCTAAATGACTGGGACATATCAGGTGTAATTCGGAACGAAAAAAATAAAGGAAAAAAATTGCCAAAAAGAAAAAAAATCAGAAAAAGTAAAATAAAACGAGAAACGAAAAAGGCAGAAAAATAGGATAAATAGATATATTTGTACATAAGGGCTGGTAACGATACCAAACACAGAATGAATGAATAACAATAATAATATTAAAAAAAAAGAAAACGGACTGATTTTTTGTGGGTTTCCTTGTTGTGGGTTTTGCTGTGGCTAAGATCTCTATTTCGTTGCTAATTACTATTCTTAATTTTCTTTTGGTATGATACATCATTGAAAAATAAATTACAAGGGGGAGAAAGGATACCACAAAAGAAAACATAACTAAATAAAAGAAAAATCCATTCTTTTTTGTTTTGATTTTACGAGATAGAGTCAATGTCATATGTCAGTTTAGCTCAATCAATAGACACTTCACCTACCAAGACCAGGAATGTTGGCATGCATCGTTTTGGGCGCGTGGACACAAGAGAAGCATTTTGTAACCCGTCGATAAGCGCACAGACATAAAAAATAAAACGGCAGAGACAAAAAAGCGCAATTTATGTAAACTAGCAGTATAGCCCGGCGTTGCTCGGGTGTAATGAAAGCTTTAAAACTAATCCATGGTCTTGGAGCTCAGACTCTTTGGACGTTGGCACGAAAGACTAAAACGCAATAGTTGTTTCCAGTTAAAGTAAAACCGTAGACGGAAAGAAAAATGACTGGATGTAAGTCAAATTTTGATTTCTTGGTATCGATATCAAATAAGTTTTTTCGTCGTAAACTGAATTTTGAAGGCTAAATAAGACCTCTGAATAAATGGTATCATAGCTGAGACTAAGAACTACAATTATACCTACTTAGAGTCAAACCCGAAGCAAAAACTAAAATAAAAGGGCTGAAAAAAATAGACATACAGGCAGATAAAAAGGCACACACACAAACATCTTACCTTATATATATATATAATCGATTTTCTGCATTGTTGTAAGAACTGCAACCTTGAAACTTCTGAATATCGTTTCTTATGTCTTTGTCTATGAGTGCATCAAATTTGATTAAAATCGAACCACTCCTTCTATACCCCGATTTTTTCGATTATCGATTTTCGATATTTACCTGGGGTACCACGACACAAAACGTAGCTAAGAACACTCGCAGATGCGTATAGTACAACTGTGTAAATTTTCCAGAAAATCGGTTCAGCCGTTTCGGTGTCTATAGGTAACAGATACACACACACAGACACACACACACACACACACAGACAAAGTTTCATTTATAAATAAGTTTACATTTAGATTAAATAGATAGATTATCGATTTTCTGCACTATTGTAAGAACTGCAACCTTGAAACTTCTGAATATCGTTTGTTATGTCTTTGTCTATGAGTGCATCAAATTTGATTAAAATCCGACCACTCCTTCTATAACTCGATTTTTTCGATTATCGATTTTCGATATTTATCGGGGGTATCTCGACACAAAATCTAGCTAAAAACACTCGCAGACGCTTATAGTACAACTATGTAAATTTTCAAGAAAATCAGTTCAGCCGTTTCGGAGTCTATATGTAACGGGGACACACACACACAGACAAAGTTCCATTTATAAATAATTTTAGATTCGCATCTAATGACGAACGAGATTGCTGATGAACTATGCTTTCTGTGTAGCCGTTCCATAGGCGCTTTTACGATAACCGCGTGGATTTATTACATACTCACGGGTTTGTTGTAATTTGAAGAAGGCTTATTATTATTAACAGATTTACGGTCACATCACTTTCAATCACCGGTTCCTATCAGTCAGTTAAGTGCTATATTTCACATACGCTTAAGCGATCATATATCGAAAGAGACGTGACTAACCAGGCAGAAGATTTTCCTGTAGGTAGGCTGGTTGCTAAGCAAGGCTATAGAACCCAATCTGTCCTGTTATTTAACCCATAGATGGAGGGAGTAGTGGCGGATTAATACCTTTTTCAAGGATATTTGCGCGTAAGTAAATGCAAAGAACTCAACTGGAATTCGAACTCAGCTCTCCGACCTCTCCGTTACAAGCCGATATTCATTGCACTGTATCGCACATCCGGTTCCTGTACGAAAACCTAAATTAAGCAACCTCGTGACTAGTCAGAATCTAGACGGAAGGAGTGTATGATTATAACAAAATAGAGTTATATGATTGTCCTTGCCTTTCACATTCAATGAAACATTTATAAAAGAAGGTTTGATACACAATATATATATATATATATATATATATATATATATCAGGCAATGTTTAATAGTGGCATATAAACGCTATATAGATTCTCGATATATATAGTCAATCTTTGGAAAAAAGTGATATTCACCAAAAATAAAGAATGGCTAAATTAAGAGAGTGCCAATACAATTTTCATTAAACGAAATGTGGCAAATTCAGGTATAACATTTTTGAAACACTGGCCGGGTGAAAGTCCGGTTTCAAAAGGATAGTTCTATCAGGAAGTAAGTTGAAGTGTTTCGCTTATAACAAACCTAATTTATAATTGTATCTCCACTGATAGTGGAGGTACAATTATATATATATATATATATATATATATATATATATATAATGTTTAAAAACGGGGCTTCTACTATACGGTTGTTAAAGAATAATAGCCGATTTCAGAAACAATTTTATTATTAAAAAATTAAATGTAGAAATGTTGAAATGAGTCAAAACACGAGCCTTGAGCATTTAGGCATCTATGCATCTCTTTCATAGATTGTCCAGATTATTTATTTCTCGTTGCTAATAAGTTATTCGTTGTGATTCAACGAAATCTTTGAAAGCTGATCTCACCTCTGGTTTGGGCTTAAAAGCTTTACCATTAAAAATGTGCTTAAGTGATTAAAAAAAATGATAAACCGTGGGTGTAAGATTAGAAGAATATGGAGAATTCCTGAATAATATATCTCATGCAGTCAAAATATGAAAATAGACTAACAACACCAAACTCAATCCCATTGAAAATGGCTAAATAAATGGCCAAAATCGCTTGAGACAATCGACGATATGAACAATTTTTCTACTTTCTCCTTCCCACCAAAATGAAATATGTAAAATCGCTAGAAAAACTAAATAAAACTTCATAAAATTTTCCTTCGCCGTCATAGTTGATGAAAGATGTTTAAAAAAAAAGGTTGATGCCAAAATTATGCATTAATCATAGTTGCATATTTAGCAACCTGTCAAGAAAGTTTCATTAAATAATCGAGCCATGGCTTCCCTGTGTCTCTTCTATAAATACTTTCACGGCTTCTGCTCTAATGAAGTTAGATCACTGCTGCCCCCCCCCCTAGATACGAATTTGCACGAGAAACTAGATTAGCAACTAGATCCCACCCTTTTACAGTGAAACCGATAAAATGCAACCGCAACTTCTACTCCAACAGTTTCTTTTCTTGCACTTCCAGACTGTGAAATTCTCTTCTACATGATTGCTTCCCCGACGGCTACAATCTCCAGGAGTTTAAATGTAAGGTCAATAGACACCTCCTAACACACTAACTCGCTCCCATTCTTTCAAACACTCTTCGCATCTGCCCAAACCTCATCCTCGGTATCCTTACCCATCTATCACATTCCTTCTGACATTTCCTATACCTTATATCCCAAGTCTGTGAGGTTTTGAAACGACATCTTGCAACATTATCGTGATGCAGAATTAGACCACATCGACTCACTAATGCAGGACTTATTTTTTTCAAGCGTGCTTGCTTTTTAGCAAGTTTATTGCAGTAAAGCTCTGCATTTATGCTCTGGTTGTCTTCCAGAAAGCTGTAGCGGATAACACCAATAACACACAACCAGACAATCCGCATACCCTTTTGCTGATCCAACTTTGACTTTCGGAAATGTTTGGAGGACTCATCACGATCATGCCATTGGCATTATCGTTGACAGTTATCATAAAGGATTCATCTTTCATCACAAATGACGATTCGGTCAATATAAGGATCAGTGGTGTTATGCAGAAAAATCATCAAAACGAAAAAGATTTTGATTTTCATTGAGATCTGGAGGAACCCATTTATCGAGCTTTTTCACCCTGATAATACTCTGCAAATAGCAGTGCTAACACCAAGCATCCGAGAGATTTCTCTGACACTTTGACATGAGTTTTGCTCAACAACCGCTTGCAATTGTTCGTTGACAAGACTGCATAACCGTCCTCTACTTTCTTCATCTTCAAGGCTCTTATTATTCTTCTATGTGCCCTGTCTCTTCAGGACGTAGGCGACCATGGCCTTCCGCGTCTCCCTATCCCTGCTGGCTCTTAGCACGCTTTCTCCTGTTACACCACGCAACCTCCGTTGTGTCATCCACTTGCTCAGGCTCTTCAAATATGTTATCAGCTGCTTTCCCCTGTCTCTTTTTCCTTCTATCTGGCCTGTTAGTATCAGGTTCTCCAAGCCCTCCTTTCTCATTACATTTCCCAGGGACTTTAACTGTCTTTTCCTAATGCTCAGTATTAATTTCCTTTTCGCTTCCATCTTTTCCAAAACCTCATCATTGCTCACATGCTCGATCCATGATATCCGCAGAATCCTTCTGTAGAACCACATTTCAGTTGCTTCAAGTTTTTCCTTCATCACCATTCATTGCAATCATTACAAGTACAGAATTTCTGGAACCACTATCGTAGTGTCCGATCACTTCTAGACCCATCTCCTCAAACTCTGTTGATATTGGCAGAAGTTTGGGTGGCAGTATTCCCAAGTTTGAAGTCATGCAAAAAAAGTAAACGAAGATCATGTTAAGATAAAGGGCTTCTATGCTTTAAGAATATTTCGAACTAAAAATAAATCAATATTGTTAAATAGCACAAATTAATTAATATGTATACCAAAGGTCAGGTAATATATGTCGAGAATACTATGTTAAAATGGGTTTACAAAATACCGCACTTCGGTATATATATATATATATATATATATATATATATATATATATATATACCGAAGTGCGGTATATATAGTTTTCAGGTGTGCTCTATTTATAGGATAAAGTGCTCAATATCAGAGATAGAGTGTATGTAAATATAAAAGAGTGAACAGTGAAGACAACACTCAATTGACTTCAATGTTCACTCTTTTATATATTTTCTAAACATATACTGTTAAATAGAAGAAACAATGAATGTCTATTATGTTTAATCATGAGCCGTTCTAAACGTTGTATTTTGGCTTTAATTTCAGTTGAAAATAAAGACAAAAATTCTTCAACATTTGGATAATTTTTTATTAAGCTGGTTCTAAGCTTTCGGCTCACATGAGCCATCTTCAGAGAGGTTATAAGGACGGTAATACAATAACATCCACCACCAGCGACGATTTTATTTTGTGTTGACATAAAACTCCGCTAAGCAACGGCAACAGTTACCAAAAATAACAAACGCAGTTCGCAAATTTGCAATGCGATTCTATGACGTCAGACCTCGTGATAGCGCGAAATGACAACAGAACCATGTATTCAAATGCAATGTAATGTGTTATGACCAGATTTAAACGTGATTTTATTAAGTGTGTGCTGTTTGGATTTAATGTAGATGGCCTCCAATATCTGAAGGTTCTTTTTACTGTGTGTATGAGCGAGGATTATTGTATTGTTGACTAAAATTTGTCTGATATTACTTACATGATTATATATATATATATATATATATATATATATATATATATATTATAAATTATGTTTTAGAACATGTACATAACTTCTTCTATATATATCCTCTTCCCTACAATCATATGTTTGTTTCAGTGTTTGGATTTAAACACTTCTTCAGGGGAAATAAAGGTTTGGAATCATTCTCTGTTTATATTTGGTTCGTTGTTGTCGTGGGGGTTGGTTGGGGTTATTGGTAATTAAGTGAATGTCTCGTTTTGATCGTTAGACTTTTGAGGAATTTGTTGTGTAAGTGTGAAATTGTTGATTAAAAGTATTATCTGTTGGAGTGTATGTTTTATCTTTTTATCGGTTGGGTATATCTTTTGGTTAGGATTTCTAAGTGGGTGCTGTTGAGTGGTCATTTTTATGGTTGGCTATCGTTTAATTGGTTGATGTCTGCTGTTAGTGGACCTAATTCATGTATTTACTTTGATCCTGTGTCTAGGCTTTCATAGACGTGATAGGGGTAAGATGTTTGTTCTTTCCAATTTAGATTTTTTCGGTAAAATTATATATATATATATATATATATATATATATATATATATATATATAAATATATGTATTTATATACACATATACCCCCTCTTCTCCTCTTTCTTCCTTCTTTTTCTTTCTCCTCTCCTTCTTTTCCTCTTTTTTCTTCTTTTTCCTTTTATTCAAGTTTGGAGTATAATTGTATTTAAGCGAAGTTATTTCAAGAAATCTAAATTTGTATTTTTTGGGAAGTAAATGTGCATTAGCGTTTTATCAGTTTTTTGTATAAAGTTGTATGTTTAATCTTAATTTTAAGTTTAGAGGGTCGGTTTTTTCTTTTACCTTTTTTTTCCCTATAAATTATCGTTTGGAATCTTATTTATTTCTTTTAATTTTTTTATATATTTTATTTATTTAGATATTTTTGCGGGCATTAGATCTTATTTTAAGGATTTATTACATCGATTTTTCTGTAGCATATTTTATCTTTTATAATAATAAAAATATTTATTCAAATTCCCAGTATTTTTGGGGTGATTGTAGGGTTAGATCTTACGTGTGCTTACCGTTTATTTTTGTGTATGATATAATTATTCTGAAGTAGTATATTTAATCTTGATTTTGAATATATGAATTTTTATTCTTTTTCAAGTTTGGGAGCCATTTATTTAATTTTGATTTTTCTAGTACGGAATATTTTTGTATTTAAGTAAGGTTATTGTGTTAAGTCAGGTTACTGGTGTAGGCTTTAGTGATAGACCTTGCTTTAAGGATTTATTGGATCGATTTTTTTCTATAGCATTTTTTATCTTTTATAATGAGGATATCAATCGAATTTTTTGTATTTCTTAGCATGATTGTAGGGTTAAGTCCCTAATGTGCTTGCAGTTTACTGTGGTTTCGTGTCTCTGATTTAAGAGCTTGTTACTATTTATTTATTTAAGGATCTCTATTTTTTCTTGAAGGCAAAGAAAGCATGGTTCTTTTATAGATTTTGCTGTTCTTGCTTTTTTGAGAATTTTCCATTTGATCTTAGGTGTTTTATTTTCGTTTTTTAATTTCCAAAAGTGTTTGGAGAGAGATGTCATGTTTTGTTTTTCTTTGTTATTGAAGGATGAGAGGTGATTGTAAAAGCGCTTTTTAAATACGTTCATAGTATTCCCAATATATATTTTTTCATCCTTAGGATTTTCTAAGGATGAAATCGAACACATATATATCAGAGATTTCGTCAGACATTTATTGGCCATGGGGCATTGATTGGGGTTTCTGCGGTTACAGAGGTTGCTGTCATGGGACGGACTTGTATTAGTGTTGGATTTATTTTTGCTGTGTATTTTTAATATTTTTGTGTTATGCATTTTGATTATTTTTTCTAGATTATTAGAACAGCTATAGCTTAATTTTATGGTATTTTTTATTAAAGATTTTGCTTAGAGGGTCATTTTTGGGAAAGTGCTTCTCTATTAATTTAAGAAATTTATGTCCCAGCTTGAAATTAACTGATTGGTTGAATGGAGAGTTATACCATATTATTTTCCTGCTTCTATTTCTGCTTTTTGGACTTTCGAATTTTTCCACAAAACTGATTTTTGATGATTTATACCCGCTTTCATTAAGGATTCTATTATAAATTACCTTGTGCTTATCAAATATCTCTTTGTTGGGTGAGTGTGTGTTAATGCGACGTTCAACTGATGATGGGATGTGCTTAACAATGGATGGTGGGTGATTAGAGTTGGGGTTTATATATATTGGGTTAGCGTTGTTTTTCATGTAATGTTGGAAAGTGTTCGATACTAGGTCTAATGTTATGTCTAGGAAGTCTACTTGCTTGATATTGTGGTTAATTACTACGTTAAGGCCAAAGGATTTAAAGACTCTATGGATTAATTTTCTGGTTTTATCAACCTTACCTCCAGTAGATTTATCAATTATCATCAGTCCGTCGTCCCTATATAGTCCTATACTGCTCGTTTCTATTTCCTTATGTGCAGTTAAGTTGTACAGTAAAACTACTCCACAACATATATATATATCGATATATGTGTGTGTGTGTGTGTGTTGTGGAGTAGTTTTCTCACTGAAATGTCGGTTGCTAATCGACTTAACGCACCCTAAATGTTAGGAACTTGGTAATCTTCCACTAAAAACTGACTCCTTAGTATTCAGCTAACTGCTGACTAATATCAACTGCCGAGTAATTCTACTGAACTCCAACAGAACTTTAAAGAACTCTCTAGAACTTCTAAGAACTCCTAAGAACCCCCTAAGAACTTCTCGAGTTAACTTCCTGTTAACTCTTATTAATATCGGAGAGAGAGTTCATTATCTGTGGAATAGGTGTGTTTCACCATAACAATATCATAACAATATCATAACAATATCATACTCACAAAACTTCGAATCGGCATGGCAGTTAAATGATAACCTTCTCTACATTAATCCTATCAGGACTCTATCTATCTAATGATATGATATATTTATACAGTGCAGTAGTTATATGAGTTTCGATAATCAATGCAATTTAAACTATTTTGTCTTATAATTTGTGATTCGCAGTATTATGCTGTTATATTTTATCTATTTTTTTGTTTTTATTAATTATAATCTAACGAATGACCTAATATCTTCATTGAATGACCTTTTTGTAATATCTATACTTTTTTTTCTTTAGACAGTTTGTACTTAGGAAATACAGTAAAAATTGCATATTTTATTTGCGGTGATTTATAATTAGAATTCTGGTTTTAATATATTTCCGTTCAATGTATCTAATTTAAAAATATATCAATTTATTCTTGAAATAATAAAATATATAAGTTATTAATAAGCTGCAGAATTTAGGTATTTCTGTACATTTTTTCACACAATTTTAAAATTAAATGCTGAAAAATTAGTGAAAACTATTATTCTATTGGTGTCAGTACTTACGATATCAAACCACAGCTTTAACACTGAGTTCAATGTTGATTTTCTAAAAAAGAGTGGAAAATGAACCGCTCTAATATATACGCGTATGTACTTTATATTTTTTTAAACATTATTTTCTTTTTCGTGTATATACAAGTCTATGACGTGTAGAGATAAAGAGAGATAACGCTGGTATTTTTCGCCCACGGGCTTATATTGACCGTTACTAACAGTTCGTCTGGCCTACAAAAAAAAAAAAAAGAAAATTGTTTTATTTGTGTCAAGAAGAATATCGCCGTGGCAAGGTAGGGTTACGTGAGAAAAGACATAAAAGTTAGGTTGGTATTAACAGGAAATAAGACTGACAGGAGGCAGAATGATTACAGCAAAAGAAAAGAAAACATTTTCAATGAATTAATTAATAGTCTCCGAGTAATTTTTCATCGACTCCAAAGCATTCGACGAGGTCAAAAGACTTGCTGAATATGAATTACTTTTCTTTCAATTGTTTTACTTAAAAAAATGTTTTGTTTTTTTTTCATATAAAGATTAGTAACGTGATAGCATATGTAACAAAGTGGGGAAAAGTGTTCTTGTGTGACGCCTGTTATCCTTAAATTTGTTTACGTTGATACGACTATTCATATGCACAAATTTTAAAATTCGATGTTTTTTGGTTTTTTAACTTTTTTTTGTTTTGTTTTGTTTTACAGCATATCAACCTCAATGGGATATTTAATGATACGACTATTATTCATATGCACAAATTTTAAAATTCGATGTTTTTTGTTTTCTAACTTTTTTTTTTGTTTTGTTTTGTTTTGTTTTGTTTTGTTTTGTTTTGGGATATTTAATGTCGACGAGAGTTTTAAGATAGGTTTGAACGAATTATGGCGGCTTCGAAGATTCGTAAAAGCATTTAATATCTTTAAATAAAACAGACAATAAATAAATGTCTATTATGTTTGATTTAGGCACCTCGGCGTAGTGTAATGGTGAGCATACTTGCCTCACTAGAACCTGTTATAATGAGTAGCGTGTTCGATCCTCACTGGGCACCCTATACTTTCCGTCTTGCACCACATCTAAGCGGTGCTTAAAAATGTTTAGAACCAGTTACAACTGAGTAGTGAGTTCTATCCCCACTGGGTGTCCCATACTTTTGGCCCTGTGCGACATCTAAGCAGCGTTTAGAAAATCACCTATTATGTTTATGTGCCGTTCCAAACATCGTATTTTGGCTTTCATTCAGGTGAAAATAAAGATAAAAATTGTCGAACATTTGGATTTTTTTATTACGGTGGTTCTAAGCATTCGGCTCCCATGAGCCATCTTCAGAGAGCTTACAGTGATGTTAACATAAAAACATCCACCATCAAAGATGATATTATCTTGCGTTGGCATAAAACATTGCTATGCGATGATAACATTTCTTTTTTAAATATTCTAAGTGAATTTATATATTTTCAACGGTCTGAATGAGACAATGTACGTAAATTTACACTGTCGAAATAAATCCTGATTTATAACCGCGTAAATATGCAAGTAATAAAAGGTAAAAATAGCACCCCATATTTATAATTTATAATGACTATTATCTGAAATAAAAATTCAAATCGAAAAACGGTCAGTTTATAATATGCACCTGATGAATGCGTAATGCATGAAACTCCGAATATAAACGTAGGATAATATGTACGATTATATATATATATATATATATATATATATATTGTAACTAAGTTGTTGAACTCGTAGGTTTATTAACCTTTTGTTCATGCATTTACTTTTATAAAGAGTGCTCGATACAAATGTAGAGCGTTATACTGTAATGGTTGTTACAATGTTTTTAAATTCATAGTATCACTACACAAAAATTTTTCATGTTTCAAAGCCAGTCCATTATGTTTTTGGTTTCTTCCTCAGGTGATTTTTTAGAAATGAGAATCACCTGAGGAAGTATATATACACACACACACACATATATATATATATATATATATATATATATATTAACATATTAACATATATATAGAAATGAGAATCACCTGAGGAAGTATATATATATATATATATATATATATATATTAACATATTATATATATAGAAATAGAATCACCTGGAAGTATATATATATATATATATATATAAATTATAATTCATATTAACATATATATAGAAATGAAGAATCACCTAGGAAGAATATATATATATATATATATATATATATATATATATATATATATATTAACATATTAACATATATATAGAAATGAGAATCACCTGAGGAAGTATATATATATATATATATATATATATGGGATAACGATATATAGATTTTTATATATCAAAAATAATTTTTTGGGGAAAGATGTATGGCAAAGTAGAAAAAAGTTTTCGTATGAACACAGAAGGGATATTTTCCAAAACAACATTTTAAATGCATTAATTGCCCACTGTAACGAGTCAGTCAGTTAAAGTGCCATACGTGATACACGCTTGGGTGATCATGTCTCGAAAGAGACATGACTGACTGGGCAGAAGATTATCCCGCAGTAGGTTGCCATTGCTTTCTGCGGTAGACTGGTTGCCAGCCAAGGCTATAGAACCCAATCTGTCCTGCTATTTAACCCATAACTGGAAGGAAGAGACGGATTAATACCTTTCCCAAGGGTATTTGCGCGTAAGTGAATACAATGGATTCAACTGGAATTCGAACTCGGCTCCCCGGTGTCTCGTTCCGAGCCGATATCCACTGTACCACAACGCACGTTGTGGTGTATTGGATATCGGCTCTGAACGAGGAATCGAGGTATTAATCCGTCTCTTCCTTCCAGTTATGGGTTAAATAACAGGACAGATTGGGTTCTATAGTCTTTGTCGGCAACCAGTCTACCGCCGAAAGCAATGGCAACCTACTGCGGGATAATCTTCTGCCCAGTCAGTCATGTCTCTGTTGAGACATGATCGCCCAAGCGTGTATCACGTATGGCACTCAACTGACTGTAACGAGACTCACCACAATTTTAATATAAAAAAAATGCTACTCTTATTAAAATAAGAAAACAACTCACTGATACGAAAATATATAGAAAGTGCCTTAATCGCAAGGATCATCCGCAATAAATTTACACCCAGGTTCTTACAACTTCTCACCATTTGTGGCTGATGTATTTATGATGATATTTAGTTACAAAAGTGATGGAAAATAAAAGAATCTAAAGAAAATCGGATAGATTATATACCCAAAACACTTTAGGTCCTGAGTACGACGATAAATTTCATCCGGCAACAAGGATTCTGATTGAGAGGCTGTGAGGATCGTGTAATCACCTCTTAATTGCTGTTGTTTCTTGGTCCACCCTGAGCACGGGTGGTATTACCTGTTAGAGTCCCAACTATGGATGAATACCTAAATTGGGGTCAAAACACTATGAAAATATAAAAATATACTTTTATATTAAAAATTCCAGCGATATTTTTTTGGAGAACGAAATATTTCAGCAATACCTTTTTGAAGAAAAACATTTTACCATTAATACATCCGGTCAGTCAGTTAAGTGCCATACGTGATACACGCTTGGGCGATCATGTCTCGAAAGAGTCATGACTGACTGGGCAGAAGATTACCCCGCAGTAGTTTGACATTACTTTATGCGGTAGACTGGTTGCCAGCCAAGGCTATAGAACCCAATCTGTTCTGTTATTTAACCCATAACTGGAGTGAAGAGACGGATTAATACCTTTCTCAATGGTATTTGCGCGTAAATGAATGCAAGGAATTCAACTAGAATTCGAACCCTGCTACTCGATTACTCGTTCCACTTCACCACAACACACATCCAGTAATATGTTAATGATGGGGAAAAAAATACATTTTTGATGGATTTTTTTTTTTTTTACCAACAGCACATTTTTGAAGGAAAATTTTTTTACCAGCAATATACTTTTGAAAAAGAAAAATATTTAGCCGCAATATATCTGACAAAAATACATCAATGTAACCCGGTCTACAAACTGATTTCCTACAAAGAATACATATTCTATTCAGTCGAACCTATCCTAAAAATCTGGTTGGCATTAAATAACCCATTGACGTTGATAAGCCGTAAAACAAAATAAACCAAACCTGATTTCTCACAAAGAATACATATTCTATTCTAGGTATCTCTACTCCATTTTCAAAACTTCAGTTTTCAATCAAATTTTTAAAAATAAAAAACTTTTTTTTTGAAACTTTAATTTTAGACTAATTGAAAGCTAAATAATTAAATTTATTATTTCCATTTAGCTCTGGTGTATTTCAAATAGAAATTATATTCATTGGAATCTAAAATTTTGAAATTTGTTTTTAATTTTCAATTTTGCAGCCATTTTTTGAGCGATCGACAGGTTCGTAAACAAAAGTTAATTCTCGGTTTTGAAAATCTTGTAAAAATAAAATATACATCTCTCACTCGTTATTTTTACCAAATTAGCAAATTTAAAGTTAAATTAATCTGATTTGAAACAAATATTACTTGTTTCTGGCATGGGCTTTAGAATGAACATACACCTTAATCAAAAAGGTCTGACTCAATGATCTTTCAATTAGGCGATGACAGCCCCTGCTATGAATCAATCTGGAAGTATGGTGACCAAAAATTGACATAGCCCAATTTAATATTTCATAAGGGATACAACCCTCCAAACAGATGACTTTTAATGATAAGTCTCTTGTAAGTTTCCATAATAAAAGAAAATGTACAGTTTAACATAAATAAAACAAAAATTTAGAAATTATTGTTAAAAATCTTTATTCTTAATTCTTTTTATTAAGCTTTTGTAAATAAAGTCTTTTTTTCATGAATTAATAACCGAAGACACTGAGTAACAGGAAAAAATTTATTAGATGTTTGAAACTTTAATTAACAAAAAAAAAAAAAAAAAAAATGAAAACACTGCTTGAAAAAATTATTCATATAAATATTTTTTCTTCTTTAAGATATGATATCCTAAAATTATATTATATATAAAATCAATTAAAAGTTTATCTACATTAAAAATAGCGTAGTATTAACGCATTTTTGATTTTACTATTTCGAACAGATTTTCGTAAAAATGGTCTCGTAATTATTATGGTATAGAAAATGCATGTCTAGAATTTTTATGTTGGTACCTCCACGCACTTGTCGAAAAAACAGCATGTTAAAAGGGCTCAAAGTTTTATCATCAAAATGTTTATGTCATCATTAAATAGAAACATCAAATTTTGTTGTCATTATTTTTAAAAAAAAATTTATCCTTTCTAACACGGTCGAATTTCAGTTAAAATTTCTGTTTTTGGTTTCCGTCAGCGATTCACGCCATGTTGACGTAATATAACTATTACGGAAAACGGAATATTACGCAAGTCGTTTTTTTTGGTGTTGAGAGACACATTAATTTGAAAAGCCTTGCAAAAATCAACTAATTGTCTGATTTTAATAAAACGTTCAGGACTAATTTACAAAAGAATGAAATTATATTTATTTATTATTTTTAGAAAATTTTTGGTTACCCCCACTTCAGTCAGTTTCATAACTCTGCTCGGTTAAGTCACAAACTTCGCACATTACTTCTATCAACGCTCTATATCTATCTCGATATTAAGCACTTTATGACAAGAAACCTGCTTGCCAAAAAGGTCTTTCTACCAGCAAACGACTAAAAAAACCATCAATCTTGGCACTAAGCATTGTCAAAATTTAACACTATATATAGATATATATATATATAGGGAGTAGCGACTCCGACTGACACCAAATCGGTCGACTTTCGAACCCGGCCAGAAGCAAGTGTATGTGTCTAGCCACTCTAATGAGCTGCGAAACAGGCTTGTATGTTGATGACTAATA
The DNA here is from genome assembly GCA_037127315.1 of Ascarosepion bandense. Taxonomy (NCBI): domain Eukaryota; kingdom Metazoa; phylum Mollusca; class Cephalopoda; order Sepiida; family Sepiidae; genus Ascarosepion; species Ascarosepion bandense. Next base: position 4,262,488 of record JBBBDQ010000221.1, read on the forward strand.
TAGATAGATAGATATAGGTCAATGTGTGTTTGGAAGCGTGATAATCTCTCTGCTCTGAACCCTACGAAAACAACTTACCACACTTTTAGAGATTGTTATCTATTAGGAGAGGGGAGAGTTTAAGAAAAAAAGAGAGAAAAAAAATTCGGCCGATGACCACTCTCTCCCGCGATAAGTTGAGAAAAAAGCAAATATATTTAATCTTATCTTTTGAGGCCAGGTTGGCAGTATTTACACACTTCCCCACGGTGTTTGAATGTGACAGAAGATCGTCTTAATGCGTGATGTGCGTATATCTCGGCCAAGGACAAAAACTGCCCAGTTCCGGCTACCACTGGCAGGCCAGTGTCGATATCCACTAACCTACAGTCTACAGTGTTGCAGAAGGAGGTACTGTACAAGGGTTGGAATCCCCTTAAAACATTTTCTACTAATTGTCTGACTAAAGATCCATGAAAAAAGATCGGAAAATAAGTACTACACTTTAAACTAATCGTCTCTCTTCCAAGCCAACAGTGACGGTATATGGTGCAAGGCCGGTTTAAAATTATCCAATCCAGCAAACAACTTCGCGCTTGTGTCGATATTCCACAGACCCCTTTTGTTTGGTGCATTGAGAGAGGTGCTGTCAGAGTGTTGGAATACCGGGAACTAGGCATTCCTCATTTATTTGTTATGTTATGTCTGGCAAAGTCAGTTTAATATGGAGAACCCAAACGTGGGCACTATGGTCAGGTTGAAAATAGCACTGACCCCGCAAAAGTGGAGCTGACATCAGCATTAACATGGCACTAACTTTAGTGCTATGAAGGAGCTACTTTCGCGAGGATATGTGTTGTGGTGTATATATAATGGATATTGGTTCGGAATGAGAAATTGGATTCGAATTCCAGTCGAATTTCAGTCGAATGAGTTTCGTTCACTTATGCACAAATACCATAGGAAGAGGTATAAAAGCATCTCTTCTCTCCCCAGCTATAGGCTAAATAGCAGGATAAACTGGATTCTATAGACTTAGTTGACAACCAGTCTACCGTAGAAACTAATGGCAACCTAGTGCGGCAAAATATTCTTCCCAGTCAGTCATGTCTCGAAATAGACGTGATCACCCAAGTGTGTATTACGTATGAGCGGACAGCCGTTCACTGAGATCGGTCATCTCTTAATATTCCCAGTTGCGTGCTGTTTGCAAACGGACACACAAAATGTTGTTTGTCCGAAGATACCACACTTTGATCCCACTCTGATGGGATATAAAACATGGTCGTATTTAAGGCGGTTTTTGTCCCTATGTTTCTTCAGTTCGTTTGCTGATTTTACAAGAGTCTGGTATATATCGATTATACTAGACATTCCTTCATTGCAGTTTTTATTTTTTTAATCATTTCCTACCAAGCAAGGTGGAACCAATTCTAAAAGTTGATTACAATAAAAGTAAAGTATTGGGTACAGTGGTGCTTAAAGAAAAGATAAACTGGATTCAAGAAGATAAAAGGTGACACTTAACGTTACATTTAAATTTTTGAAGAGTGTAGCTATCAGGGAAGCAAGTAAATTAAAGGGAGTTCTACAGGCAGGAAGTGCGAGAAAAGAAACTCTTAGAGTAGAAGTGTGGTTACATTTAACTCTTTCAATGGTAAAAGGGTGTGACCTAGAGACCAAATTAAATTCATATGGTCGGGGCACAAGGGAAAAAAAGCTTGTCAGAACAGTTGCCATGAAAATTTTTGTAAAAAAGACAGAGAGAAGCCACGTCACATCAGTGAGAAAGTGACTGATGTTCAGATACCAAATCGATTACATTACAGATCCTTCTTTGGTTTTTGTCAAAAACCTTGAGATGAATAGCAGGAGCATCCGACCAGATATGGTAACAGGATTCAATGCATGGACGAATGGTAGATTTATAAATGTGCAAGATGGAATCTGACAAGAAAAACATTCTGGCCCGACACAGAACCTAACCCTCCTAGCAGTAGATGCAGCATAGGTCCGATGTAGTCGTTTCACTTCAGGTCGGCTTAAAAAGTGAGGCCAAGGAGTGTTGCAGTGTGTTGCACTCAAGGAGACCAGCATCAACGATGCTTATGGCGGGTCGTAAAGTCTATCTATGATGTTTAGAGCAGTTTTGTTTTAGAGGTGGATTTGCTTTGTGGCGCAGTGGATAATGGCTCGGAACTAGAAATTGGGGAACCTAGTTCGAATTCCAGTTGAATTCCCTGCATTCACTTACGCGCAAATACCCTTGGGAAAGGTAATCCGTCTCTTCCAGTCTACCACAGAAAGTAATGGCAACCTACTGCGGGATAATCTTCTGCCCAGTCAGTCACGTCGCTTTCGATACGTGATCGCCCAAGCGTGTATAACCTATGGCAGTTTACTTTTTGACTGATTGTTTTAGAGGCATTCAAATTCACAAGCCATTTCTTGCCCCAGTTAACCACTGATTGAAGATCCGTTTCAAGAACAGCAGCCAGGTTTACTTTGTCAGCCTTGCCAGATTTTCTATTGAAACCGGAATAACTGGTAGTGTCATCTGTATAGCTGTCTATTTGGGAACTGATGACATAAGGAAGATTATTGATGAAGAGCAGAAACAGTGTAGGACCTAGGATATATCCTTGAGGGTTACCCGATTCGTGTGAAATGACCTTGAAGCATGCAGTTCAAAAGGTTCTTAATTTCAAGATTTGATAGGAACGACTGGATTAAATCAAACAGGTGTCCAGTAAAAACGTAGTCTTGTAGCTTACGAAGGAGACCAGCATACCAAACCCTGTCAAACGCTTTCGAAATTTTTAGAGCCACAGTTTAAGCTTCACCATTATTTTCAAGAGCCTGGTATAGAGTCGATGTAGTTATTCAACTTCAGGTCTGTTGAAAAAGAGAGACCAAGGAGGCGCAATGTGTTTCTCTACAGGAGTCTAGCATCAACCATGCTGATGGTGTGTAGTAAAATTTCTATGGTGTTTAAACAAGAGCAATTTTGTTTTGCAGTCATTCAAATTTACAGATTCAGTAATGGCTGTGAGCACAACAACGGTAGTCCTGTCGATGTTGTCATAGAGTAGGTCGTGAGAGGTGAGATGCTTAATTTGGTGATTTGGGTTGGTGTGGGTGATTTCTGGGTTATTTTTCTGATGCACTTTTTAATTATTTGCCTCATATTCTCGGTGCAACTTTAGCTGATTTATTCTGTGAATATATTGTGGAGTTTGATGGAAAAAAGTGTTTGTATATGAGTTTAATTGATATCTTTTCTACGTTTGTTTTTACCATTTCTGTGTACGATTGGTTAAACCATTTGTTGTATCTTTTCATGTTGATGTCTTGTACTTGTGGTGTTTATATGAGTCACTATCTTCTAGGGCTGCTTCATAATGTTTTTTGGCTTCGCTGAAGATGGTTTAATTAAAAGAATTGTCAGATTAGATGTGGTTAATTGATTGTGGGATATACTTGATTATTGTTAGACGGTGGTTGGAAGATGTGTGCATATAAAGTGGTTTGTAAAGTTAGATTTTCTGTATGGCTGTTATGTACCTTTACTTTGGTTGAATGTGACATTTGTGAAATCTGCTTCATTTTGTTTTGTTTTTAGGCCTAAAACAAATCTGTTTGAAAGTTCTGTGATCGATTTTCTGGGTTTATCTCTCTCTCGTATTTTTTTAATTTTTTATTTTTTGTCTGTTACAGTTTTTAACATTAAGAAGGTGTAGTCCCCCCCGGAGGCCTATATCACATTCATCGATTATTTTACTTAGTATATGTAGTAAATTTATAGCGATAAGCACGAATGTTCATACACTATCAAAACTTCCCATTTTAACGTCAAATGTTATATCTTTCTTTATCCACTCATTTTGTTTTCGAATAATAGTAAATTTTAGCAGTAATTAACGATTTTTACTCCGTTTGTGATTATTTTTATTTGTTCTAAGGCTAACGAGATGAGCTTATCCAGCATAGGTTCGATAATAGAATGGATGAATCTTTTATATATACGCGTATAATTTCTCAATTATATTGTTTGTTTTTTTTAGGTTATGGAACAAGCCTAAAGTTATTTTTGTTTTTCTACTAATTTAATTTTAATTCATCCTTAGTCCGTAATTAATTATTTTTAATTTAATTTAATTTAATTTTAATTTAATTAATTATTTTAATTTATTTTACTTAGTTAACTTTTATTTGAGTTTATGAATCGGCATGCGTTTTTTCATAAGCAAATGTATATATGCAAATACATAAAGGTTTATATAATAATAATAATAATAATAATAATAATAATAATAATCATAATAATAAGGATTGGATGATACAATTAGTAAGGCAACATGAAGAAAGAAAGAAAAAATATTCAATAATAAAAGAAGGCAGTAAATACAAACAAGAATTACAGTTAGTAGATTCTGTAGAAAAGCAAAACAGTAGCCAAGAACCAACTATTGCGGCAAAAAATATGAAAATGAAAGCCAAAGATAAAGCTCTTGAAAAGATGAAACAGCGCTGGCAAGACAAACCTCTGCATGGCCAATATCCAGTACGTGCCAATAAATCCAATGTTGACAAAGTTAATACTCATCGATGGTTACGTGCATCTGGATTAAAGTCTGAAACTGAAGGATTTATACTTGCAGCACAAGACCAAAGTCTTTTCACGAGAAACTTTCAGGCAAATATTATGCATAATAATATGGATCCAAAATGCAGGTTTTGTGATAAACACCAAGAAACAATAGACCACCTAATCTCAGGCTGTTCTGTGCTTGCCCCAAACGAATATAAAAATCGCCACGATAGAGTTGGGCAATATTTACATTGGGCAATGTGCAAACATTATGGAAAAGCTGTAAACAAACACTGGTATGAACATCATCCAGCACCGGTTACAGAAATAGAAGATGTAACCATTCTATGGGATTACACCATCTACACAGACAGAAAAATTGAAGCAAACAGGCCAGACATTATTGTTAAAAACCAGAAGGAGAAAACTTGTCTATTAATTGATATGGCTTGTCCAGCGGATTGTAACATAGCAATCAAGGAATTTGAAAAACTGTCAAAATATAAAGACCTGGAAATTGAAATAGAAAAAATGTGGAAATTGAAAACAAGAGTTGTGCCAGTGATAGTAGGTGCACTTGGAATGATAAAAAATGGAACAAAACAACACATTGAAAGAATCCCTGGAAACCCCAGCTTAAGTGACATACAAAAAATTGTCTTATTAAGTACAGCCCACACACTAAGGAAAACTTTATCTATGTAATGCTAGGGATGATAGGGAAGATAGAAAAACATGAAATGGAGCCATAACAACACGCCACTACCTGCCTTAGGTCTCCCCGCAGACTTGGTTGGTAGTGAGACCAAAGCAGAAATCGAAATATGATGAAAAATGACGTAATAATAATAATAATAATAATTTTGGAAAACTGCTTCAATGCAAAGAAAAATTTTAGTACTGCCTGGATAGATTATCATAAGGCATTCGATAGTGTACCACATTCCTGGATCTTAAAGACTTTAAATATGTACAAGGTATCACACGTCATCATCAATTTCATCAAACAATGTCGATATGAAAAACAACACTTTACCTCAATCATATAAATGGAACCTATATATCTGGTAAAATAAACATCAAAATATATATTCCAAGGTGACTCTTTGTCTCTCTTACTATTTTGCATATTATTAATAGTATTAACCAGTCAACTTAAAAAGACAGAATGTGGTTATAAAACAGCTCAAAAGAAAATAAGCCATCTATTTTACATGAATGACTTAAAGTTGTATGCTAAGAATGATAATGAGCTCGAAGGTCTTCTGCAAACTGCAAAATACTTCAGTGATGACATTGGAATGAAATTCAATTTTATCAAATGTGCTAAGGCTACAGTTTTACGAGGATCTCTACAACAAACATCCTCAATTAGCTTAGACCATGCTGTAACAATAAAAGATTTAGAGCCAGAAGAAGCTTATAAATACCTAGGTGTAAATGAGAGTGAAAAATTCACCATTAAAAATTAAAGAAATAGTGCGTAAAGAGTACTATAGAAGGCTACGACTGATATGAAAAATGGAATTCTCAGAACAGAATTATGGCCATTAACGGATCTCTACGATTACTTGTCATCCCAATGGTCCAATATAGTTTCAACATCTTGAACTGAACTCTAAACGACATCAGACGAATGGATCCTAAAACAAGACCGTCTATACATACCCCGTAAAGAAGATGGAAGATGTCTTATTCAGCTAGAATTGTCATACAAGAAAAACAACTATTGTCTTACTAACATACATAGAAACAACAAAGGACTGGATGATTCAATTAGTCAACCAACATGAAAATAGAAATAAAAAATATTCAATAATAAAAGAAGGCAGTAAATGCAAACAAGATTTACATTTAGTAAATTTTGTAGAAAAGCAAAACGGAAGTCAAGAACCAACAATTGCGACTAAAAATATGAAAAAGAAAGCCAAGGATAAAGCTCTTGAACAGATGAAACAACGCTGGCAAGACAAACCTCTGTATGGTCAATATCCAGAACGTGCTTATAAATCCAATGTTGATAAATTTAATACTCTACGATGGTTACGTGCTATGGAAAATATTTAAACAAACACTGGTATGAACATCACCCAGCTCCGGTTACAGAAATACAAGATGTCATCATTCTATTGGGTTACACCATCTACACAGACAGAAATACTGAAGCAAATAGACCGAGCATTGTTGTTAAAAACCAGAAAGAAAAAACTTGCATATTAATTGATATGACTTGTCCAGCGGATTGTAACATAGCAACCAGAGAATTTGAAAAACTGTCAAAATATAAAGACCTGGAAATTGAAATAGAAAAAATGTGGAAATTGAAAACAAGTATCGTACCAGTGATAGTAGGTGCACTTGGAATGATGGAACAAAACAACACATTGAAAGAATCCCTGGAAACCCCAGCTTAAGAGATATACAAAAAATTGTCTTGTTAAGTACAGCCCACACACTAAGGAGAACTTGTCCATGTAACGCTAGGGATGTTAGGGAAGGTAGAAAAAACATGAAATGGAGCCATAACAACACACCACAGCCTTCCATAGGTTTTCCCGCAGACTTGGTAGGTAGAGCAACCATAGCAGAAATCGACATATGATGAAAAATGACATAATAATAATAATTGTTGTTGATGCCGAGTGAGGAACCTCACAAAATAGCGAATAACAAAAATATATATTGAGATAGAAAAGTAGTTTATGTTGAACGTAATATACAAACTTGAACGCAGGTTAGTAAATCCAAGAATGCTATAAATAAGAAATAAATATATAGAAGTCTTGACGTGAAATCTTTAGAAATAGTATATCTGTATATATTATTCTAGCTGAGTGAAGCTCAGAGCTCAGAGCTAGTCTGACTTCTGATGCTGTAGTCTCTGGGTAACTTCGGTATCTCTCGGTAACTTACGTATCAGTACACTCCGATAACTCTAACGGATCTCTACGATTACTCTCAACCTCAAACTCTCAACTGCCAACTGCTGTTCTCTCTATGGCAGGAGTATATGTATACTCAGTCGAGTCCATTGTCATATACAAAGAGGAGATCCCACAACAATAACAATAATTCGAGAATATCTGTCTATTGGGGCGGTTAGCTAATCCTCATTGCAGGCGCTTCCTCAGGCACACTTGTGTTTGCTTAACACCCACAGAGCCCACCTCTTTTCTAGCATGATCAATATTCTGAATAACGCCAGGACGCTAAAACCCTAGGTAACGATGACTTGTAACTCCCCACTAGCACAACCATCGAAGGCCCCTTTAAAGGAAGCCGTCTAGCATCAGGAAGTCACCTTTCTGACAAATCGACCTTCGTGAGATCCGAACTCGGGCTTCATGGTCAGAAAGCGAACGTTCTAACCACTATATATATTTGATCCGATGTTTTTATTACTTCAAACCTTCTTGTAATAGACAGTCATATTTGAAATAGGTGCCCGTTTTATGTACAGTGATATATATATATATCAGAAAAATTAAGACAGATACGTTATTTCATGGTAAATCGGAAGTGTAGGCCTATTTCAGGCGAACCATCATCAACTTCCGTCTTTATTGTACAAAAGATTTTACACAAATCTTTTATACAATAAAGATGGAAGCTGATGATGGTTCGCCGGAAATAGGCCTACACTTCCGATTTACCATGAAATAACGTGTCTGCCTTAATTTTTCTGATATTTGCTCTATATGTATTTATATACATATATATTTAGAGCTCTTTTAGAGAGTTATCCTACCACTGTATGTACAGGATGCTCCTTTTGATTCTTCTATATCTACACCGCATGCTGATATATATATATATATATATATATATATATAATGGTTGTTTAATTACTTAGTTTTTGGTCATAATAAAATTAGACCAGTACACATTTGTATGAAAAAAGTGTTCAGTACAATTATATTGGAGAACGTTTGAATATTCTTCATTTGTAAACAAGTTATTAAGCGACCTAGGTTTCTACCATATGATGTCATTAGGCGATATGCAATAAATGATTTTACCGTTTACCGTTTTCTTTTTTTAAAAACGCTCACGTAACGGTGATTTTTTTTTAACGCTCGCGTAACGGGGAATTTTTGAACGCGCAATTTTTAGAATTAGAAGAAATTATAACATTTTCATGCATGGTTGTATGAACCTAATAGGTATTTCTTTGGCATGGTTGCACTTAGTCATAATTTCTGTTCTTTCATTCAATAATTCATATTTGTTTCGGTATAGCATAATCGCTAACTTTTCTTTCTGGAACAGTCTAACCGTTGTAAGGCTTGGCTGTTTTCACTATACTCCACGTTATATCTGGATTTTTTCCATATTTTAATTTCAATTTTCACTCGTGGCTAGCCAATCTTGTACAATTTCTAAAGTTTTCTTTTTTAAATGCTGACTTGTGATTGAACCACCTGGTCTTAAAGGTATCTTTGCTTGATCCCAGATATTTTGTTTTGAACATTTAAGTCACCTACTTTTGCTTTATAAATGACTTATTTTGTATTACAAAGTCATTGAAGCGGGCATTTAATTTTGTCCCTACAGTTGCTTTCTTTATTAGTGATGTTGTTTTGTACAATGCTATTTAAATTTCTGGCGTTTTGTTTCTTTATGAAACTTTCTAAATGACTAGTACAGCTATAACACAGTTTGATTGCATTCCTAATGAAAATTTTGTTTAGTTCTGAGCGTTTTAGAAAGTGTTTATCTATCAGTTTAAAAAATATTTGTCCTATTTTGGTTAAATGGCGGGTCGAACCAGATAATGTTTCGTTTTCTATCGTCGTTTTTTCTTTGTTTGTTTGGTTGGGAATTGTATTCTAAACTGTTTTTATGGCCAGATTTTCTTAGTGCATCTTCATAGTTGTTTTCTCTTTTCATTTTGTTTGAGAAATCTTTTGATAAATCACCGTTACGTGAGCGTTCTTTAAAAAAGAAAACAGTAAACGGGATAATCAGTAATTGCAAATCACCTGAAGAGACCACATGACAGAAACCTAGGTCACGAACACAAATGAAGAATATATATATATATATATTCTTCTTTGAAGAGCTGTGTTCTTGATCAATCCAAATTAGAAAATAATTACATCGGACACATTACCACAGGCCTGTGAGAAGACTCACGTTGCATCTCTCAGACCATATTTCAGTTCGATCTCATTTTAAAAATCCGTTAAACAAATTCTGTCCGAAACATATCCGTTGATAATTCACATAAAGCATCATCATCCACATGCCAAAAAGACTAAAAATAATAGAAGCATTATTAATAAAAAAGAAAAAATCCAACGCGTAATAATATCAACTATGAACACGACTACACACACATTCATAAACATTAGGCATATTCAGTCACCCGCAAAATAAAGTTCATCTTTGATAATGGCTAAAAGTATAGCCGAAAGCGTTCCGATAAACGAAACATTTAGACAGTTTTTATATAATACATGCCCTGAAAATGAATAAAAATTATGAGATCACATGAAAAATTATATAAAAACTTTACCGTATTATCAGGTTACCTTGTCTATCAATTTGAAAGAAAACTTTATATATATATATATATATATATATATATATATATATATATATATATATATATATATATATACTACCGGCCATAATTATTAGGTCAAAATTGATGATGTATTTCATACTATTTCTTAGCATTTATTGCCAAGTGAATAATTTTAAATGAAAATCGAATGGTTCTTTTGTTCATATTTCACAATAACATGTGCATCAAATGAATTTATAAATATCCAGTAGTTACCTATATTGCAGTTTCGTCAATGAAAGAATAAAAAAAATTTAAGACGAGTTCATCTTAGTTTGCTTGACTTGTAAAATGTTGCAAAGTAATAATAACAAAAAAGCTGTTCTATTATTATTTGGCAATAAATACTAAAAATATTGTGAAATACATAATTTCTGTAAAAAAAAAACTGGGGTGGCCTAATAATTATGACCGGTAGTATATATATATGTTTGTGTGTGCATGAGAGAGAGAGATAGAGAGAGAGAGAGAGAGAGAGAGAGAGAGTTCGCGCGTTTGCGTGGCATAAGCGTGTGTTTTTTTGTTTTTTTTTATTGTTTTTGACTTTTGTCCAACTTGGAGAACTGGTTTCATATTTAGAAACAAAGAATGCTAATAAACATGTCCGCGTGTCCACGCCATCAGTATAAAAAGCACAAAGAAAAAAGAATTTGAAAAAAAACGGATCGCTTTTTACGTCACTTTTCCCTAAGGACAAACACGAAAGCTGGACACAGGCACTGAATAATGACCGATATATAAGCTAAAGAAATGAAGGGACAGTAGAAATGAAGTTTCCCAGTATTAATGTACTTTACCGTCTTTTAGGATTGTAAGCCCGATTTTATCCCACTAAACCAAATGCTCCTTTTATTTTTTACAATACTGACGTACAAATATAAGAGATATTTTTCACTAAGCTTATCTTCGACGGACTCATGACGAAATGGAGCAGACAGAAAGATTGTTGTCTTTCTTTTAAGTGATATGAGTCTGTCTGCCTTAACTTATTTTGAAAATCTCCTTTGAAACTTCAGGCCTTAATGTAGGTTCGAACACAGGCGCTGTAGGAAGTTTCCATTCCAAAGGCTGTGTAGAGTGTTGAGATACAGAAAAATTTTACTGGAAACAAAGACGAGAGTGCTAGTGTTTGTTCTTTAATATAGCAACGAATGCTGGACAATCTCATCAAAGGTAAAGGAAAGACTGGAAGCAACAGAAGGATGCTGAGGATACTATGGACAGAAAATGTGAGCAGTGATGAAGTTTTGGAGAGGATGGAAACGAAACGAAAACTGATAGTTAAAATCAGAAAAAGACAGATGAAGTTTCTGGGACATGTAATGAGGAAGGAGGGCTTAGAGAATCTAACACACGCGGGGCGGATTGAGGAAAGATGAGACAGGGGAAAGCAATGCGTGACATTCTTGATGGACTTGAGCAGATGTATGGCGGTACAGCGTTTGGGAAGGGTAACAGGAGAAGAGGTGTTAGGAGCTGAATAGAAAAGGGAGATGTGGAGGGCTGTGATCCTATACGTCCTGAAAGGACACGGAAGAAAAAAGATGAATATCGAGATGACAATAAGAGAAGATAAAAATATCAGACACATTTTCTTGTTTGTTGATCAAATATGAATTACCAAGAAGCAGTATTGTTTTTTAATGTCTAATGTTTCCTCAATAGATGGTTATTATCGTTACCGTTAACGCAATTCTGGATTTTTTCAAAGAATTTTTTTTGGCCGGTGAATAATTTTGTCCTTTTTATTTATTTATTTTTTTTTTTTTTAAAAGTCCTGTTAAATTCCTTGTTCGTTTTCTGCCAGGTCATTGTCTAGTTGACCCCACCACGCCTCACCCAAAAGATAAATAATTCTTTTTCTCTACTGGCGTTAGTACACGTGCGTTTGGGTTTAGGATCAGCTTTGAAATATTCTTAAAAGTAAGTAATACTTTTGCTTTGATTTTATTTGGTTTTATTATTTGTGGCTAATTTTAAAATAGTTTCATGGTTGTTTGAACGGATGTTCTTTACATTTTTTCAAAGAATTTTCTTTGACCGGACTTTAACTAAGTTAAAACTTAGTTAACCCACCACCGCTACCTTTTTTTTCTCTCTCTTTCTTCTTCTTCAACTGGAGTAGATAGTCTAAACTATCGCCCGGTTCACACTCTACCCACGTCTATTGAACAGGTGTAGAGCCTCATCCCTTGTTCCCTGTTTAGGATGTGGTTTCCGGTTTTCTCTTTTCCAATCTTTTCACTCTTACGTAGCCCCCGGCACATCAGTGGCGTTACCACCTTACTTGGGGTGATATGATTAAAAAAAAAAGTAATTACATTACATGAACGAATATATATATATATATATGTGTGTGTGTGTGTGGCTGTGTGTTTGTGTCCTCTATAATAAAGACCATTATATATATATATCCGAAAAGAAGCGGCTTGAAGGAAAATCCCAAAAGAATCCTATTAATATTAATTATTAAAAATTAAATATTAAAACTGGTCCAGCATGAGGGCTCAATGTAATTAAGCTTATTTATTTACAGAGCCAGAATTTAATACATATAAAAATTCAAATTTTCCAAAACCGTATGGCTATTTCAACGAGTGGATTTATCACTCGTTTCCTCAAGCGAAACCAAGACATTACGACAAAAGTTTTATTAAAATTATTTGAATTTTTCAAGAATTTCCAAATTAATATGTTTTTCACAGGAAAAAAAATGAGTTGTGTAATCTTATATTTTCCATAGTAAATTCTGGTGACGATCTGTTTACTCGCTTAAAAAAAAAAAAGAAAAATTTAGAACATGTTAGAATAAATTAAAAAAATTAAAAGATAATGAATATTTAGGTTTATCTTTTCTTTTAATAAAAACATAAGCGTTTCTGACGGAAAAAAAAAGAAACTTTTAAAACGTTTTTATTAAGTTTGGGGCCTTTATTCTCATGCTATGCTGTTTTTTGGGTTTTTTTTTTCATTGACTTAGTCTTTTTAAAGACAAAAAAATGCGCGAATCTTACATTGGTAAACATTTGTTGACTTTAAAGGATTGTGGTGACTCTTACTCAGCAGATCGCTTCTCTGTTTTGCACAGAGGTCGTTCCCCATTCCACCTGATTGTCCTGGAGGCTTTGACGATACAGTCAAACCCTTCTTCCCTGTGCAAACACAAAGATCTCAAGCTTCAATTGGATTTATTCGGGTCTTTTGGTGAAGGTCTATGATGGGGAATTTTTTTCTCTCCCTGCTTTTCTGATCATTCCCTATTTTTCATCCTTGAATTTTAAATATTCTTCCGACATATACCCATGACTAGTTTTATCGGACGAAAAGCTTGCAGCAGGTTTTCAATATTTAAGCGGATCTTTCGATTTTTTTAAACAAATTTTCTGTTTCAATTATTTTAAGCGATATCATTAAACTATCTGGTTTTATAATTTGACATTTCTCACCATAGTCCTCCTCCTTGACTTCTTTCGGTAACTGGCGTGTGTATACACTGCTTATATACAACACGTTGAAGTTTCCTTCCTCTGATTCCATGCGCCTATGGCTTAGCGACTCCGACTGACACAAAATGGATCGAGTTTCTATCTCAGCCAGAAGCAAGTGGATGTAGCTACCCACACTGATGAGCTGTGATACAGCGAAACAGGCTTGTATGTGCCGACTAATATATATATATATATAATTCAGTAATGAATTAGAGCACTCTAACTACTGGCGTATGATACATACGCTAAAAGTCTGCCTCCTTCTACCGAGCGCCCATACCTCAGATGTAGAATCGCCGACTGACGCCAATTCGGTCGAGTTTTAATCCTGGATAAAAGCAATCGAATGTCTAACCGTACTGATGAGCTGTGATACAGCGAAAAAAGATCGGTCTGCGAATACATATATATATATATATATATATACAAGTATGGGTGGAATAATATTCCCCATCCAAAGAAACACTATTTTTAAAAAAGTGCTCAATACAAAGTAGAGCTAATAATAATAATAATATTTATTAATAAATTATAACATTGATATGTTATAATATCACTACAAAAGTAGCTATTTTGTTTCGACACTTTTTGTGTCTTTTCAAGTGATGTTGTTATTTCAAATCGTTTGAAATAAGAACATCACTTGAAAAGACACAAAAAGTGTCGAAACAAAATAGCTACTTTTGTAGTGATATTATAACATATCAATGTTATAATTTATTAATTAATATTATTATTATTATTATTATTATATATATATATATATATATATATATATATATATATATATATATATATATTTCTTCCTGTCACGCTCGGGGTGGGGATTTGCATCATTTTTTTTTTCTTAATTTAAGATACTCAATAGTAGGTACATCAATATATATGTAGCCGTCATAGTAGACGGCATATCGATAAATATGTTGCCACCTTTTTGGACGGCACGCATGCGTATATCACCTGTCAGTTTCATCAGAAATTTTTTCATTGCGTGTTCTTCATGAGAACACGAACTTTGCAAAGAACTGGCTGTTACAGATTGTCACAATGATTTTTGAATGTGTTTTTTTTTATGTCAGTCCAACAAACGAATCATTATTCAGCTATTATATTTTTTCAATGTAATTTGAGTCAAGGATAAAAAGAATGCAACTTGCTCAGAAAAAGGATGGACCTTTTATAAAACAAAGTTTTTGATTATAAGTAGAATTTCATATTTAAAAGTAGGCAACTCCACTAATTTGCTAAAAAGTTAGCGGATCATGATGAAAAATTGCCTCAAGCATAATCAAAATAGTTTTCTTGTAAAATCTATTAGGTTTTTTACTAAAAGGAAAGATTAGACAATTTTTTCCATTAAATTATATTATTAGAATCCTTTAAAAACTTTCGAAATTTTGGTTAAAAAATTTTTTTTTTTTACGTCTGACATGTAGCCAAAGATTCAGTCAGTCGAGTGCCATACGTGATACACGCTTGGGCGACCATGTCACGAAAGAGACATGACTGACTGGGCAAAAGATTATCCCGCAGTAGGTTGCCATTGCTTTCTGCGGTAGACTAGTTGCCGACCAAGGCTACAGAACCCAATCTGTCCTATTATTTAACCCATAACTGGAGGGAAGTGACGCGCAAATACCCTTTCCCCAGGGTAGTTGCGCGTAAGTTAATGCAAGGGATACGACTAGGAATTCGAACTCGGGTTCCCGATTTCTCGTTCCGAGCCGATATCCACTGCACCACGACTCACATCTGCAGCCAAAGATTAGTACTGCGAAAAACATATTGATTTGGAAATTCTTGCAAAAATCAAATATCAATCGGATTTTAATTAAACCGTCATTTAATTAATTTAATTTTAATTAAAATATCAGGATTTATTCACAAATGAATTAAATTATTTTATAAATGTTTCTTTTTAAGAAAAATTTCGGTAAAAATACATTTTTTTACATTACATTAAATTTCAAGTAAATAATTTTTTTGTGTTAATACTGTGTTTATAAAATTTGTACTGGTAAGTTCAAGCCATACACTAAAAAGAACTTTGTCAATTTAACGCTAGTTAAGTTACGGGAGTTAAAAAAAAAACAAAAAAAAAAACTAATCATGAAATGTAGCCATAACAATACACTACTACCTGCTTTAGGTCTTCCCGCAAACTTGGTGGGTAGTATGCTCGAAGCAAAAATTGTAATATAATAATAATTATATTATATAATGTTTATATTATATTATAATGTTTATTATATTATTATTTATTATTATTATATTATAATGTTTATATAATGTTTATATTATAATGTTTATTATATTATTATTATTATATTATAATGTTTATATAATGTTTATATTATATTATAATGTTTATTATATATTAATAATAATTAATAATTATTATTATAATATTCACATCCGAATATTTATCATTTTTGACGTTTTTGTCCATTCGAAAACATGTCTCTCTAAACCTTTCGGCGAAACTTGAACGCCGACATCAGGCGTCCACTCCGATGTCTCTGCTAGAAAGCTAGCCAAATAGACAGACTGGTTGGGTTTTTGAAAAAAAAATCTAAAGAGTTAAAAAAAAAAATGTAAAAAAAAAAGGTTGTCGGCCGTCAAACATACAGACGGAAATCCTTCGGAACTGGCCACTTCTAATACAATAAGTCGATACGCTCGCCCTCACAGGAACATTGGTATGGACAGGAAGTGAATGAGACTTTAGCCCTATACATTTGTCTGGGCTTTTACGTATGTAGTAAAAGAGGAATTGTTGGTTGGGGTGACGCTAGCCGATATGTTGCAAGTTAAGAAACGAAATAAGCAAAGCTGATCATAAAAGTGTTTTTGCGTACATTTCAGAACCTGATCGTCTCGAAGTAAAACGAATTATGGATAGAAATAAAGATGAAAAGATCTGTTTCGTAATATCTAAGAAGATTAACGTGGTGATGCACTGGAATGGAAAAGGGAAGATTGTGCTCCGCCAATATTCCAAGCAGGGATTGACAACCAGTCTAAAGAATAACTTTTCTTACACATATTTAAAAGTATCTTTGATTTTAAAAAAATTAACCTCACGGACAAATCCTACGAAAATGATTTCAATTTTATTTCACATTCCACCCACGTCTATTGAACAGGTGAACAGGCTCATCCCTTGTTTCCTGCTTAGGATGCGGTTTCCGGTTTTTCTCTTTTCCAATATTTTCACTCTTTATTTTTTTTTTTTGTTCTCAATTGGAGTAGATAGACTAAACTATCGCCCGGTTCACACTCCATCCACGTCTATTGAACGGGTGAAGAGGTTCATGCCTTGTTTCCTGCTTAGGATGCAGTTTCCGGTTTTCTCTTTTCCAATCTTTTCACTCTTTATTTTTTTTTTCCCAATTGGAGTAGATAGACTAAACTATGCCCGGTTCACACTCCACCCACATCTATTGAACAGGTGAAGAGGCTCATCCCTTGTTTCCTATTTAGGATGCGGTTTCCGGTTTTCTCTTTTCCAATCTTTTTACTCTTACGTTGCCCCCTGCGCATCAGTGGCATTATTGCCTTGCTTGAGGTGATATGATTACAATATATATATATATATATATATATATATATATAATCGTGCCGATTTTCTTTATACGATCGACTATCCACAATATTATCAAAACATAAGAGCGATAACTCTAAAAATTTTACAGCCAAAAATATTTAAAATTAAAAGCATTAGATTACGGAGAATATTTTCATAATTTTTTAAGGTTATTGATGTGTGTTTTGGTGCAGTGGATATCGGCTCGGAATGAAAAATCGGAGAGCCAAGTTCGAATATCTTCCACCTCGTCAGTCATGTCTTTTTCAGGACATGATCGTCCATGCGCATCACGTTACTTTACTTAAAGGTTATATATAAAAGGCGCCCACTTTAATTCAATTTCTTTTTTAACACCTGGAGCCCTCGTAAATCAGCGTTATCTAAATAGCAATCTGTCTTCAAACTGTCAAACAGGCGAAAATCTTAAATAAACAGCTGTTTGATAAAAAAAAATCCATTTCTGGGATATTTTAAATTAAAATTAAATAATAGTTGTTTCAAATCAGATAAATCATACTTGATAGCTAATATTCCTCAAATAAAGTTTTAGAAAAATATATGTTCCAATGTAGTATGCATCCTACCTCTTTAATTCTTGTATAAATAAATGGCCAACGTGGTTTAAATGTGTCTTACCTCAGTAAGAGTATATTCATAGATGTAACTATTCGGCTATTTGTTTGAAACTAATTATTTTTCCTTAATCCTAGTCCTAACCCCTACACTTACCAGACAGTTTTAAACTTCCTTTTTAAGGTATGCCATATTAAAAAGGTAGGCCACATGCTATATCGCTACCAGGTATATTTTATTTCTAGGAAATTTTTAATAAGCAGAAGTATATTGCAATGAAAGGGCGTTAATCAGTTATTTTAGCAAATAAAAAAAAATCCTTCCATCAATTTAAATTAGTTTTGAAATAGAGAAAAGTATTTAACTTATTAGAAATATTAAATTTAATCTATTAACTTGAAATTAAGACAAAAAAAAGCTTAAAGATTTTTCATTATTTTAAAAATTTATTTAAAAAAGTATTGTTTTATTTGTTTGTTTTTTAAGTTCCTAGAGAGTACTAGATTGGTATGAGATGTCAGTTCTTCAATATGGCAGTGAATGCTGGACAATATCATCGAAGATGAAGAAAAAACTTAAAGCAACTGAAATGTGGTTCTACAGAAGCATGATGCGGATATCATAGATCAAGCAATGGTGAATGGTTTTGGAAAGGATGGAAACGAAAAGAAAACTAATTCTATTATATTTTATTTTTGCAAGTCTTTTAAAACTTTAACTTTTGTTTACAAATGTGTCGATCACTCCAAAAAATTCAAAAGTAAAAAAAAATCTCAAAATTTTAGATTCCAATAAATATAAATATAATTTCCTATTTGAAATGAACTAGAGTATTTTCTTAGTGGAAATAGTAAATTTAATGATTTAGCTGTTAATTAAGCTAAAATTAAAGCTTCAAGAAAAGTTTTTACTTTTAAAAAATTAATTTAAAACTTAGGGATTCTTTTCTCTGGTATATTTTCCATGTTTTTTTTTTTTTTTACTTTAGCCACGAAGAAAATAATGTGCAGACTTACTCACAAGTGAGACCTTTCAGTAAATACTCTTTCTTTTTTTTTTTAACATCTATTCAATAAATCTCCTACGAGTTTTTCTCTCACGCGTTTGTTCATTTTCCGATCGTCACCGATTTCATTTTTTCTTCTGACATTATTTTTCACTCTTTCATTCGCTTCTTAATTTTTTTTTTATTCGCCGACGAGTTACTTCCTACGTGTTGGTGTTAGGGCCCCTCAGGAAGGCCCGGTCAGTGACCATTTAAAAGATGGTGAAAATCATATAAAGAAACAAAAGCAAACGGATGGCTATACAAGTAATTAAAACGGTACAATTTAAATCTGGCAAATGTGAACAGAGTGAGATTGATAGAGTGTGACGGATGGATCAAGGCCGGCGTATACTACCTCCAAACACGCCTACCGAAGAGCGAAACCTCATGGGGGGGGGGGCACCTGATAGTGTTTTACCCTTCCTATCTGACCAACATTTGCTTGTTTTTCTACATCCATTTATATACGTTACAAATTAAACTTAGCACAACTTACTATGAATAGATTAAACATTTTCCTGGATTTTCACATCAATCTGTTTTTTTTTTGTTTTTTTGTTTTTTTTTTCCTAAATTCGTGAATTTATTTTTCTTATGCTACGTCTCGAAAAAACCCTATATAAAAATTACTATTTTCTTTTTATCCTTAATGTTGAATGTGTTAAAATTATTCGACTTTTTAACTCGAAAAATCTACAATTGATGTTAAAATTGATGTTGATTTATTTAAAATGGGATGATCTATTATGACATGTCTCTAATTTGTATTTAGGTACGTCGTACTCATTTTCAATTTTTCTAGTTGACATATTAGTTCACATATTAGTTCACATATTAGTTCACATATGAGCATATTAGTTCACATATGAGCCTTTATTGTACATAATTAGGTTAAAATGAAATTTGTATGAAATTTGAGATGAAATATAGAAGGCCATATAATAGATTCAGCGGTCAAAAAAACCTTGTACCGTCTCTGGGATAGATAGATAGATAGATAGATAGATAGATAGATAGATAGATAGATAGATAGATAGATATGACCAGACTGACACTAGATAATATAGATAGATATATATATATATATATATATATAGATAGATAGATAGATAGATAGATAGATAGATAGATAGATATGACCAGACTGACACTAGATAATATAGATAGATAGATAGATAGATAGATAGATAGATAGATATGACCAGACTGACACTAGATAATATAGATAGAGAGATAGATATGACCAGACTGACACTAGATAATATAGATAGATAGATAGATAGATAGATAGATAGATAGATATGACCAGACTGACACTAGATAATATAGATAGATAGATAGATAGATAGATAGATAGATAGATAGATAGATAGATATGACCAGACTGACACTAGATAATATAGATAGATAGATATATATATAGATAGATAGATATATAGATAGATAGATAGATAGATAGATAGATATGACCAGACTGACACTAGAATATATAGATAGATAGATAGATAGATAGATAGATAGATAGATAGATATGACCAGACTGACACTAGATAAGATAGATAGATAGATAGATAGATAGATAGATAGATAGATAGATAGATAGATAGAAATAATGCCCATGAAGATCGAGTGAGAGTGAGAGACTGGCCTAATAGCTATTAGATATATAGAGAGGAGTCTGTGATAGATAGATAGATAGATAGATAGATAGATAGATAGATAGATAGATAGATAGAAATAATGGCTATAAACATCGAGTGAGAGTGAGAGACCGACCTTAGTAGCTATTAGATAGATAGAAATAATGGTTATGAAGATTGAGGGAGAGTGAGAGACCGACCTCAGTAGCTATTAGAGAGAGGAAGCTGAGATAGATAGATAGATAGATAGATAGATAGATAGATATTATCAATGACAATCCTTTTTTCCCGTAGATGAAACGTTGAAAGCCTGTTGCTGCTCTGTCGATATTTCCATGGCAAATGTTCAGACGAACGGCATTCAAGAATTCCACCGACTCAAACTTACACAGATACGTCAGGCCGCGCTGAGTCCGATGAAGCGACCACTGAGAAGGGTCGGTTGGTGACTGTGTGGTGCACAAAGTTCATTCAGATCACTGTATTTGACTCTTCCGAAAAGTGGGGTTGGTTTGGCACAAGCCTTCGCCACTATAATCAAATATTGAATATTGTTGCTATATTTGATCGGGTGCTTCTGCTATACAACTAGAGGTTCTCGACAGAATCTAAAGAAGAGTTTGCAATAGTTCTAATCGACCCTGAATTGGCAGGCCACCTTTAGTCATTCTTACGAACGTAATGTGACGTTCTTCTACCTTTTCTACAAGTATTTTCATGTCTGAACAACATAAGTTACGCAGATGACACAGTGCTGATAGCAGGCACGGAAAATAAACTACAAGACCTCTATGGAATTTACCTGAAATGAGTGACAAGAAATGTCTATAAATAAACTGCAAAAAAACCAAATGCATGGTCATCAGCAAAAAGAGCAGTATAAAATGCCAAATATATTTGAGAGAGACTAAATTCAAGCAGGTACAAAAATTTAAATACCTATGAAGTCTTCTAACTGAAGACTGAAACTGCGACGCAGAGATCCGAAGGTGAATTGGCATGGTGAAGGAAGCGTTCCAGAAGCTGAGTAGAGTATTAAGAGACAGAAAAACTTCACTAAAAACAAAGAACAGAGTACAGGATTGCTATGTGTTGTCAGTTCTTCAATATAACAGTCAATGTTAGACAATCTCATCGAAAATGAAGGAGAAACTTAAAGCAATTGAAATGTGGTTTTACAGAAGGATACTGCGAATATCATGGATCGAGCACGTGAGCAATGATGAGGTTTTGGAAATGATGGAAATGAAAAGGAAATTAATACTGAGCATCAGGAGAAAACATTTAAAGTTCCAGGGACATGAGGAAGGAAAGCTTGGAGAATCTGATACTGACAGGCCAGATAGAGGGAAAGAGAGACAGAGGAAAGCAGCGCGTAACATATTTGACGGGCCTGAGCAGGTGAATGGCAGAACTGGGGTTGTGTGGTTTAACAGGAGAAAGCGTGCTAAGAGCCACCAGGGATAGGGATAGGTGGAAGGCCATGATCGCTTCCGTCCCCAAAGGACAAAACACATAGAAGAAAAAGAAGAAAATTTTAATAACTAATACTCTGACGAGCTTCTTTTCCTAGTCCATCTATTTAAGCGTGCTACTAGAGTTGCATCAAAGCCCTACCCTTTTACCGCTGAAATAATTAAATGTAATTAGCTCTTCTACTCTGATAGTTTCTTTTCTCTCACTTCCTGTTTGTGGAACTCCTTTTCGTTTACTTGCTTCCCTGATAGCTACAATCTCTAAAAGTTTAAATGCTATGTCAATTGTCATCTTTTATTTCCTTGACTCTCATCTGTCTTTTATCCTTTCTTCACCATCCCCTGTAACTTATTTTATTTTCTTATCTCTCACTGGTACCCCCTGTGCGCTAGTAGCAGTCCTTTCTTGCTTGGAGTGAGACGATTATGAAAAAAAAAATATAAAATACATCATTACATTCACTAACGTCATAATACGCTTTAAAAAGATAAGAGTGTAACTCGTTTTCCCCTCACTCTGGGGAAATGGTAGGAAAAACTGGATTCTGAAGAGTTGAATGGCAACATGCATACAAATATATATATATATATATATATATATATATATATATATATATATATATATAGACTCTGTAAGTATGCCGGTCGTAAATTTATGCTAAAATAAACCTCCGAAAAAACCATTAACAGAACCTAAATCCGTTACAATCCGGTGTACTAAGACGTCGGATAAATGGGGAGAAAAAAAGAAACCCGCGGAACAAGAACAAAACATTCAATACTCCGCAGTAAAGAAAAAACCCCAAACGGAACCAAACACAAGAAAAAGTGCTCAATACAAAGTACGAAAGAAAAGATACAATAGTAGAGGAAAAACACACAAAAATCTAGAGTGAGCCAAAGCCTTTGCCCTGACGATCCGTAGTGTGAAACCGCGGTAGGTTTTGGCTCACTCTAGATTTTTGTATATATATATATATATATATATATATATATATATATATATATATAAACTCAAATAAATAAGGAACCAAGAAAATAATTGCAACGCTCAAAACATTAATTTGAAACAGTGCTCAATATAGAAATGGTGCAATGAATAATTATTATATATTAGAACAAACTACAAACTACTACATAATTGAAAATTTTGTTTTGACATTGAAAAAACAATGTCTCATCAGGTAGTTAATTATGATGGTAATAAACGTTTTATTGAAAAAAATAAAAATAAAAAACGATATATATTTGTGTATTTAGGTAGCAAATTTTCTTTTAGACATGTCAGATTAAATAAACTGCAAACATTGTATCTGCTTATTTTTAATAAAATCCGTTCACACTCATGGAGAATCTTTCGCGTCAGTCTGTCAGTTAAGTGCCATACGCGATACACACTTGGGCGATCATGTCTCTAAAGAGACATGACTGACTGGGCAGAAGATTATTCCACAGTAGGTTGCCATTGCTTTCTGCGGTAGACTGGTTGCCGACCAAGGCTATAGAACCCAATCTGTCCTATTATTTAACCCAATAACTGGAGGGAAGAGACGGATTAATACCTTTCCCAAGGGTATTTGTGTGTAAGTGAATGCGATGGATTCACCTGGAATTCGAACTCGGGTTCCCGATTTCTCGTCCCGAGCCGATATCCAATGCACCACAACGTACATCCTTCGCGTATTATAACTAAAAGATTTCAGAAATGAGCTGTAATCTTATTATCATTCATTTCTCAATGTACCCAAGTACTTTCAATCTCCTTCAGAGATCATTTTCAGGGGTGTGAGTTATGGTAACAAAAAATAACCGCACGACTGTGTTGCTAAAAATTACTGTAATTTTTTCTGCTTCAAATATAACGGTTGACAAATTGCTTAGCGTTCATTAGTACGTGAAAATTATCCAAAATGGTATTTTTTTATACGTTGAAAAAACTCTTATTTTTACAAATATTTTAGAACATTCCTACAGTATTCATTGCTGATTCTATTGATTGACGACTTAAGTGTTTTCATGAATATTGCCTCGAGAATCTGTAGTTTGCTTTTGTTGCTTTCTTGGTGTAGGATAGTTGTATTATCGATCATTATTTTTTATATTGTGAATATAGGCAAGAATGTTGTTGTATATGTCTAGAAATGGACGCATGGTCAGACAAGTGTAATGTAAGACGTCTTGGTGATGTAGTTGTAAATCCAACATATATATGTGTTCTTTTGCCGGAGATACATTCTCCCAGGGGATATTTGAATTTATATATAATGTTGGTTTTACATAACACATCATTTGGTGGGGAGGAGATATCACGGATTTTATTTAAAATAAGCAGACTCAATGTTTATTTAACCTGGGATATATATATATATATATATATATATATATATATATATATATATATATATATACATGTTATCCTACGTCGGAGGCACGACTCTGAGTTTCATAGATTACGCAATCATCAAATGCATATTTCAATATTTTTAATATGCACCTGATGATTGCATAATGCATGAAATTTCCTCCCACGTAGGTTAATGTGTATATTTACTAATATAATTAATTGCTCTGTTCATACAACATTGAGCATAGTTTTATTAATACCTGAATAATATATTTTTATACATGTGTGTATTGCCATATGTATGTATTGCTATTCACACACACGCACACACACACACACACACACACACACACACACACACACACACACACATATATATATATATATATATATATGCATGCAGTGTGGGTATATAAGAATACAAAGGAGTATCCTGTACATACAGTGGTAGGATAACTCTCTAAGTGAGCTCTAAATATATATGTATATAAATACATATAGAGCAAATATAAGAAAGATTAAGGTAGACACGTTATTTCATGGTAAATCGGAGGTGTAGGCATATTTCAGACAAACCATCATCAGCTTTCGTCTTTATTTTACAAAGGATTTTACACGAGCATTTTTTGCTCATGTAAAATTCTTTGTAAAATAAAGACGGAAGCTGATGATGGTTTGTCTGAAATAGGCCTAAACTTCCGATTTACCATGAAATAACGTGTCTGCCTTAATTTTTCTTATATATATATATATATATATATATATATATATATATATATGCCTATTTTGTTTGTTTATTTATTTCATGAACAAAACTTATGACCGGGCGGACACTTGAATCGGAATTAATGAAACAAAATTCTTTTATAGTTATGTAAAGAAGAAGCTAATTTCCTTTCCCTGGAATCACGAGACGTCGGCGCACACGGCCGGGACCCACGTAGATGAGTAAGCCGAGTACAAAAACAACAAAAGAAAAAAAAAACTTTACCGAATTCCTGAGGTGCTGCTAATAATTACAAGAACGCTGTAGACGCGGAGAAATTAAACTCTAAGAAATAAGGCAGGAAGTTAAGTCGCCGTTTCATTTTATGGGAGATGTCAGGATAAATTATTTATCGATATTCTTTAAGTCTACGGTCGAAAATGATGTAAAAATGCAAAGAAAAACCTCAGGTAACGCACAGATAACTGTCACTGTATTGAAGTGCTCCAATTCCTTGTCAGCTAAATGCAACCCTTACTTCTACTCGAACAGTTTCTTTCCTTGCACTTCTCGCTTGTTGAACTCCCTTCCGTTTACTTGCTTCCCTGATAACTACAAGCTTCAAAAATTTAAAAGCAACGTCAGTCGCCATCTTGTTTTCTTGAATCCCGTTCATCTTTTGTCTTTTATTCAATTCTCATTTAGGTCCCACCCTTTTACCGTTGACATAGTTAAATGCAACTATCACTTCTACTCGAAAAGTTTATTTCCCCGCACTTCTAACCTGTGGAACTCTCTTTCAACTCTTGCTTTCATGTAAGCTACTATTTAGAAAACTTTGAAAGCAAAGTCGATTTGCTATCTTCTCTCCTCTTGAAACTCTCTTTTCTTTTTCTCTTTCTTTTCCCTTTAGAGTCTTTATGTGTATCTTCCTTTTCTTTTTCTTTTTTGATCTTTTATTTTTTCTTTTCCTCGCCAGATAAAAAGTTTTTTTCAGCAAAATAGATTCCTTTGTTCTCTTCCTTTTTTTCGTCTTTTTCTCTTTGTTTTCTTTTCTCTTCGCTGAGTAGAAAGTTTTATCGATGAAATAGATTATTTTTATTTTGTTTTTGGTTTTCTTTCTTCCTTGTCTAGGGGTTGAGTTGGATCATATTTCTTCTGGGCTTTCAGGATGGTGTTTTCTTTGTTTCAATTTAGTTATTTCTTTCAATGTACTGAAGTAGATTTCTTAGAACCAAATTTTAAACTCCGAAAACTCATTAAATTCATGCATTCAAATCCATAGCAGATTATCGCAAGTATTGCAATCTGTCCGTTCAGTTTGAATTTGGAACTAAGAACTAAGTTCTCACAACAAGATTTTTTCGCGCCAAAGTTTTGGTACGTGAATTCTTATTTCCAAATATGGATTTTTAAACCTGTGGGCAAAAGGAGGTCATTGGCCTTAGTATTTTAGAGGGATCGTGGTTGTTTAAATGTCTGAACAACATCCGGTCAGATCCCCATACTATCACGGAAATCGGAAGTGGGAGTACACATAATTTATAAGTCACACAACCTTTTCATACGCATGCAAGTTGAGCTGAAACTCTTAATTTAATCTTATTTGCGTTAATTTTCAATCTTTCTGAAAATACTCTTTATTTAAAGTATTTCTAAAATTTGGATTTTTTCTTTAATAAAATTAGATGCGGGTTCGTAACAATATATATATTTAAAATATAGCAGACAATGAATGTACGTTTAATTATGAGCCGTTCTAAACATCATATTTTGGCTTTAAATTCAGGGGAAAATAAAGACAAAAATTGTCCAACATTTGGATATTTTTTATTACGCTGGTTCTAAGCTTTCGGCTCACATAAGCCATCTTTAGAGTGTTTACAGGGACATTAACATAAACACATCCACCATCAAAGATGATATTATCTTGTGTCGATATAAAACATTCCTATAAAAAACATTCCTATAAAAAACATTCCGATAAAAATCAGCATAATAAAACCACAATAGAACCAGCGTAATTAAAAAAAAATAGCTGAGATTCCTTGGGCAAGTAATGTGGAAGGGAGTCTGGAGAATCTAATACTCACAGGACAGATAGGAGGAAAGAGAGACAGGTGAAAGCAGACCGAGACATATTTGATAGGCTTGAGCAAATGGATGGCAGAACGGGGATTTGGGAAAGATACCAAGAGGAAAATATTAAGAGCGACAAGAGACAGGGACGAGTGAAAGTCCATGATCGCCTATGTCCTGAAAGGACACGGCACATGAAGAAAATTTCGAATATTTTAATTCTTTATTTCTATCAATGTATACGACATGCTAAGATAAAAAATATAAAAATAAATTCCTTGTCCACTTAAATATATTTATATTACAGTGTAACCCGGATATAAGAGAGTGGTCGGGACCGGATAAAAGTTATCTTATATTCAGGTTTCTCTTATATCCGAGTTCGGTCAATTTTATAAGCATTACCACAGGCTCTAATTTGGGACCACATAA
>JBBBDQ010000221.1:4292500-4310000 GCA_037127315.1 Ascarosepion bandense
GGCGTTAAAGGCAAGAATTTTTTTTTTTTTGCTATAGGCCATGATAATTTTTAAAACAAAAGACACCTTTCGACCGGTTTCTTCCCCCCTCGTCAGAACTGTAAACGGGGAACAAATTACGAGAAGAAAGTCTGTCGCGGGTGACGTAAATGAATGGACAGGGAAAAATTAATAAATGTTATAACATCTAAAGATGCTAGAGACACAGCAAAGCAAGTCCAGGCAAACAATCTCTTTGTTTACAGAGAGAGGGTCGCCTGGATATGATGGACAGCGTCTCCAACACCTTCAGATGGAACAACGAGTGTGCTCTGACCAAAACAGAGAACCAAGTCACACTGAAATCTTTGCACAGGTCGGATTACTTATCACGTGATCCACAATAGAAGACCATTACGTATTTCGAATCGTATCACCAGACGAAAAAATTCTTCTAAGTTTTGTTGGAACATAACTGCAAAAAGCAACAGCCTTCATTATTTTTGAAGCACCCTGTATGTCAACTGAAATTTTTGTTCGCATATCAAAGTATCAGACCTTGATCTGCCAGTGACTCGATTTTGGTTGAGTTTGAGTGAAGCGTTTTGGAGAAATGCATAAAGGTGCGCTAAAGACCACCCGAAATTATGTTTGTCGTTAATTTTTGACGAATCCTGTACATTTATGAAGAAATGATTATAGTACATCCAAGTTTCGGATCTTGATGTAGAAGACCCGATTTGGGTTGAATTCGCGTAAGGCGTTTCGGTGGAGAAGAGTTCGTAAATTCTAAACGTTTCGGTGATTTCTGCCGTATCCTGTCAATCGATTCGAAAATTTTTTGCGTATATCAAAGTTTCATGCCATGATCAACAAGTGATCCAATTTTGGTCGAAATCAGATCAAGGGTTTCGGATGAGTAGGGTTTGTTGAAATAGAGGCACATAAACAGACAGACAGACTACAGCCATATCCATTTTTATATATAGAGACGAGATTGTCCAGCATTCACTATATGTACAGGAGGGCAGATATCACGTAACAGCTTATTACTTTTTTTAGCGAAATTTTCCCATTTATTATTACTCTACTTAGCTTTTGGGATGCTTCCTTGGCCATTCTCGAACGATTCAACACACCAATAAAATGCACATCTGAAAAATATTCAGAACCAAGCGACCTTTCGTCACTGAAAATGCATGAAGATTGATACGGATACAAATTACTAAATTCCAGGCCCAGGGAAAGGAACAGAATAACGGGAGAGTTTCATAAGATTTTTTTTTTTTTTTTAATCGTATCACCCCGAGCAAGGCGGTAACGTCACTGATGTGCAGGGGACTACGTAATAGTGAGAAGATTAGAAAAGAGAAAGCCGGAAACCACATCCTAAACAGGGAACAAGGGATGAGCCTCTTAACCTGTTCAATAGACGTGGGTGCGCTAAAGACCACCCGAAATTATGTTTGTCGTTAATTTTTGACGAATCCTGTACATTTATCCAGAAATTATTACAGTACATCCAAGTTTCGGATCTTGATGTAGAAGACCCGATTTGGGTTGAATTCGCGTAAGGCGTTTCGGTGGAGAAGAGTTCGTAAATTCTAAATGTAAATTTATACTAAGTTGTTTGATTAACTCCTCTAATCAACAAACGGAAAATTTCAAGATAAACAATCACACCATAAGCACTTTACGCTTGTGACGTTTCATTCATTTTGACGCAACTACAGACATGTTTTTTTTTTCACTACAAGGTAAGTAACTTTTGTACAAAGATTTACACATTTTTGTAGAGTTTTATATTGTTATGCTTGAATGAAAAAAATAACTTGAAGAAAATAGACATAATGTCGAAATATTGTCTGGAAGCCGAACAATTCGCCGACAGACAATTCACAGACAGGACAATTAGTCTACGCTTTAAGCCTTTCCAAGATCAAGCTCTCATCTAAAGAACATTCTTTCTAAACCCTTCAGTCGTTATTATGGAGTTTGTCAAGACAGAACGAGGAAGCAGAAAGCTTTTATTTGACACAACTAGAGAATCTAAAAATTGCTTGAGGTGCAAACAACGAAAACTGTTCAATGTAAGACTGACAACAATCGACGATGTAATTAACAGAACGCCTTCGGAACACTCGTATTCACCAACACCTGGACAGTTCGCTGATAGTTTTCTAAAAAGAAAACTGGATGTGAGATTGAACTTGGAAAGACTTATAACGTCGACAAATTGTCCTGTCTGTGAATTGTCTGGCGTTGAACTGTTCGTTGGTGAACTGTCTGTCGCCGAATTGTCTTTCGGCGAACTTGATGCAAACGTATTGCTTTAAAATTGTCAAAACACTGTGGTTTTCTTTTCTGAAATTGCGCTATTTTGTTTATTATTGTTATTTTCATCATAATTCGATTTGAGGATGTGCGTTGTGGATATCGACTCGGAACGGCAAATCGGCGAGCCGAGCTCGAATTCCAGCTGAATTCATTGCATTCACTTACGCGCAAATACCCTTGGGAAAGGTATTAATCAGTCTATTCCTTCCAGTTATGGATTAAATAACAGGACAGATTGGGTTCTATAGCCTTGGTCGGCAACCAGTCTACCGCAGAAAGCAATGGCAACCTACTGCGAGATAATATTCTGCCCAGTCAGTCATGTCTCTTTCGAGACATGATCGCCCAAGCGTGTATCACGTATGGCACTTAAATGACTGACTGAATTCGATTTCGGCTATGGTTACACTACCTACTAATCTGTGGAAAGACCTAATGCAGCTAGTGTGATGTTATGGCTATATTTATTTTGTTTTTCTACTTTCTGTAACGTCTCTAGCGTTACATGAACAAAGTCCTCCTTAGGGTGTGGGCTGTACTTTTCAAGATAATTTTTTGTATTCTTAAGCTGGGATTTCCAGGGATTCTTTCATTATGTTGTTGTGTTCCTTTTTTTATCATTCCAAGCGCACTTACTATCACTAGTACTATTCTTGTTTTCAATTTCCACATTTTTTTCAATTTTATTGCTATTATAATTATTTTTATCATTATGTAATTTTTATCATATTTCGATTTCTGCTATGGTCGCACTACCAACCAAGTCTGCGGGAAGGCTTAAGGCAGGTCGTGGCGTGTTGTTATGGCTCCATTTCATGTTTTTTCTATCTTCCCCATCATCCCTAATGTTACATAGACAAACTTCTCCTTAGTGTGTGGGCTGTACTTAATAAGACAATTTTTTGTATATCTCTTAAGCTGGGGTTTCCAGGGATTCTTTCAATATGTTGTTTTGTTCCATTTTTTATCATTCCAAGTGCACCTACTATCACTGGCACAACTCTTGTTTTGAATTTTATTATTATTATTATTATTATTATTATTATTATTATTATAAATACGAGAAAAATATTGAAATGCTTCTCTCATGGTCAGCTAAATATAGCTACGACTAGACTAGGAAATTCAAATCGTCTTTCCTTTTAATCAATTCCCCAACAGCAAGGTGATAATGCCATACAGATATAAGGAGCTACTGTGACTGAAGGAGAATGAAAATACTATAGAAAGAACCAGAAACCCAATCCTAAACAGAGAACAAAACATAAAGGTCTACACCTGCTCAAAAGACGGAGAAGAGTGTGAACCGGACGGTAAGCCAACCGATCTACTAGGATAATTACAAAGCGAAAAATAAAGGTTTTGCTGAAAATGTTGTTTATAAATAAATTTTAGATAAGTAAGGGAACTTCTATAAAAAATTAATATTTCTCTGTTTGTAGGTAAAGTATTTAGCTAAGGATAATTACAAAAAGGATGATAAAATATAAAGAAGAATCTGCAATATTATTGAGCCCGACCTGGCATCTCAGCTGCAATCATTTTTCTCACCGCCATAACGTAGCTTCCTTACCCTTTTTCTATCCATATTTTCATGATAATTTTCTCGATTAAGTTTCTTCTTTGGTACCTCGATTTTATGAATTTAAGCGCAGTACTAGATTGGCGGCAAGGTCTCATCCATTTTACAATTGAAATGACGAGATATAACTACGAGACCTTGCCGCCAATCTAGTCAGTCACTTACGCGCAAATACCCTTGGGAAAGGTATTAATCCGTCTCTTCCCTCCAGTTATGGGTTAAATAATAGGACAGATTGGGTTCTATAGCCTTGGTCGGCAACCAGTCTACCGCAGAAAACAATGGCAACCTACTGCGGGATAATCTTCTGCCCAGTCAGTCATGTCTCGAGACATGATCGCCCAAAGCGTGTATCACGCATGGCACTTAACTGACTGACTAGATTGGTGGCAAGGTCTCATCCATTTTATTTAACTGTAAGTTATATCTAGCCATTGTAAGCTAGCATTTTCTTCCCCCGCACTCTCTTCCGGCTTCTTGCTTCCGGTTAAATTTAATATAAAAAAATTTAACCTTCTGCATTTTCTGTCTTCTTATTTTTTCTTCTTATCGTAACCGTAAGTTCTATGCTAACCTTTTCTTTTCTCGCCTTTCTCGTTTATAGATTTATCTTCCATCTTCTTGCTTGCCAACTGTGATCTTCAAAAATTGAAATGCACTGTTAATCGTTATCTTCTGTCTTTTTAATACTGGTTCTTTTATTGTTCTCTCTCATCTAAGTCTTATCGTAACCATAAGTTTAATGCTAATTCCTATTTTTATACTATAGTCTCTCCTAGTAATTACATTATGACACCTAGACTTTATGATTTTATAAGCAGCACTAGATTGGCGTCAAGGTTTCGTAATTCTAAAATTGAAATGGTTAGCTGTAACCGTAAATTATTTGCCAATAATTTCTTCTATCGCACTTCTCACTTGTGGAACTCTCTTTCGGCTCCTTGCTTACTCGTCACATTTGATCTTCAAAACATTAAATGCAATGTCAATCGTTATCTATTCCTTCTTAATTCTTGTTCTTATATTGTCCTCTCTCTATTAAGTCTCATCGTAACCGTAAGTTCTATACTAATAGTTACTTTTCTCGCTCAACTCGCTTATAGATCTGTCCTTCGGCTTCTTGCTTGTCAACTGTGATCTTCAAAAATTTAAATGCAATGTTAATCGTTATCTTCGGTCTTCTTAATCCTTGTTCTTTTATTGTCCTCTCTCGTCTAAGTCTCATCGTAACCGCAAGTTCTATGCTAACAGTTTCTTTTCTCGTCTTTCTCGCTTATAGATCTCTCTTCCGGCTTCTTGCTTGCCAACTCTGATCTTCAAAAATTTAAATGCAGTTTCAATGCTTATCTTCTGTCTTCTTAATTTTTGTTCTTTCATTGTTCTCTCTTCTTAATTATGTTTTCTTCTCCTCATATTTTTATAGGTCCTATGCTAACAGTTTCTTCCCTTGTTTCTTAAACTCTCTTCCGGTTTTTTGTTTTCCAGTCCACTTTTGATCTTCAAAAAATTTAAATGCAATGTCAATCGTTATCTTGTCTTCTTAATTATTCTTTTGTTGGCATCTGTCTTTATGGGTTTATTTTTTTCAAATTATCGCATAATTAGTAACTCCTTGCGTTTCAGTGGCTTTATTGCCTTGCGTTTCAGTGTCATTATTGCCTTGCGTTTCAGTGGCTTTATTGCCTTGCTTGGGGTGAAATGATTAAAAAGAAGGTAAATGTGATTGATACAGCAAAAATCCTAAGAAAACCTATGAGATCTCAGGAGATTTGATCACCGATGACCTCAGACAGAGGTCATGAAACCATTCTTTTCTGGACGGCATTGAGAATCTGACTCCGGTCTGGACCCGAACACCTGTTGAATGGGAACAAAGTCATTCCTGTGTGAATGCGAATCTATAATTCTGTTATGACTAACACATGCGTCCTCACCACTCATACACACACAAAAACACAGAAACAGACACAAACACACACACATACACAGACTAGCGTACGTAAAACACCCACACACTCACATACAGAAACATAATGAGTATTTGAATAGGTACTTGTAATTCAATAAAAATGCCTTTTATCAATTGCTGACCAAGTTTATTTACAACATGTACCTGCACGTGGGCCAACATATGTGACGGGAATAACCTATGTATACAAGGCTTTATTTACGCTGAAACAAGACCACTCATACAGAGTTCCCACTGAGGCTTAAACTAAAACATTATTAAAAAGAATTATTATTTTTTCATAAATGTCATTTTTATCTATGTGCTCTGTTTTTTCAATTAATTATGGCCCTCCACAACTTCTTGACGTTTATGGTTCTTAACATGCTTTGTCTTTTCGTTATCTTGCCCACTCTCTGTTCTGCCATCCATTCACCCATTACTCGTTAGTCGTTAGGTATGTTATTCACTGCTTTCCACTGACCCCGCTGACGTCAATCTGTGCTGTGAGGGTCTTCTTCTTCTTCTTCTTCTTCTTCTTCTTCTATGTGCCCTGTCCCTTCAGGACGTATGCGATCATGGTTCTCCACGTCTCCCTATCCCTTGCGGCTCTTAGTATGTTTGCTCCTGTTGCTCCTGGCAACCCCCGTTCCGTCATCCACCTGATCAGACACTGCAAATATGTTATCCGCTGCCTTCCTCTGTCTCTCCATCTTTCTATCTGTCCAGTCAGTATCAGGTTCTCCAGGCTCTCCTTCCTCATTGCATGTCCCAGGAACTTCAATTGTCTCTTCCTGATGCTCAGCATCAATTTCCTTTTTGTTGCCATTCTTTCCAACACCTCGTCGTTGCTTGTATGCTCAGTCCACGATATCCGTAGCATCCTTCTGTAGAACCAGATTTCGGCCGCTTCCAGTTTTGTCCTCATTTTCGATTATATTGTCCAGCATTCACTGCCGTATTGAAGAACTGACATCACGTAGCAGTCTAGCACTCTTTGCTTCGTTTCTATTGAGATTTTCCTGTGTGTTAGTATTTTGCTCATTTTCTGGAGCGCGTCAATTCGCCTTCGGATCTCCGTGTCGCACTTTCCATCTTCTGTTAGAACACTTCCTAGGTCAGTCAGTCAGTTAAGTGCCATACGTGATACACGCTTGGGCGATCATGTCTCGAAAGAGACATGACTGACTGGGCAGAAGATTATCTCGCAGTAGGTTGCCATTGCTTTCTGCGGTAGACTGGTTGCCGACCAAGGCTATAGAACCCAATCTGTCCTGTTATTTAATCCATAACTGGAAGGAATAGACTGATTAATACCTTTCCCAAGGGTATTTGCGCGTAAGTGAATGCAAGGAATTCAACTGGAATTCGAACTCGGCTCTCCGATTTCTCGTTCTGAGTCGATATCCACTGCACCACAACGCACATCCTAGTCAGTCAGTTAAGTGCCATACGTGATACACGCTTGGGCGATCATGTCTCCAAAGAGATATGACTGACTGGGCAGAAGATTATCCCGCAGTAGGTTGCCATTGCTTTCTGCGGTACATTGTCCAAATTCTCTTTCCTCATAATGTGACTTAAAAGTTTCAACTTTCTGATTCTGAATAGAACTGTTTTTTTTTTGTTTTTTTGGTTTGTTTCCATTTTCCTATCGACGTCCACTTTACTTGCATATTCAGTTCATGATATTCTAACTACCGTTCATGGCTCTCCACAATCCTATCGTTTGTAGTTTTTAATAATTGTCTGGTTACAATCCCTTTTCTCCCCACCATATACACAAGCTAGCTCACTCGTTTTCCACCGCTGTTCCATTCGGTTCCGATATATCCTGTGTGTGTCAAGTTCTCCGAACCTTCTTTCATCTTTACGTAACACAGAAATATCAACTGTTTTAATTTTACTTAAAACTGTCTCGTTGCTCAAATACTCCATTTATGGCACGGCTTCTTAACCTGGGGTTCATGGAGCCCAAGGGTTCATGATTAGGTTTCAGGGAATTTGAGGATCAGATAAAAATTGACATTTACTGGTATACTTCACCTTACGATGGTAGTTCGTTTCAGGAGAGGCGACTGAAGTCGAAAAACAACTCGACTTGTTTCCGAATTTACTTGTCATTAGGCTAAACCATAAAGAACTATTCCCAGTTCAGTGTTTTATTTATAAATGCATTTTTAATAATTCATGACCAATAAGAATCTATTTTAAGCTTACAAATGAGTAAATTTTAGTTTTTAATAAAGTACAGAAAAAAGTAACCTAAATTTACGAATGCATGTACGTACAAACTCGTAAATGTAGATGTTTACAATTTGGCTATCTTTCCAGTACATCACGGACTCTTTATTTGTGAATGTGGTTTGATCTAAGACATTATAAAATTAAAAAAAACAAAAGATTTTGTAAGACTAAATAACAAATGAAGTTATTAAAATTATTTTGTGATGGTAGAAAATAAAACAATTTATGTTAAGTTAAGAGGCTCATCCCTTGTTCCCTGTTTAGGATGTGGTTTCCGGCTTTATCTTTTCCAATCTTTTCACACTACTTACGTAACCCCCTGCACATCAGTGGCGTTACCGCCTTGCTCGGGGTGATACGATTAAAAAAAAATTACCAATATTTGCATTCAATTTTTTTATTCACATCGGTACAAACGGTAGATATTTGAACTACCGTGGAAGACGCCAATATTGAGCTTTTAAAGCCCGCTAAATAATACGAAAACACAGTCACAGGTGTTTTCATATTTCGTTCTCTAGGATTTATGATGATTATATTAATATTTGCTGTAAATGTACGTATTTTAATATGAGTTTATATACTTTTATTGTAAAGTAACATGATTTTATGTGCTTTTAACGTTTTTTCTTGTGATATTACGACTTCATAAATTCGAATAAAATGACCTAAACTTGATTTTTATTATTCCATATCTATCTATTTTGACAAACGACTAATAATCGAGAAAGACTTAACTCGAAACGACTTAACGCGAGGTGTACTAGTATATTCGTTATACAGTCCTGTCTCAATCGATAGTTTCTAATTGAAAGAAATAAAAGAAAACTCACCTACTATTAGCACAATGCCGACGGTTGGGCGTCTCTTGACTTGCTGTTGGGTCCATGTTTACCGTTAAAGCGTGTTTAAACATCATAATTCTCTGCACGGCTACCATCTTTTCTCTCTCCATGAGAGCAAATAACAGTTTCTAATTTTTAACGGTTTATCACAGCTTGATTATCTTCTTATACACTGGTGAGGGTTAATTGACCACAGTTTCTTTCAAGTATAGTTGAGTAAAAAGTGTTGTGCATGCAGTGTGTGCATCGGAGGGTACAATATGCAGAAATGAACATACAAGTGTTGTGAAGAACCAATAGGACAAATATATCGGAGATCTTTTCCACGGCCAGAGAGAGCAAGTGGCATTACACGGACCAGAAAAAAAATGTTTTTAAAAAAAGCTGCTGCTCTGGCCAAATTGAAAAGAAACAAAGCAGTAGAACCCCAGCTTTTTGGCATTAAATAACCCACAGAGGTTGATTTGCCGTTAAACAAAACTCGAACTCAAACTCAAAATGTTTCCTCGATTATTATAATTTTGAACTGTTCAAATCTAGGGTCAACAGTTATGTTACCCTCCTATCCATATAAAATAACTCTTAAAGTAACCTAGGTCTTGTACATGTTGAACAGTACTGTGAAAAAAAAAAAAAATAGAAAAAGAGATTCTCAATACGTCCTGTGTAAATCGTCAGCTTATTTTCGTATTATCTATTGGGTCTTTCTTTGTCTTGTTAATAAAACGAAAACCCTTTACTTACTATTGATTAACATATTTTATGAACGATATATACGCATCTCTCTCTCTCTCTCTCTCTCTCTCTATATATATATATATATATATATATAATATATATATATATATAATAAAAAATAGAAAAGTTTATAAACGTCGCGTTTCGCCGAGGTCTGTTGGTCTCGGCTTCTTTATTGCGTGTTCATAGTGCCTTCATGAATTGTATGTTTTCATTTATTTCGGTCGCAAGCAATAGTTTCCGATTGAGGATCAGTCCTCAAGGACACATGGCCTAGTGGAAAAAAGCGTTGGTTGGATCCAGTGACTTGATCCAAGTTTTTAACATTTTTAATTCATTTTTAGAAAAATTAAACCACCCTTGGAAAATGAAAGTTGCATAGTATATTTACGAATCACCAACTAGCATATTATTGCTATACAAAGAAAATCGAACGAGTGATTAATGTAAGCAATACGTGGCACCAGTATATGAAGGACGCATGGTGAATTTTGTGTAGTGTCTGAGAATGGCTTTCTTTTCTTAGAAATTTCTTTCCAATATTAGGGTGCGTCTTTAAAGCCGTAGCGTTTTGTAAGTCGGAAAACACAGTTACATATATATAAGTAAATTAAGCCTAATGTGCCAACAAACCTACGAAGGTTTTACTTGAATGGATCTTCAGGGAGCCAGCGTTCCCTGAGAATCCGTTCAGGTAAAATCTTGGTAGGTTTGTTGGCTCACTAGGTTTAATTTACTTATTCTGCTCTACTTAAGTATTGAGCGCTTTTTTGTTAGGTGATTACTCGTTTGATTTTTTTTTTTATTCTTTTTTTTTAGGTTACGTGCTGGCTCGGTCTGAATCCCTTTGGCTGATGTTCATGTACTTAGCTCTTTCTTTTTTTACAACCATTTTTTCCTTCTACGTAAATACGCGGAGGGTTTTTCGAAACGAGTATAGTTATAAGTTTGTTTATATATATATATATATATATATATATATATATATATATATTTAATTTTAAAAAATTTTTCTCAATAAAAAGTGTATTATTACCATTATTAACTAGCTATTCTAAACTGATAATTAATAATAATAATAATAATAATAATATATATATTATTATTATTATTATAATAATAATAATAATATATATATTATTATTATTATTATTATTATTATTATTATTATTAATTATCAGTTTAGAATAGCTAGTTAATAATGGTAATAATACACTTTTTATTGAGAAAAATTTAAAAAAATTTAATTTCTTTTTTCAATTAAACGTTTATTACCAATATTATTAAATAGCTGATGAGACATTGTTCTTTCAATGTCGAAACAAAATGTACAATTTTGTAGTAGTTTGTAGTTTGCGCATGTTCTAAAGTAATAATTAATAATAAATATTCGTTGCTCTATTTTTATATTGATCACTGGCTTCATGTTTTGAACGTTGTAACTATTTGCTTTGTTCTTATTCATTTGGTGATAAAGAAAAAGGAGTCGGCTTAATACTGAACAAAGAAATGAAGAAATGCGTTCTGGGATACTGCCAGTTTTCTGAAAGAATCATCTTTGCTAAATTGAGAGGAAGACCCTTCGACATATCTATTATCGTAGTTTATGTACCAACAATGCAAAGCACTGAGGAAGAAATAGAATCATTCTACTCCATACTGGACAATGCCAAGGCTCAGTTCAAAAGCCATGAAATTAGAATCATAATGGGGGACTTGAATGCCAAGGTAGATAAAGAGAGGGAAGGGAGACAACCGGCAAATTTGGATTAGGAATTCACAACTAACGAGGAAAAATGGGTTCAATAGTACACAGTAAATAACCAGGTAATAACTAACACCTGGCTTCAAGAACACCCACGACGTCTATGGACAAGGAGAAGCCCAGAAGGCGACACGAAAAACCAAATAGACTACATGACCATAAACAGAAGATTCACGAATGCAGTGGTCCAATGTAAAAGATATCCAGGTGCCAACTGTGGAAGTGACCACGTCCCAGTCATCTGCAAACTAAGGGTGAAACTCCGGAGAAGAAAAAAGCCTAGTTTCACACCAAGATTGCAATACAACACGCTCATGAATGACCTCAACCTGCAGAAAGTATACACTGACAGCGTTAAAAACAAATACGAAGAACAAATTGGAAAAGGAAACTCGAAATGGGACTCATTAAAGGAATCAGACGTAAAAGAAAAAGACTACTGGATGACTGAAGATATTCTTGACATGATGCAAAGGAGACAGAAAATGATGACAAGACATGGAATAGACTACAGGAAAATACATTAGAAAATGAGCAAATGTAGACAGGCTAAAGAGGTATGGCTCAACAAAAAATGTGTGCAGAAGTAGACAGATTGAGCAGGACTAATAAAGCAGACATGCATAAAGAGATAAGAGAACTGACAGAACAAAAACCAGTTCCTCAACAGGATGTATAAAATTCAAGAACGGAACGATCATATTGGAGAAAGAGGAAATACTCCAGCGATGGGAAGAATATATAAAAGAGCTTTTCCACGACAAGAAAGAGCAACCGATAATACACAAAGATGAGGACGGACCTGCAAGGGCCAAACTGAATAGAAACTGAATAGAAAGCAGCTGCGGGTTCGTTAAAGACACTGGAAAAAGGAACGCAATATTTATGATTAGGATGTTCCCCGAAAGGGCAATACAAATGAAGAATGATTTGTACCTATGTTTTATCGATTATGCAAACGCGTTCGACAAAATATGCAACAAAGAATTGAAGGAGATGCTCAGCAGCCTCGACATATTTAGGAAAGATATAAGAGTAATCAAGAATCTCTACTGGCAGCAAACCGACTGCATACGGACAGGTAACGAATTCAGCAGATAGAAAGGAGCATAAGACAAGGATGTGTCGTTTAACTGAATCTGTTCTTGTAGAGCGAGACTATTCTGAGGACCCTAGATGTTATGCCAGGATTTGTCATCGGAGGTAACAATTTGAATAACAATTGTACGCAGATGATACACCGCTGATAGCAGACACGGAAAAGAAACTACAAGACCTCCTACAGAAGGTAGCTGAAGAGAGTGACAAGAAAGGATTACAAATAAACTTCAAGAAGACCGAATGCATGGCCATCAGCAAAAAGAGCAGCACAAAATGCCAAATATAAGTGGAGGATACTAAAATCAGGCAGGTACAGAAGTTTAAATATCTATGAAGTGTTCCAACAGAACACGGAAAGTGCGACACAGAGATCCTAAGGCGAAGTGGTATGGCGAAGGACGCGTTCCAGAAGCTGAGTAAAGTATTAAGAGACAGTAAAATTTCACTAGAAACAAAGAAAAGGGTACTGGATTGCTACATGCTGTCAATTCTTCATTATGGCAGTAAATGCTGGACAATATAATCAAAGATGAAGGAAAAACTTGAAGCAACTGAAATGTAGTTCTAGAGAAGGATGCTGCGAATATCATGGATCAAAGATTTGAGCCATAACGAGGTTTGGGAAAGGATGAAAACGAAAATTAATACTGAGCATCAGGAAAAGACATGTAAAGTTCCTGGGACATGCAATGAGGATGGAGGGCTTGGTGAACATGACACTAACAATCCACATACAGGGAAAAAGAGACGGGTAAGGGTTAGGGTTAAATTAAATTATTTTTACCTTTGTTTTATTGATTATGTGACGGAGTTTGACAAAGTATGTCACAAAGAATTGATAAAAATGCTTAGCAACCTTGACATATTTGGGAAAGACATAAGAGTAATCAGGAATCTCTACTGGCAGCAAACTGCTTGCATATGGACAGGAAACAAATTTAGCAGATATACAAAGATTGAAAGAGGCATAAGATAAGGATGTGTCTTCTCATTGGATCTATTCAACTTGTACAGCAAGACTATTCTCAGAACTCTAGGAGTTCAGGATTAGTCATCAGAGGCCACAATCTGAACAACATAAGATACACAGATGCTACAGACATGGAAATGAAACTACAAGACTTTCTACAGAAGGTAGCTGAAGAAAGTAACAAGAAAGGATTACAAATAAACTGCAAGAA
Organism: Ascarosepion bandense; assembly: GCA_037127315.1. Classification (NCBI taxonomy): domain Eukaryota; kingdom Metazoa; phylum Mollusca; class Cephalopoda; order Sepiida; family Sepiidae; genus Ascarosepion; species Ascarosepion bandense. The sequence continues at coordinate 4,306,224 of JBBBDQ010000221.1, forward strand.
AACCGAATGCATGGCCATCAGCAAAAAGAGCAGCCCAAAATGCCAAATATAAGTGGGGAATACTAAAACCATCCAAGTACAGAAGTTTAAATATCTAGGAAGTGTTCCAACAGCAGACGGAAAGTGTGTTACAGAGATCCGAAGGTGAATTTGCATGGCAAAGGACGCGTTCCAGAAACTGAGTAGAGTATTAAGAGACGAGAAAATTTCGCTAGAAACAAATAAATGAGTACTGGATTGCTATGTGATGTCAGTTCTTCAATATGGCAGTGAATGCTGGACAATATAATCAAAGATGCAGGAAAGACTTGAAGCAACTAAAATATTGTTCTACAGAAGGATGCTGCGGATATCATGGATCGAGCATGTGAGCAATGATGAAGTTTTGGGAAGGATGGAAACGAAACGGAAATTAATACTGAGCATCAGAAAAAGACAGCTAAAGTTCCTGGGACATGCAATGAGGAAGGAGGGCTTGGAGAACCCGATACTAACAGGCCAGCTAGAAGAAAAAAGAGACAGTGGAAAGCAGCGAATAACATATTTGAAGGCCTTGAGTAGGTGGATGACGAGGGTTGCGTGGTGTAAAAGAAGAAATAAGACTCACCAGAGATAAGGGGATGTGAAAAGCGATGCCCGCCTACGTCCTAAAAGAAGAAGAAGAAGAAGAAGAAGAAGAAGAAGATATATTACCTTTTTACTGGAGATAAGGAATGTAAAAATGTTCCATAATTTTCAACTTTCCAACCGCTCCCAGCCTCTTTACAAGCCAATTTTAATAATGTTATTTTTCTGTTTTAGTGTTTTTTAATAGTGGAAATGGAATATTTGAATGTTTTTTTAAAAAATTGACAGATGCTCATATGATGCCCGCTTCGCGGATCACGTGATAGTTTTAAAGAACTCCTCTTTCAAAAAACACTAAAACACAGAAATTACATTACAGTCAAACATGGGGACATAACGACAGCGGAAAAATAACATCCTTGAAAATGGTCTCTAAAAAGGTTGAAAGTGCTTGGAAAGTCGAAAATGATGGTATATTTTTCATTCCTTATCGCCAGCAAAAAGTTACCATGTAAGAATACTCGAAAACAATTTAAATAAAAATTAATAATATCTTGTTTGTTGGTCGTTTTTAACGAAACATGTTTCTATGAAAGACTGTTGCCCAAATATATATATATATATATATATAGGAAAGAATATTAAAACGTTTTGAGTTTAAAAATGTGTTTTTTTGACAGAATTTGTTTATTTATACTATTATATTTTATATTTCAGACCGCCCTCGGTTCTTCATCAGAAACAAATGATTTTAAAATTTGAATTAGTCTGAAATATATTTTATATTTCAGACCGCCCTCGGTTCTTCATCAGAAACAAATGATTTTAAAATTTGAATTAGTCTGAAATATAAAATATAATAGTAGAAATAAACAAATACTTTCAAAAAAACACATTTTTAAACACAAAACGTTTTAATATTCTTTCCTATACATATTAAGACAGTATACGTGGATCATCACCATGCTATTTGGACCTTACTATATATATATATATATATATAAACAAGTTGGTCGAAAAAATAAATAAATGTTACTTCTGTTATGTCCAAACTACTGTTTTATAAACATATCCCGATTTAGAAGTGAGGTCACTTGTTTAATTCGTTTAACCTCTGTACCTTAAGGTCAGTATTTGTTCATCAGGTGATGTACATAAAACATTGGGGACGGATTAAATATAATCTCTCTCTCTCTCTCTCTCTCTCTCTCTTATGCACACGATTCATCCCTCATACATACACAATTTACACTCTCTCACACACACTCGCTTTCTCTGCCATTACAAATTTCTCCTCTCTCTCTTTCTCTCACACGCATCCTTTCACACACTCATTATTTAGTTCTTTCACATGCGTACACACACTTTCTCACATATAGATACACTCTTCCTCTGTCGTACATTCAAATAAACACCTTTTTTCTCTCTCCAAAACCATGGACGTTCTCTTTCACATAGGCACATTCTATTTTCTCTCTCTCTCTCTCTCTCTCTCTCTCTCTCTCTCTCTCTCTTACACAGTTGCTCCATCATTTACACATATACTATCTCTTTCACTTTCTCATATACAGGCATATTCTTTCTCACACAAACACTCATTCTTTTCCTCCATCTCACACATCTATTCTCTCACACATCCTCTCACTCACACTCACTCTCTTGTCAAGCATATATTCACTCACTCTCTCTCACGCATAAACGTTTTTCTTTCTTTCAGTTTCTCATACTCTCTCTCTCTCTCTCTCACTCTTTTGCTCTCTTAACACCCACACTTACACACACACACACTCTCTCTCTCTCTCTCTCTCACATACAAGCACCTTCTTCCTCCACACACATACGCAGTCACACTCTCTCACACAGGCACCTTGATCTCTCCCTCACACACACATACACATTATTTCAATTTTGCTCTCTCGCACACGCACATACATTCTCATACATGGACACACACGCGCGCGCGCGCACACACACTCTCTCTCTCTCTCTCTCTCTCTCTCTCTCTCTCTCTCTCTCTCTCACGCAATCTTTTCTCATGCGCACGTCTCCTTCGCATTTTCTCTCCCAAAGAAACAATTTTTTCTCTCTTTCATGCACACACTAGCTCTTTATTTCTCTCACAAGCACACACATATACACACACAAACACACATACTCATAGACACACATACACACATTTTCTGCAATACTGAACATATCAACACCAGCTTTTTAGTTTATATAATTCTGTCTTATAATGAGGAAAGGAGGATTGGAAAACACAACCTTCATAAAGACATCCACCATCAACGATGATTTTATCTTGTGTTGAGCTAAAACATTGCTATGCGACGATGACTCACCGAATAGCAGACGCAGTTCGTAAATTTGTAATGCGGTTCTATGACGCCACACCGCGTGAGAGACGAAACGTTAAAAGACCCATATGTCTAAATGTTAACGTCTCTGTAACCTCTCTGAAGATGGCTCATGTGAGCCGAAAGTTTAGAAACAGCATAATAAAAAATATCCAAATTTTTGTCTTTATTTTCACCTGAAATTACGGCCAAAATACGATATGTAGAACGGCTCATGATTAAACAATAGACATTCGTTGTCTAATATATTTTAAAATATATGTTTAGAAAATTATCTGCTGCCTTGATACACGATATACATTTTACGCTCTCACACCCTGATTGAGCACTCTGGAAGAATGGTAGACTTTGAAAAACAGTAGCTACCCTGGCATCTACGCATCGTTCATTCAGCAATGAATTAGAACACTCCCAGCTATTGGGCGTGTATAATGATAATATACACGCTAAAAAGTCTGCCTCCTTCTACCGAGCACCCGTAGCACAGAGGTAGAATCGCCGACTGACGCCAATTGGGTCGGGTTTCAATAATGAGTAAAAAGCAATAGGCTGTCTAACCGTACTGAGAAGCTGTGATACAGCGAAACAGATCTGTCTGCGGATGACTATATATATATATATTTCCCGCAGTAGGTTGCCATTACTTTCTACGGTAGACTGGTTAACAACCAATCAATCTTACTCTTCATCTAATAGCGATAGGACCGCCATTAGAGTGCACGGGATTAGAGTGACAGAAAAGACAAGGTACAGGGGAAGTCGGAGAAAGATAAGAGATGGATGGGAATCGTGGAGATAGTAGATGGCAATTGACATTTCATTTAAACTTTTTGAGTTTGTAGTTATCATGGAA
>JBBBDQ010000221.1:4312500-4377500 GCA_037127315.1 Ascarosepion bandense
GCAATAAAAAAGACAAAAAAACAATTCAATTTTTTTTATAATCATTTCACCCCAACCAAGACAGAACCGCACGGGGTTACAGAGAATAAACGAGGTACGGGGGATGTCGAAGAAAGGATAAGACGTAGGATTTAAACTTTTGGAGATTGTATCTATTAGGGAAGCAAGCAAATGGAGAAGGTCCAAGAGCAATTCGAGGTAGAGAATTACGAGGTACTGCTTATAAGATAACGGATGAACATAGGCTTGAATAGGTTAAAATATATTGATCGGGGGAGCATCCTTTTGGGAGTCGGTTATTGTGTATTCCGTTATTAATATAGCAATACCACAGCCAGATTTACAAAAAAGAAATTTTTAAATACTATGCTCTCCAAGGACGTGACTCTTTTACGGCCCATATCACGTTGTACCACCAGTTCCTGCACGATCACCGAAGTTAAACAACGTAGAGCCTGGTTTGTACTTAGGTGGGTGACCGCTTGGGAATACCAGGTGCTGTAAGCGTCGATATGCGGGTAATGTAATGGATAATGGATTGGAATTATTAATCGGAGAGTCGAGTTCCAATTCCCATTTAGTTTAATATATTCATTTCAATTAAGTGCCATACGTGATACACATTTGTGCGATCATGTCTCGAAAGAGACATGACTGAACTGGGTCGAAGATTTTCCCGCAGCAGGTTGCCATTACTTTCGGCGGTAGACTTGTTGTCAACCAATGCTATAGAACCCAATCTTTCCTGCTATTTAACCCATAGTTGGAGGGAGAAGCAACAGATTAATACTGTTCCCAAGGGTATTTGTGTCTAAGTGAATGCAACGAATTCAACTGGAATTCGAACTCGGTTCTTCGATTTCCCATTCCGAGCCTATAGCTACTGCACCACAAAGCACATCATTATATTAACTTTCGTTTAAATTCTCTTAGGAAAGGTTTGAATTTAAGCCTCTCTCCCAGGTATGGGTTAATTATTAAGACTTGTATTGCTAAACCATTATTAACTTTAAAGAAAAATTTCTTACAGTCTAAAATTATTTTTGGGATCTAAAAACCTGCAAAGGGTTGATGACCCCAAAATGCTATCTACAGTTCGGGTTAACTAAAATCAAGCAGGTCCAGAAATTTGAATAGCTGGAAATAGTTCTAACAGAGGATGGAAAGTGCGACACTGAAATCCGAAGGCGTATTGGCATGGCCAAGGGCGCATTCCCAAAGCTAAGAAACAAAAAGATTTCGTTGCAGATAAAGAAAAGACTATTGGATTGTTATGTGATGTTTGTCCTTCAATGTGTCAGCGAATATTAGACAACCTCACCAAAGATGAAGGAAATACTTGAAACGGCCCAAATGTCGTTCTACAGAAGGAGGCTGAGGATACCTAGGACTGAACATGTGAACAACGACAAGGTTTTAGAGAGGTTAGAAACGAAAAGTACGTTTGAAACTTTATGTATGTGTCGATAGGAGGCAATATAAGTTTGTTGTGGCATATAAGTACGTTCAAGACTGGTGTAGATAGACTGAACTATCGCCCGGTTCACACGTCACCCACGTCTATTGAACAGGTCAAGAGGCTCATCCCTTGTTCCATGTTTATAAACTACAAGGAAACTGAATGCATGGTTATCAGTAAAAGAGGAGTCTAAAATGCCAATTACAGGTTGAGGATAGTAAAATCAAGCAGGTCCAGAAATTTGAATAGCTGGAAATAGTTCTAACAGAGGATGGAAAGTGCGACACTGAAATCCGAAGGCGTATTGGCATGGCCAAGGGCGCATTCCCAAAGCTAAGAAACAAAAATATTTCGTTGCAGATAAAGAAAAGACTATTGGATTGTTATGTGATGTTTGTCCTTCAATGTGGCAGCGAATATTAGACAACTTCACCAAGGATGAAGGAAATACTTGAAACGGCCGAAATGTCGTTCTACAGAAGGAGGCTGAGGATACCTAGGACTGAACATGTGAACAACGACAAGGTTTTAGAGAGGTTAGAAACGAAAAGGAAACTTATACTTAACATCACGAAAAGACAGCTCAAATTTTTGGGACATGTTATGAGGGCTTGAAGAATATGATACTCACATGACAGGGGAGAGAGACATACTTGATGGTCTTGAGAAAATGGCAGAGCTTGGTTTGGGATAGTTAACAGGAGAATTTTGTTATATATGTACTTCAATATGGAAGCGAGTACTGGGCAATCTCCTCAAAGATGATAGAAACGCTCGAAGCAACCGAAATGTTATTTTACAGAAGATATGTTGAGGATGATATGGACCAAACATGTGAGCAACGACGAGGTTTTGGAGAGGATGGAAACGAAAAGGAAACTAATGCTTAACATCAGAAAGAGAGCTGAAGTTTTTTTGGATACTTAATGAGGAAGGGGTGCTTGGAGAATCTGATACTCACTGGACGAATAAAGGGGAAAAAAGACAGGGAAAAACAACGCATGACATTCTTGATGAAGAAATGGATGGAGGAGCCGGGTTTGGAAAATCTGATACTCACGGAACGAATAGAGAGAAGGAGAGACCGGGAAAACCGACGAGTGGCATACTTGAGAGATTAAAGAACTGGATGGAAGAGCTGGGTTTGGAAAATCTGATACTCACAAAACGAATAGAAGGAATGAAAGACTAGGAAAACCGATGCGTGGCATACTTGATGACCTTAAAGAAATAGATGGAAGAGCAGGGTTCGGAAAATCTGATACTCACGGAACGAATAGTGGCAATGAGAGACCGTTTGGAAGAAATACCAAGGTAAAAGTTATTAAGATCTACAAGAGATTGTAAGACGTGGCCATGATCGCTTATGTCTTAAAGCCGCCCGGCACAAAAAAGAAAAGACAAACTGCTTCTTCTTCTTCTTCTTCTTCTTCTTCTTCTTCTTCTTCTTCTATGTGCCCTGTCCCTTCAGGACGTATGCGATCATGGTTCTCCACGTCTCCCTATCCCTTGTGGCTCTTAGTATGTTTGCTCCTGTTGCTCCTGGCAACCCCCGTTCCGTCATCCACCTGATCAGGCCCTGCAAATATGTTATCCGCTGCCTTCCTCTGTCTCTCCTTCCTTCTATCTGACCAGTCAGTATCAGGTTCTCCAGACTCTCCTTCCTCATTGCATGTCCCAGGAACTTCAGTTGTCCCTTCCTGATACCCAGCATCAATTTCCTTTTTGTTGCCATTCTTTCTAACACCTCGTCGTTGCTTGTATGCTCAGTCCACGATATCCGTAGCATCCTTCTGTAGAACCAGATTTCGGCCGCTTCCAGTTTTGTCCTCATTTTCGATTATATTGTCCAGCATTCACTGCCGTATTGAAGAACTGACATCACGTAGCAGTCTAGCACTCTTTTCTTCGTTTCTATTGAGATTTTCCTGTGTGTTAGTATTTTGCTCATCTTCTGGAACGCGTCCTTTGCCATGCCAATTCGCCTTCGGATCTCCGTGTCGCACTTTCCATCTTCTATTAGAACACTTCCTAGGTACTTAAATTCTTGTACTTGTTGATTCTGTTATCCCCCACCTGTATTTGGCATTTTGGGTTGTATCTTTTGCTGATGACCATGCACTGAGTTTTCTTAAAGTTTATTTTTAGTCCCTTCTTGTCACTCTCCACTGCTACTTTCTGTATGAGGTTTTGTAGATTTCTTTCCGTGTCCGCAATCAGCACTGTATCGTCCGCATACCTTATGTTTTTCCGGTTGTGGCCTCCAATAACAAATACTGGCGTGTCGTCTAGGGTCCTCAAAATATTCTCGTTGTATAGGTTGAACAAATCCGGTGAAAAGACACATCCTTGTCTTACGCCTTTTCCATCTTTGTGTATCTACTGAGATCGTTACCTGTCCGTATGCAGGCCGTTTGCTGCCAGTAGAGATTCTTGATTATCCTTATGTCTTTGCCGAAAATGTCGAGGTTGCCTAGCATTCTTGGTGTCGTATTTTGTCGAATGCTTTCGCGTAGTCAATGAAGCATAGGTACAAGCCTTTCATCATTTGTAATGTCCTTTCAGAGAGCATCCTAATCATGAATATGGCGTTCCTTGTTCCAGTGTCTTTGACGAACCCGCACTGTTCCTGCCCTATCTCTGGCCTGATTCTGCTTCTCGCTCTATTCATCAGGATTCTGACAATCAGTTTTGTAATGTGACTCATTAAGCTGATAGTTCTGTGTAGTTCGCACTCGTTTGCACCAGGTTTCTTCGGCAGTGCTGTAAATATCGACTTGCATAGGTCGTCTGGTATTATTCCGCTACTATAAATTTCGTTTATTATGTCGGTAATCTTTTCTATGCCATATTCTTCTAAGGCTGTCAGCAGCTCTATCACTATGCCATCTGGACCAGGTGCTTTGTTTCTGTTCATTTTGGCCATTGCAGCTTCCACTTCGGATTTTAGTATTTCCAGTCCGTCCATCTCCTTGTGTATTCTCGGTTGTTCTCTCTTGTCGCAAAAGAGATCCTTTATATATTCTTCCCATCGCTGGAGTATTTCCTCTTTCTCTAATATGATTGTCTCTTACTTGGATTTTATGCATCCTGTTGAGGAACAGGTTTTTTGTCCTGTCATTTATCTTATTTCTTTATGCATCTCTGCTTTGTTGTTCCTGCTCAGTGTCTCTACTTCTGCACATTTGTTGTTGGGCCATTCCTCTTTGGCTTGTCTGCATTTGTTCCTTATCTCCCTGTGAAGTTTTTTGTATTCTGCTCCGTGTCTTGGCGTTATTTTTTGTCTCCTTTGCATCATGTGGAGGATCTCTTCGGTGATCCATTCGTTTTTTCTTCTGCTTCTGATTTCCTTTGGGGCTATGTTGTTCGCTGAGGTCACCATCGCTTCTTTAAGTGAATCCCATTTTGAGTATACTTTTCCAATTTGTTCTTCATATTTCTTTCTCACGCTGTTATTGTATTCTTTCTGCAGGGTGAGATCGTCCTCTAGCGTGTCGTATTGCAGCCTTGGTGATATGCTGGTCTTCTTCAGTCTTCGGAGTTTCACTTTTTGCAGATGACTGGGACGTGGTCACTTCCGCAGTCGGCACCTGGGTATGTTTTGCATTGGACTACTGCGTTCCTGAATCTCTTGTTTATAGTTATATAATCTATTTGGTTCTTCGTGTCGCCTCCTGGACTTCTCCGTGTCTATAAACGTCGTGGGTGTTCTTGGAACCAGGTGTTAGTAATGACCTGGTCATTGGCTGAGCACCATTGGATCCATTTTTCTCCTTTTTCGTTGCGCTCTCCTAGTCCGAAGTTGCCGTTCGTGTCTCCTTCTCTATCTTTACCTACCTTTGCATTTAAGTCCCCCATTATTATCCTAACTTCTTGGCTTTTGCACTGAGCCTTAGCACTGTCCAGTATTGAATAGAAAGATTCTATTTCGTCCTCCGAGCTTTGAGCTGATGGCGCATAAACTACTATAATAGCTATATTGAGGGGCCTTCCCTGCAGTTTAACCAAGAGGACTCTCTCTGACAGTTGCCAGTATCCAAGTACTCATCTCTTCACTTGTTTGTTTAGTATTAAAGCAACCCCTTTTCCGTTTTTTACCTCCTGCATATATTATCCTGTGGGTGTCGCTACTGAAATCTCCGTTATTAGGCCATCTTGTTTCACATATGCCTAGGATGTTGATATTCAGTCTGTTCATCTCCTGTTTGACATTCTCTAGTTGTCCACAGTTGAGTGTCCTGACGTTCCATGTTCCTATAGTGAGTTTGTCTTTGATGCGCACAGTTTCAGGGTAAAGACAAACTATAATTACAAAAAAAAAAAAAGAAAACAATTTTCAATAACAAATGATACAATATAACAGGCCTCCATTTAAATCAAGATTACAAATTTAAATCAATTTTGTATCAACAAGAAATAGCTAAGAAAACACAGAAATATTATACGATGAGGATCGACGCAATAAGAATATATCTACTCAAAAATGCAATTTCTGATTTCTTTTTTACATTGATGTTCTCCATTTATCAGGTCCAAGAGCAATTCGAGGTAGAGAATTACGAGGTACTGTTTATAAGATAACGGCTGAACATAGGCTTGAATAGGTTAAAATATATTGATCGGGGAAGCATTGATTTCGACTCTTCAAAAGTTTTCATAAAGTACGCGAACAGGAACTGTTGAGATATTTAGGAAGCATATTAGAATAATTCTGGACTTATTATGGGAACAAATAGTCTGCATACGGAGAGAATATAAATTTTGAAATAGAAAAGGGTGTGAGACCAGAATGTGTCTTCTCAACTGACTTATTCATTTTATACAGCGAAGCATTTCTTTAAAAGTTATAAGCCCTACCAGTATTCATTATTGGTTTAGTTTATTTGATTTATTTTGTTTTACGACATATCAGCTTTAATGCCGGTAAGATTTTTAAGTATATTTTCTTAAATACAGAATATGTATTCTTTGTGAGAAATCTTTGTAGATCAGGTTTGGTATATTTTGGTTTACGGCATATCAACCTCAATGGATGAAAGTCGACAAGATTTTAAGGATAGGTTCGTATAAACAAAATATGTATTCATTGTAACAAATCAATTTGTAGAAGATCAGGTTTCATTGACGTATTTTTGTAAAGAGAGTTTATAGAGAACCTGCTTTCATTTACGTATTCTTTTCAGTTACCCATCTTCAGAGAAGTTGGTTTTATTGACATTATTATTTGGCTTATATTATTTGGTATTTTCAATTCGTGGGATATTAGGTCTACTGCTTTAAGAAATAATACTATGTCATCCACTTTTACTTTTTCTAGGGAGCTTTGAAGCGATAAAAATATGATACATATAGTCTGTCTCCACGAATGTACACTTGGTAGACGATACACAGCCCTTCTCCACATACAGTGTGCGATGGATAAATTCTAGATGCTGCAAGAATTAAGATAAAACTGATATCTTATTTTAACAGATAAGATCTTCTATAGAAGATAGCTGAAGAGAGTGACAAGAAAGGACTACAAATAAATTACAAGAAAACCGAAAGCATGGTCAAAAAGGGCAGCCCAAAATGCCAAATACAGGTGAGGGACACTAAAATCAAGCAGGTACAAAATTTTAAATACCTAGGAAGTGTTCTAACATAAGACGGAAGTGCGACACTAAGATCCGAAGGCGAATTGGCATGGCGAAGGAAGCATTCCAGAAGTTGAGTAAAGTATTAAGAGACAGGAAAATTTCGCGAGAAACAAGGAAGAGAGTACCGGATAGCTATGTGGTCGGTTCTTCAATATGGCAATGAATGTTAGACAATATTTTCGAAGATGAAGGAAACACTTGAAGTAGCTGAAATATGGTTCTACAGAAGGATGCTGCGGATATCATGGATCGAGCATGTGAGCAATGATGAGGTTTTGGAAAGGATGGAAACGAAAAGGAAATTAATACTGAGCATCAGGAAGAAACAACTAAAGTTCCTGGGACATGCAATGAGGAAGGAGAGCTTGGAGAACCTGATACTAATAGGCCAGATAGAGGGAAAAGGAGACAGAGAAAGGCAGTGGATAACATATTTGAAGGACCTGATTTGGGGGATGACGGAACGAGGATTGCATAGTGCAACAGGAGAAAGCATGCTAAGAGCCACCAGTGATAGGGAGATGTGGAAAGCCATGATCGCCTACGTCCTGAAAGGACATGTCACATAAAAGAATAAGATGATTAATCAAAATTACACAAGAATATCTTGAATTGCTAAAGAGTAAATTTATTCAATAAAATCGTCATTGGCTTTAGACGACTTCGGAATCTTCTGCATCTCTTCTGGACAGTCTCCTTGTTTAAATTGTTGAATCCTGCCATAATCCTTGTCTTCAATTCATCTTTGGTTTTACAAGTTTTGTTGGTCTCTCGATCAACTGGGTCCCACACAAGGTTATGAATAGTTTTCCACTTTGGTCAGTTATGTGGTCAGATGTAAAGAGTTATGTGGCCACAGAGATTGTCTGACAATACATGCTTGCTTGTCTGGCATCGTACAGAGTCTTGCTGCTAGACATAGGGTTTTCCTAAATCCAGCAGCCACTCTTTGACCCAGAAATAAATCATCACCATTTATCCATCACACCCAGATTGTGCATAGGGCAGCAACTTTTTGTTGCTGTTTCTGTAACAACTGTTTTTTTTACAGGTCGAGGTTGTTAACCCTGCACCCAACCCCCAAACCCCAAACCTGGAGGACCGGTGGACCATTCTTAGTCCTTACGTTTACAGCACCTGGTATTCCCAAATGGTCACCCATTAAGTACTGACCAGGCTCGATGTTGCTTAACTTCGGTGATCGGACGGCAACCGGTGTATTCAACACGATATAGCCATAGGCTCCAGAAATAAGTGGCCTATATTAATTAGGAAAATAAAATTTTAAATCTCGTATTAATTAAAGATTTAAATAATATATTAATTAGACATAATAAACTACTAAGACCCATTTTCGGAAAAATATCGAATTAATATTTGGATTAAAATCATTAATCTGTTTTAACTTTATTCATTGCAGCTGAACCCTCTTCCGATTTAAAACTAACTTCCTAGAGGGGGAAAAACCGGTTGGTTACATTCCATGCCTCAAAACCAAACTAGTTACATTCCATCACTGCAGTTCAGACCCTGAAATACTGCCAGTCACGATGAACAGATGTTCCCTCGAGGTGACCCAGTATCTCGAGAGAATATTGGGCCACAACCTCACATCTGACCTCAAGTAGAACTCGTACATACGATTTATCGCTAAAGAAACAGGAAAAAAATGTTCGACTCAAGGAAGTACCCGAATTCCCATGCTATCCTCTATCTTGACAAGAGCCAGATTAGACCGGAAATGGACTAGTGCAAGAAAAGAAAGAAATGGCAACCTACTGCGAGAAAATTTTCACCCTAGTCACTCATGAGCCGAAATAGAAATGATCAACCAAACGAGTATCATGTATGGCACTTAACTGACTGATCTGGATAAAAAGGATAGAATAGCAGAACAGATTGGGTTCTATAACCTTGGTTGGCAAGCAGTCTACTCAGAAAGAAATGGTAACCTACTGCGGGAAAATTCTTCTGCCTAGTCAGTCATAGATCGAAGGAGACATGATCATCCAGGCGTGTATCACGTATGGCACTTAACTGACTGATCTGGATAAAATGATTGAATAGCAGGACAGATTGGGTTCTATAGCCTTAGTTTGTCAACCAGTCTACAGCAAAACGTAATTGCAATTTACTGCGTGAAAATTAACTTTCCAGTCAGTCATATCTCTTTTGAGACATGATCACCCAAGCGTGTCTCACATATGGCAATTAACTGATTTATCTGGATAAAAAGACCGAGTAGCAGGACAGATTTTGTCCTATAGCCTTGGTTGGCAATCAGTCTACCTAGAAAGAAATGGTAACCTACTGCGGGAAAATCTTCATCCTAGTGAGTCATGTATCAAAAGAGACATGATCATCCAGGCGTGTATCACGTATGGCACTTACTTGACTGAACTGGATAAAATGTATGAATAGCAGTACAGATTGGGTTCTATAGTCTTAGTTTGTCATCCAATCTACCGCAGAAATTAAATATCAACCTACTGCGGGAAAATTCTTCTGCCTAGTTAGTCATAGATCGAAAGAGACATGATCATCCAGGCCTGTATCAGCTATGGCACTTAACTGACTGATCTGGAGAAAATGATTGAATAGCAGGACAGACTGGGTTCTATAGCCTTGGTTAGCAACCGGTCTATCGCAAAAATAAATAGCAACCTACTGCAGGAAAATATTCTACCTAGTCATGGATCGAAAGAGACATGATCACCCAGGCGTTTATCACGTATGACAACTGACTGATTGAATATTACATAATTCAGTTCATTTGTCTTTGTTTCTAATTTTCTAATTATATTTTTTTCCGTTTCTTAATACTTTGCTTAACTTTTGGAAGGTACCTTTCTCTATTCGAGTATGATCTCAGATTTCAGGAGCGCATTTTATAACTTTTTTACTGCATGTTTACATGCACTAAAGACTATATTTCTTGAATATCAGTCAGTCATTTACGTGCCATACGTGATACACGTTTGGGCGATTATGTCTCGGATAAGACACGACGTATTGGGCGGAAGATTATCCCGCCGTATGTTGCCATTAATTTCTGCGGTAGATTGGTCACCAACCAAGTCTATAGAACCGAGTTTGTCTTGTTATTTAACTCATAATTGGAAGGAAGAGACGGATTAATACCTTTCGCAATGGTATTTGTGCGTAAGTGAAGGCAAGGAATTCAATTTGAATTCGAATTCTTGAATATGCCCTTCTGAAATTGGGCTGCGTCTAATATTTCCGTGCATGTCGTCAAATATAATATTTTTTGCAGCATCTTACCCTTTATATTATTTTTTAATTTATTCTCTTCTAGAAAAAAAAAACTCTTGCTTTACTCCCCCACCCTCCTCCGCAAATTCAACTTGATCTTGTCTTTCAATGAAAGAGTAAGTAATTTTTTTTTTTTTTTTTTTGCTAATTAATTTCCTGAAAAGACAACAAAATTAAACTGGACACTTTATTAAATGACGGACGAGGGTCACTACATGCCAGATGGTCGGGACACTTTTTTTACTATTTTCCTACGCCATGGATCTTGTTGTGCGCATGTCTGTACGTTGTTTCTGTGTGTGTTAATTTTTGTGTGCGTACGTGTATTGTGGTTTGTGAGCGCTGGTTTTGACGTGGGCGTATTTTGATCTATGTGCGAATTGTTGGGTATGTGTATAGTTGTGTGTATGCATATGCTGTCGTGTATGTGTTTGTGTATACATGTTTTGTCTATGTATGTATGTATGTATGTATGTATGTATGTATGTACGATTTGTATGCGTGTTACGGTGCGCCTGTGTATGTACGTGCTTGTTTTATTGTGTGTCTCTATGTGCACGTGGTTAGGGGATTGTGTGTGTGCACATTCCTGTGAGAGCGATGTTTGTGGATTTACTCTATGTACACGTGTAGGTATATTTATATTGTGGTGTGTGTGCGTATTATGGTGTGCGTGTTGGTGTGTATGTATTGTAGTGTGGGCCTGCTTTGCAGTCAATGAGCCTATGTGTTTGTGGTGTTTGTGCGTGTGCTGTGGGTGATCCACGTTGTGGGGTGTATGTGTGCTTATTGGAGGATGTATATGCATATGTATTTTGGAATATATGTGTAGGTGCATGCTTGTGGTTTGAGAGAGAGAGAAAGAGAGAGAGAGAGAATGTGTGAGTGTGTGTGCGTGCTTGTGTACTTGCGTGTGTTCACGTGTGTCGAGTTTTTTTTTAAACCAACCGAAGCTACGCTGTACGATTTTACATTGTCCAGATGATGTTTCTTTCGGCGACTCCATTTGTCCTTAACAAAAGCTGCAACTCATATGAAAACTTGCATGACAAGTGCAGCTCAATTGCAGACATCGTTAACGGGCCTACGCATGTGCAATTTGCTTGAAGAGTGACCTGGACACATGAGAAAGCAAAAATGTGTGTGCGTATTTGTGTCAAGAAAGAGTTTGAACGTTACACATTTGCGCATATTCAAAATGTTTAAAAAATGGAGAAACTCACTAAAACACGCCTCTAATAAAAAAATTAATTTGGTTAACAACAAAAAAAATAATAAAATGCTGTTGAATGTGTTTATATTATTGATTATCTAAATAAATGTCAATTTTTAATTCATTCGAGTCAATTTCAAACATTAGTTAAATATGATCATTCCTTCTATTTTAATATTATTTTTTCGCACGTGTCGCTTGTGAAACATTGACGTTAACACCAAACATAGCCAGACAATTACGTTCAAGTGTGAAACAGACTGTCGCTATTCGGTGTTGACCCCAGTGTCCACTTATATTAATGAGAGAGACTATATATCTATAGTCATCCGCAGACAGATCTGTTTCGCTGTATCACAGCTCATCAGTACGGTTAGACTCTGGTTGCTTCTAACCCAAGATTGAAACCCGACCGAAGTATCGTCAGTCGGCGATTCTACCTCTGGGCCATGGGCGCACGGCAGACATTTTAGCATGTATATTATCACTATACAAGCCCAATAGCCAGAGTGCTCTAATTCATTAGTGAATGAGCGATGCGTAGATGCCAGGGTAGCTACTGTTTTTCAAAGTCTACCATTCAAAGTCAACTGCAGAAAGATATATATATATATATATATATATATATATATATATATATATATATATATATACTATTTACGCTCTCACACCCTGATTAAGCACTCTGGAAGAATGGTAGGCTTTAAAAAACAGTAGCTACTCTTGCATCTACGCATCGTTCATTCAGTAATAAATTAGAGCACTCTTAGTTACTGGTGTGTGTTCACATGGTATATCACACGCTAAAAGTCTATCTTCTTCTACCGAGCGAACATAGCTCAGCGGTAGAATCGCAGACTGACGTCAGATTCAGATATGTGGTTCAGCGAAACGAATTCGTCTGCGGATGACTATATATAGTTATTATTTATGATAATGTTTGGCGAAAAGATTAGTGTAATTTCAGTAGTTTTACTGATAAAGTGCTCGATATTGGGGTGGAGATATAGCGTGGATAAATTCAGTGCAAATGATTTATCACTTTAACTGAGCAGGTTCATGCCGACTTCGAAGTTTTGTGTGGGTATCATAAAGTTGTCCTCAAGAAACTTCGAAATAGATTGCAATCTATTTAAAAAGGAAAAGTAGACTAATTTTTCTCCAGTTTCTGAAAGGTTTTTTCTGTTGCTGAGGTGATGTGTCGTCCCCCGTGGGGATCTTCATATCGAAATGGCCATTCAACATCTTTGAATTAATCCTTTTTTAATATATATATATATATATATATATATATATATATATATATATAAACGGACTGAGATAGATAGATAGATAGATAGATAGATAGATAGATAGATAGATAGATAGAAACAGACTGGGATAGATAGATAGATAGATAGATAGATAGATAGATAGATAGATAGATCTGAAGAGAATGGGATAGATAGATAGATAGATAGATAGATAGATAGATAGATAGATAGCAGTTGAATTGACTGATATATATATATATATATATATATATATATATAAACGGACTGAGATAGATAGATAGATAGATAGATAGATAGATAGATAGATATTCGCTAACAGTTGAATTGACTGATATATATATATATATATATACTGATACAGATTGAGAAAAAATTGGGAAAAAAAAAACACGAGATGAAAACCCCCACAAAACAATATCTAAATAGTTTTTTTTTTTTTTTTAATCATATCAGCCCGAGCAAGTGATGTGCAGGGGGCTACGTAAGAGTGAAAAGATTGGAAAAGAGAAAGCCGGAAACCACATCCTAAACAGGGAACACGTGATGAGCCTCTTCACCCGTTCAATAGACGGAGGTGGAGTGTGAACCGGGCGATAGTTTAGTTTATCTACTCATACTCTTCTAATTGTTCTCTATGTTTTGTCACCTCAGGACGTAGGCGATCATGACCCTCCACTTCTCTTTATCTCGTGTAGCTCTTAACACCCTTCATCTTTTTATCCCCCTCAAACCCTGCTCTCACTAATTAAAAAAAAAATATGCTGTGTACAATTCGAAATTTTATTATTGTCATTCTATGAAGGGATATAAAACGCAGATTTTTGAATATATGATCGCGAGAGAGAAAGAGAGAGAGAGAGAAAGAATCAAAGAGACTCAGAGAGGGAGAGAGTGAGGGAATAAGTGAGAGAGAGGATGAGAAGGAGTGAGAGAAAGAGAGAGAGCAGGTAATTTATTTTAGTTGAGATTCGAAGTCGTACACACGTACACAACGGGCCTCAGGTAAAGCATACCGCTTATTATTCGTCAGATCATTTTCATTCATTATAATTTTTGTGTAAGTGTGCACGTGTGCAGTGTACATCAGTGTGTATGAAAGTGAAAAAGAAAAGAGACTGCGTATTTATTTCTGCATGTGCGTGTGTATGTGCGTATTTGGACAGAGGTGGGTTGAAGCTTGATAGATATATGGATAGATATAATATTTCTTAGATCAAAAGAAGAAAAATAAGAATATATGATAATGATTAATATATATCATACGTCTAATATATATATATATATATATATATATATATGGTGAGAGAGAGAAAGAATCTAGCATATCTAGGAATAGATAGATAGATGTGGCACAAGGCCGAAAATATTGGGTCCTCAGTGAAGATCGAACTCACTACTCAGTTGTAATAGTTTCTAGTGAGACAATCTTGCCAACCATTACACCACGTCGAAGTGCAAAGAGCTAATTTTCTAAGCCCCGAAAGGCCGAAAGTATGGGGTACCCAGTGCGGATCGACCTCACTACTCAGTTGTAATAGGTTCTAGCGAGATAATCTTGCTAACCATTACACCCAGATAGCTAGCTAGCTAGCTAGATAGATAGATAGATAGATAGATAGATAGATAGATAGATAGATAGATGTGGACAAACTGCGATAGATAAATCGATAGATGTAAGACTGAGATAGATAGATAGATAGATAGATAGATAGATAGATAGATAGATAGATAGATGTGGACAAACTGCGATAGATAAATCGATAGATGTAAGACTGAGATAGATAGATAGATAGATAGATAGATAGATAGATAGATAGATAGATAGATAGATAGATAGATAGTATACAAATGTGGATAAAGATAAATCGATAGATAAATAAGACTGAGATAGATAAGACTAGATAGATAGATAGATAGATAGATAGATAGATAGATAGATAGATAGATAGATAGATGTGGACAAACTGCGATAGATAAATCGATAGATGTAAGACTGAGATAGATAGATAGATAGATAGATAGATAGATAGATAGATAGATAGATAGATAGATAGATAGGATTACAAACTGCGATAGATAAATCGATAGATGTAAGACTGAGATAGATAGATAGATAGATAGATAGATAGATAGATAGATAGATAGATAGATAGATAGATAGATAGATGTGGACAAACTGCGATAGATAAATCGATAGATGTAAGACTGAGATAGATAGATAGATAGATAGATAGATAGATAGATAGATAGATAGATAGATAGATGTGGACAAACTGCGATAGATAAATCGATAGATGTAAGACTGAGATAGATAGATAGATAGATAGATAGATAGATAGATAGATAGATAGATAGATAGTCGTTTCTGTTCATACACTTCCCAGCTATACACAGCTATCCATAACTGACTTGTTCTTATTGGATGTAACACCCTAGAATTTAATGAAGTCGAATCTATGTTCACTACACGCTCAATGGGGTTTAAATCTGCCGAACACTTGGCATAACTGTGTACCTAGAAGTCAACCGAATATTTCTGGAACCACTTTCCTGCCCTGCCTTCACAGTTTGGTGGGTCCGTCATTTTGGCATAAAGAAACGACATCAGAACAAAAATCCATGGCGTGCATAAATATGTGCCAAACATCGACAACAAGAACTGCGTATATCACGACAGGTTCGTCAGTCGTTGTGAAATTCAGCAATAGACAAGCCACCTCTTTAAAGTTCCACCATCAGTTTGCGTGTCAATTTGTTGATAGATTGGATCCAAAACATCATGCGGTGTCTTTCTCAAACCATTTGTTTGAAAGAGCGATAAGCATGATTCATGATTCATCTGACGACGCCAATCAACCGCAACTTCTACTCCAACAGTTTCTTTTCTCGTACTTCCCGACTGTGGAATTCCCTTCCACATGACTGCTTCCCCGACAACTACAATCTCCAGGAGTTTAAATGTAACTCCTAACACACTAACTCGCTTCCATTCTTTCAAACACTCTTTTCATCCTCCAAACTATCTATCACCCACCTTCTGACATTTCCTATATCTAACCACTCTTTCTATTTAACTTCCCCTATGTAGCCCCAAGCGCAATAGTGGCAGTGGAATGCCTTGCTTGGGGTGAAACGATTAAACAATGAATCTTCAAATGTTTATTTGCGATATTTTCCGAAATCGGTGACGTTGTGCCAGTAATATCACCCTTGTTGGTCAACAGTTGCGAACACTAGGGGACGTGAATGGGGAGGTTTGCACCGGTAGAAATTTTTATGTAGGCGTCATTTTTCGACTTGGCGTATAAGCCTGTATAGGCTTATACGCCAAGTGGTTTCAATGTCGGGACACTACTCACAGTTAAAGGATCTTTTAGATTTGGAGTAATTTAAGCTATGCCATATGTATATGATATATATGATATATGTGATATATATTTTTTAATGTCAAGGTTGATTTTGTCAGATTTTGTTGAAACTTTGTTTTATTATTTTTTTTTCTTCAAAAACGTTTTATGCCAACAATCTTTTTTACCTCAAAACGCATTCTTGGTAATATTTTTAATTCAAAAACGTGTATTTTTCTATAAAAGTCTGTTTTTATACTTTCATAGAGCTTTGAAGTCAGTTTGAAGGTCTAACTATTTGCCCGTAGCTAGGACACTAACAGATGCTATCAACCCGGGTTAGGATGGACCTGGGAACAGCAGCAATTAAGAGGTGGTTCCATGCTCCTCACAACCTCCTAATCAGAGGCCTTGCTGCCGGATGCAGTTGATTGTCATACCCAGGACCAATTTAAGCAAGTGTTATCTTGGCTGAACAATAGATTTTATCGAGTGAAGTATTCAGAGATGTTTTATCATTGTTGACAATTGTGAACAAACACAGGGTGCTTTCTTTTACAATACGTCTTGGTTGTTATCATATAAATTTCAGTTAATTTTCCTTGACAGAATTTCCTTTGAAGGCATGTGTTAATCTATTTTTCGTTCCTTGGACCTGTGATAAATCAATACTAGCAGTATAACCAGGCGTTGCTCGGGTGTAATGAAAGCTTTAAAACTAATCCATGGTCCTGGAGCTCAGATTCTTTGGACATTAGCACGAAAGAATAAAAATAAATAGTTATTTTCAGTTAAAGCGAAACCGTAGACTGAAAGAAAAATGAATGGATGTAAATCGAATTTTGATTTTCTGGTATCGATATCGAATAAGTTTTTTCGTCGTAAACTGAATTTTGAAGGCTAAATAAGTTCTCTGAATAAATGGTATCATGGCTGAGACTAAGAACTACAATTATACCTACTTAGAGCCAAACCCGAAGCAAAAACTAAAATAAAAGGGCTGAAAAAATACAGACATACAGGCAGATAAACAGACGCACACACACAAACATCTTGCCTTTTATATATATATATATATATATATATTATCGATTTTCTGCGCTATTGTAAGAACTGCAACCTTGAAACTTCTGAATATCGTTTCTTATGTCTTTGTCTATGAGTGTATCAAATTTGATTAAAATCGGACCACTCCTTCTATAACCCGATTTTTTCGATTTTCGATATTTATCGGGTGTACCTCGACACAAACCTAGCTAAGAACACTCGCATACGCTTATAGTACAACTGTGTAAATTTTCAAGAAAATCGGTTCAGCCGTTTCGGAGTCTATAGTTAACGGACACACACACAGACAAAGTTCCATTTATTATATAAGTTTAGATAAGCACACACACACACACACACACACACACACACACACACACACACACACACACACACACACCTATATATATAAATTTCGAATTAGATAATTTCACACAATTACTGACCACAAATTTTCCGCAATTGCCAGGTAGTCAGCAACAGGAGTGCGAAAATGCCAGGCTGAGATGGAAAAATCTCATGTCATGCGCACAAATCAAACCTTTACCTAAAGAAGGTAAAAGAACCAACCTAGCCATAATTAAACAAGGGAAATAAAGTACAATTCCTACGTTATAGAAGCTAATCTGTCCTTCTATTCAATCTTTTTATTCAGATCAGTCATTTAAGTGTCATACGTGATACACGCTAAGGGCAATCATGCCTCGAAAGAGACATGACTGACTGGGCAGAAAATTTTCTTTGCAGTAGGTTGCCATTTCTTTTTGCGGTAGACGGGTTGCCAACCAAGGCTATAGAACCCAATCTGTCATGCTATAACTATATTTGGAGGGAAAAATATGAATTCGTACTTTTTCCAAGAGTACTTGCTTGTAAGTGAAACATGTTAGATTGAGGTACATTTCCTATTTGTTTTTTTCTTTATTTTACCTTGTCAGATTCCGCTCAATATATTCAACTGATATATATATATATATAATAATAATAACAAGACCGACTCTGTACGTATCTAAATCCTAAAATTTTACAAAAGTAAACTTTGAGGACCACCAATAACCAGCAGAATCTAACTCCGTTACTGTCCGTCGCTATAAAGCGTTGGACAAGAGGGGGAAAAAAAAGAAAACCGCGGAGTACCGACAATACATACAGTACCTCGCAGCAAAGAAAAAAAAACCCTCAAACGGAACCAACCACAAAGAAAGAAAAGTGCTCGATACAAACTAACCAAATCGAATTAACAAAGAGGAAGTAACGTAGAGCAAAAACACACGTGAAAAGATCACAAGATCGCCAAGACCTACCGCGGTTTAGCACAACGGCTCGTCAGGGCCCTGACGAGCCGTTGTGCGAAACCGCGGTAGGTCTTGGCGATCTTGTGATCTTTTCACGTATATATATATATATATATATATATATATATATATATATATATGAAAAAAGGAAAATGTATTTTATTTCTATCCCAATCTTTGGGCACATTGACGTGGGGTTATGGTTAGCAAGACTCTATTGCAACTGTGGTCTGTTCTATCCTCACTTGATGCTCCATACTTTTGGCCTTATGTCATATCTAAGCGGCTCTTAGAAAATAAACTCTCTCGAACTTTGACGAAGCTTTACTAAAACTTTGGATACCTTTCCTAATTGGTTTTTTTTTATCTATCTGATTATAAGTGAGTGTTTGTGAATACATATATGTATATATCTTTCATTTTATTTTTAATTTAAAAATTTTTTTTGTATTTATTTTATTTAATAGTTTATTATTTTAAAAAAATTTAAATTAATTTTTATTATTTTTATTTTTACATATTTTTATAAAATATAAATAATAATAATATTTGTTATTATTATTTTATTATTATTATTATCTTTTTTTTATTTTATATTTATTTTATATTTATTTTATTATATTTTTTATCTTAATTTATTATGTTAGGTCTAATGAATTTACATCTTCGTGTTGTTTTTTTTTTAATATCTTTTATTTTACGCTTTATGAATAGTATTTGTTTGTGTATGGGATTTCATCTTTTTTTTATAAGAAAATGCTAAAAGGGTTGAGTCGCAACTATGTCAATATCTAACTGCAATCTCTTTCCGTCCCTAAATTCGACATTTTCTCACTTATTTTTCTATTTCTTCTGTAGCTTTCTTTTCTTCTTTCTTTTCCTTTTCTTGATTTCTCATCTTATTTTCTTCTCTCTTTATTTCATTATTTTTTCTGTTTTCTTTATATATATCTTTGTCCCGTGTACGGACAAAAAATCCAAAAATAAAGGTAATGTTGTTTTCATAGGAAAAAAATCAAATAAAAACGTCTATTAACATCCATCTTAACTTCCTGATGATCGTTCTTTCAATGTCGGGAAAAAAGTACAATTTTGTAGTAGATTGTATTTTTTCACATGTTCTAGCGTAATAATTAATATATGTGCGTGTGTGTGTATTGTGTGTGTTTCTAGACAGTGATTGTTCATTTATGTTGGTTGTTTTGTTTTTGTGGCATATCAACCTCGGCGGGTCAATTATTGCCAACTAAACTTTATTTATTTATTGCTGGTAATAACTTTTTCTTTCAACAATTTATTGTTTTTTTTATATAAGTTTTTTGGTGCTTACGTATTATCGGGAGGACCTTTAAAAAAACGACTCAAAAATTAAAGTAAATTATTTATTGAAACGGTTAAAACAATAAAATAACATTACATTTGTAATTCCGGAGGCCAGAACGTCGCAATTGCTTCCAAAAGTGACTCAAAGACATCAGTACAGGCAACATGCTTCCGCCACATGAATTCGGCCAAATACGACTCCAAATGGTGACGTGCAGTGCCACAGTGCTTCTTGTTTCGCCACTTTGTCGATCCCCATAGGCGTTCCACTGTCTGCGTATGAGCCCCGGTGTTCGAATCCACAAAATTGTACTTGTGGTTGACGTTGAGGTGATGAAAGCCTGATTTTTCCAGTTCCTTGGTGTTATAAGCGGGGAAAAAAAAGAAAAAGTAAAAATCAAAGGTCCTCCCGATAATACGTAAGGACCAGTTTTTTTTTCTTTTCGAGTATCAAGATTCACTGGGATTTGTTTTTTAAGGGCAAGGTCTCCAAGTCCTACCCTTGTTATTTAACCCATAACTGGAGGTAAGGGACGGATTAATACCTTTCCCAAGGGTACCAGTGCTTAAGTAAATGCAGGGTATTCAACTGGAATTCGAACTCGGCTCACCAATTTCTCTTTCCGAGCCGATATCCACTGCACCACAACGTACATCCGTCATTATACGCTTACAGTACCTGGTATTCCCAAGCGGTCACCCATCTAAGTACTGACCAGGCTCAACGTTGCTTAATTTCGGTGATCGAGCGAGAACCAGTGTCTTCAAAGTGATAGGCCGTACGCCCTCATTTATGTACATCTAATTAAAAAACAATGAAAGTGATTAATTTTTTAAAAAAATGGTTAGCCAATACAAGGCTCATGAGCAGATCACTGTAAAAGGTTCCTAAATTGTTGTATGGACGTAAAAGAAGACATGGTTAGCATCAGCAAGTGTAAATTATGAGGATACGGGCGATAAATATGTTGACTCTGGACTTGAAATTCTGAATTGTGACTTTTAGGAAAGCGTTCTTTAGGGAGCATGTTACTTAAAGTATCGGCTCTTGGAATTCTTACCATACTTCTGTAGAACCACATTTCTGCAGTCTCGAGCTCCACCTTCATCCTTGAAGAGATTGTCTAACATTCGTTGCCATACTGAAGGACAGATGTCTCATAGCAATGTAGCAATCTTTTCTTTCATTCCAATGTAATTTTCCTGTCTCTCCGTACTCTGGTTAGCTTTTGAAATGCACTCTTGGCCATATCAATGCGTCGTCAAATCTCAATGTCACACTTTCCACCTTCTGTCGGACCGCTTCACATGTATTTAAATTTTTTTACTTGTTTTATTTTAGTTCCTTCGACCTGTAGTTGGCATTATGGGGGTTTTCTTTTTGCTGATGACCATAGATTCAGTTTTTTTAAAATTTATGCTCAGTCCTTTCTTCTCGTTTTCTCTTGTTAACTTTTGTCAGAGGTCTTGCATTTTTTCCGCGTAGCTATCAGTACCGTGTCATCCGTGTATCTTATACTGTTGAGATTGTAGCCGCCAATGACGAATCCTGGCAAGGATTTTATTTTTCTCGAAATTGTTACGCTGTATCTCCCGTTGTCTGTTCTATAAATACTTTCATGGCTTCTGCTCAGACGAACTTAAGTCACTGATGCCTCCTCAACAGGTGTTTACTCGTGCAACCAGACTGGCAACTGGGTCCCACCCATTCACAGTCAGGTTAGCCAAATGCAGACGACAGTTCTACTCCTGCAGCTTCTTCTCTCGCACTTCCCGCCTGTGGAACTCGCTCCCGTATTCTTGCTTTCCTGGCGGCTACAACCTCCAGAAATTTAAATGCAAAGTCAATACTCATCTACTAACCACTGGATTCTAGCTCTCTCCCCACCCCCGTATAACCTACCCTTTTTCTCCACCTATGTATCTGTCATCACACCTGCTTTCTCAGTTTTCTATTGTTCCTTTCTAACTAGTTTGTACTCCTCACTCTTTTCTAATTAATCTTTTTACATTTATGTAGCCCCCTGCACATCAGTGGCATTTCCGCCTCGCTCGGGGTGAAATGATTAAAAAAAAAAATAGCGCTCTGGTTAGCTTTGAAAATGCGCCCTTAAGAGAATCATAACGCTATTAGATAAGTATATTTTTGGAAACAAGACAAATTTCTTCAAAGGGATAGCTCACGACATTCATAATTTTTTATCAATTTGTGAATTACAATAATTTTCAATTTTCGAAATATTTTTTAAAACACTGTTAATCTGTCACTGAATTCATAAAAAAATAAACATGTCATTTTGAAAATTTTATTCCTTTTTAAAAATTTACGATTAGTATCTATACTTTTTTCCAAATTTATGGTAAGTCAGTCAGTTAAGTGCCATACGTGATACACGCTTGGACGATCATGTCTCGAAAGAGACATGACTGACTGGGCAGAAGATTATCCCGCAGTAGGTTGCCATTGCTTTCTGCTGTAGACTGGTTGCCGATCAAGGCTATAGAATCCATAACTCTTAGGAATAGACGGATTAATACCTTTCCCAAGGGTATTTGCGCGTAAGTGAAGGCAATGAATTCAGCTGGAATTCGAAATCGGCTCCCCGATTTCTCGTTCCGAGCCGATATCCAACGCACCACAACGTACATGCTTGCCTTTAAAGGCTTCAAATAATTACCAGAGGTACGCAATTATTCAGGTACGGGTTTGTTTGGTACGCAATTGTTTTGCGCACAATTGTGCGCGGTGCAAATGCCCAATACGCAGTGTCCTAGTATCGAAAAACACGATCGGGTAGCAACAGCCCAGACATATTTTTGCTCTGATCTGATCATACCAAGTAGAGTTAGGAACCTCATGAAGCAATATAAGAAACTGACAATTTTTTCAGCATTTTTAGGAATGGATTGTATTCATTTCACCCCAAGCATAGCAACAAAGCCATTAAGACACAATAGGCCAGTGATTGTTAGAGATTATGAGAAAAACCTAACTTCCAACTATTCTCTCAACACTCTCAACATCTACCCAACCCTCAGTCTCGGTATCCTTACCCGCCTATCACCCACTTTCTGACATTTCCTATATCTAACCATCTTTCTCCACTCTATGTAGCCCCCTGCGAAATAGTGGCAGTGAAATGCCTTGCTCGGGGTGAAACGCTTATAAAAAAAAATTCAAAATAAAAAGCAATAAAAGAACAACAAACTATAACGATAGACATAGCATTTAAATTTTTGAAGATTAAATTTGATTTCAAAACAAGAAGCTGGAAGAGAGTTCCACAAACGAGAGGTGCGATAGAAGAAAATGTTATCACAGAAATTGCGGTTGCATATTATCATTTCAGCTGTAAACTGATGAGACCTTGCCGCCAATCTAGAACTGCGTTGAAACTCACAATGTCTAGGAACGAGTGCGCACAGTTCATCAGAACAATTATCTTGAAAGTATTTATAGAAAAGGCTCAAGAAAACTATGTTACGGTAGTGGAAAATGGATTGAAGTCGAGATGCTAGTTCGGGACCAATAATATTGCAGATTCTTCTTTGGAATTTATCAAAGATCTCTCTCTCTCTCTCTCTCTCTCTCTCTCTCTCTCTCTCTCTCTCCCTTTCTATATATATATATATATATTTGTAAATTCAGATAAAATTTTAAAGGAGAAATAGCCATTTTCCACATGTCAGTTTAAGACATGCATTGTCAATCCCCTTTAAACAAATAATGAGGAAAAATTCTAATGCCGGAAGCTTAGTCTAGTAAAGGAAGAGGTGGGATAATATTGGCTATTATAGGGTTAAGCTAGTGGAATCTTAGTAGTATTTTTTTCTGTGGTAGTGGGAGGTATGTGGTTTGACCATTAGGTTAGCAGTGAAGGGAAAAGGTAACTGCTTCGCCAAATTTTTAAAAAATTCTATTGTGACTAAATGGAAGAATAAGCTAATTATTGAAATTTAAATTTATTTCTATGATGACACATACTAATGATTTCTCTACGTTTATTTAGAAGTACATTCTGATATTGAAATTTCAAAATTTTAACTTTTTCTATCAAACATAGATTACATCTGTTCTTTATGCTATTAGGGGGTCTTTGCCTTGCCTATCAGCTTCTATTTTATCTATAGATTTGGGTTATTTTCTCTTAATTTCCCAATAATTTCTGGAAAGGTCTGTTTGATATCTTAAATTAGGGTTAGTGATGGAGTGCCTGTGTGTATAAAGCCATTGCTTCCAAATTCCCGCCGAAATTCCGATATAATCATTATATTTCTCCTTATTTGAGATCCTCCTGTATTATCTACCAACCTCATCGCGGATTATTTACTAATCCTATCCAGGGTTTGTACCGTCTATATATATATATATATATATATATATATATATATATATATATATATATTAGCTTCTTGTCAGATGAAAAGGTTAGTCGCAATGAGTCATTCTTTTGGAGGTTAGCATCAGCCATACAGATGGATGGTAAAAAAGGGTTCTGTCCGATGATTAAAAGAGAAAAGTTTTGTTTTTGAAGCGTTAAAATTAACAAGCCAATCTTTACCCCATTTAAAAACAAATTGTTAAATGTTCCACTTGATAAGGTTCACGAGAGATAGAAAGCTGTGGAGAGAACTCCCACAACCTGAAGGGACACGACTCGTATGAAGAAGAATAAATATATTCGATTGATAAAGGCTTGTATGTTTTTCTTTGTAGATCCAGGAGATTGGTATAGAAAGAAAAGAGGATGAAGGCAAATTGCAGCATTGACCGGAAAAGAATGTTTTGTGTTTTTTTTGTTTTATTATTATTATTATTATTATTATTATTATTATTAAAGTGAATATTGAAAGCGACATATTTATATAAATTTGGCGTCTTCGCCACCCAGACGTCTGACTGTTTCTTTCTTTCTTTTACCGCTTTTAAAGAATCTCTTCCTAAAATAATGTCCGACACACGGACACACAGGACTGCGCAAAGTGAAGAATCAAGACTCGATGTCTTTCTGTTTTTAATGCAACGTAATTATTGAAAATATGGCCGAACATTCACCGGTTATGGAAACTAAATGTGATTCTAGTGAAGCACTGCAATCAGTTGAAAAA
The DNA here is from genome assembly GCA_037127315.1 of Ascarosepion bandense. Lineage (NCBI taxonomy): Eukaryota > Metazoa > Mollusca > Cephalopoda > Sepiida > Sepiidae > Ascarosepion > Ascarosepion bandense. Next base: position 4,337,480 of record JBBBDQ010000221.1, read on the forward strand.
TGAGTGTGTCTGCATGTGCATCAACGTCTGAGTGTGTCGGCCGCAGAGCGGGTTGGGGATTAAAGAATGATGTGGATTTATTGGCACCGATGCATGAAGGAATTTCAACTTTATTAGAATTTCTTCTCGTTTAACAGAACGTTTTAACACAGCAAAAACGAAGAGAAAATTTGTAAGAGCAACTGGTGATTTTGCAGTGACACACGCACACACACACACACACACACACACACACACACACACATATATATATATATATATATATATATATATATATATATACACTATAGTCATCCGCAGACAGATCTGTTTCGCTGTATTACAGCCCATCAGTACGGCTTAGACTCCGGTTGCTTCCTAACCCAGGATTGAAAACCCGACTGAATTAGCTTCAGTCGGCGATTCTACCCCTAGGCCACGAGCGTCCAGTAGAAGAAGGCAGGCTTTTTAGTGCGTATAAACACGCCCAATAGCTAGAGTGCTCCAATTCATTTTCGAAAGAGCGGTGCGTAAATGCCGGAGAAGCTACTGTTTGCAAAGTCTACCACTCTTCCAGAGTGCTCAATCAGAGTGTGAGAGCGTAGATGTGGTTAAATAAAAAGAAGACAAAAGAAAAACGGTATTTAACTCGCCTACGCGTTTCGTCCTGTGATGGACTTTATCAAGGCAAAAGACGAAATGAGATTTATTCCAATTTACGTATCTATAAATAAACAGTATTGACAACTATAAAAACGCTCACAAATCATTCAAAAAGATTAACAAAATATTTTAGTTTTAGAACTCCTTCATGAGTAGTGCAATGTCACGAGATGTTAAAATGAAGGAAATTCAACCGTTTTCCTTGGACTTTTTATTATGTATGTTAATCTGTTTCAGTATCATTTCCATAAGGAAAGGTGAGATTGGGAAAAATCTGGGGCGCAAATGATGTTTTGGTAATACTAGATGGCAGCGCTCTCGAGAATTTTTCTTCTGAATAAATTGTTTACTCTTTTTATTAGTGTGGCATTTTTAAAATCGAAATTGTGGTTGAATTTATTTCTGTGAATCACGAATGCATTTGTTAGATTATTATTAGTGATGTCTCTTTTGTGTTCATATGTACGTTTTTTTAGTTTCCTGCTTGTTTCTCCGATGTAAATGGAGAAACAATTTTGACAATTTATTTTGTATATATTTTTGTTTTTTTTAGATCTGACAATGTTCATTATAGTTTTCGAAGTAGTTGTTACTATGTGTGTTTTTGTTAGATGGGATAAATTGTTTTGGATAGCAAATGCAATGGAGTTGGTGGGTAGTATAATGTATCTGTTATTGTTTAGATTATTACTGTTAACAGTGTTGATTTTGTTGTGGTTGTATATATTATGTTTTTTTGGGGTTTTTTCTGCATTGTGAATAAAGTGGTACTGTAAGTTTTTGAATGTGTTTTCTATGTATTTTTTTTTCGTTTGTTAAATACTGGGGGCTGCATATTCTTAGTACTCTTAAAAAGAAACCTATAATCATGCAAGATTTGAATTTTGGAAGAGTGGTTAGAATAGAAATTAATCAGGTCGTTTTTGTTGGTAGCTTTTCTATAGACGTCAAAATTGAGTTCGTTGTTATTTTTGTGTAACATGATATCTAGGAAAGGAAGAGTATGATTAATTCAGTTTTGAAGGTAAAGTCTATAGTAAGTTCAATGCTATTGAATTTGTTGACAAGATCTGCTATGTTAGTAGTTGCTGGATAGATTAGAAGGGAGTCGTCTATATATCTAAAGTAGGAGGAATTTGGTGGTAAAAAAGTTTCTGAAACGGTCACTTTTCAGAAATTCTAAAAATAAACAAGCGAGATCGCCGCCGAGAGGCGATTCCATTGGTAAAACAAATGTTTGTCTATAGAAATGGTCATTGAAAGAGAAGAAACACTGCTTAGTAATTAGATAGCATTGTTTTATGATTTTCTGCGAAGGTAGAGGTAATTTTATTTAATTTTATAATTAAATTGTAATTCTATAATTTTATAATTTGAATAATTTTATAATTCTAGAAATTTTGTAATTGTAATTTTATAAAACCAGTTTTTTCCCAATCTCACATTTTCTTATGGAAATAATACTGAAACAGACTAACATACATAACAAAAAGTCAAAGGAAAACGGTTGAATTCCCTTCATTTTAACATCTCGTGACATTGCACTACAGATGAAGGAATTCTAAAACTAAAATATTCTGTTAATCTTTTTGAATGATTTGTGAGCGTTTTTATAGTTGCAAATACTGTTTGTTTATAGATACGTAATTTGGAGTAAAGCTCATTTCGTTTTTTTTTTTTTTTTTTTTTTTGCCTTGATGAAGTCCATCACAGGTCGAAACGCGTAGGCGAGTTAAATACAGTTTTCCTCTTGTCTTATTTTATTTAACCATCTTGTCCTTAATCTCGGTATAACTGAGTATATATATATATATATATATATATATATATATATATATATATATATATATATATAAATTTTATTTTAGAACATGTACAGAACTTTTTTTTATATATCTACTACAATTGTACATTTGTTCCGACATTGAAACTTCAATGTCTTATCAGGCGGTGTGGACAGGAATGGAAAGCCTCTTTTCTTATATTTGGTCAGTTGTGTGTGTATTGCTGGTGGAGGTTAGTGATAAGGGAACAAGTTCTGTGGATTGACCGTCAGAGTTTTGAAAAAAGTGCTGTGGGTAGTGAAGATGGTTGATTAATGGGTGTCTGTGGGGTTTTTAGACAGATTGAACATATAATGCCTCTAAAACGAAGCTGTTATCAACTAACCACCATAGACAATCGCATCTACCTCCCATTAGCATGGGACAGGCTAGCCTCCCAGAGAGTAAATCACTACGCCTCCTTGGCCTTACACGTTCGGCGGACCTTAAATGGAATGACCATATCGAATCCATTGCCAAATCTGCTGCTATGAAAGTCGGCTCTCTGTGCAGGGCCCGGAAGATTTTCCCACCTGAATCTATTCTGCACATATACAAATCTACCATCCGCCCGTGTATTGAATATTGCTGCCATATCTGGTCGGGTGCCCCTGCTGCCCTCCTGGGGCTTCTTGACAAAATACAAAGGAGGATCTGTAACGCGGTTGATACTGACTTGGCAGACCGGCTGCAACCACTCTTTCACCGGCGTGATGTGTCTTCCCTGTGCCTCTTCTACAAGTACTTTCATGGCTTCTGCTCCGATGAGCTTAGATCACTGGTGCCGCCTAAGCACGAATTTACACGAGATACTAGATTAGCAACTATGTCCTACCCTTTTATGTAACCGTAAATTCTACTCCAACAGCTTCTTTTCTCGCGCTTCCCGCCTGTGGAACTCCCTTCCACAAGTCTGCTTTCCCGACAGCTACAATCTCCAGGTGTTTAAATGTAGGGTCAATAGACACCTCCTATCACACTAACTCCCAATTATTCTCAGAACACTCTCATTTACCCAACCCTCATTCTCGGTGCCCTTACCCGCCTATCACCCAGCCTCTGACATTTCCTATATTTAACCATTCTCGGTATCCCTACCCGCCTATCACCCACCCTCTGACATTTCCTATATTTAACCATCCTTTCTCCACTCTATGTAGCCCCCTGCGCAGTAGTGGCAGTGACATGCCTTGCTCGGGGTGAAACGCTTATAAAAAAAAAAATTAGCAGTAAAAATGTAAGTTTTTATTATCTTGCGACTAGACTATATCCTTTCGATTTCTAGGAAGGAGCAGGTAAGGGTTGGGATGCTTATTTTGTACAGAATATTTTTGTATTTAAGCAGAGTTTTCACACAACTGACCAAATATAAGAAATGTCGAAACAAATGTACAATTGTAGTGGATGTATAAAAAAAATTCTGTACATGTTCTAAAATATAATTTATAATAAATATTCTCAGCTCTATAAATTATATATCGAGCATTATTTTAAATTAATCTTTTGGACGTTGTAAAAAATTTTTTCTTCGTTCTGTATTAACTCGGATATATATATATATATATATATATATATATATATATATATATATATTGTATTTGTGTAGCGGCTGTGCGTTTTGGTGCAGTGGATATCGGCTCGGAACGAGAAATCGGAGAGCTGAGTTTGAATTCCAGTTGAATTCGTTGCATTCACTCACTCATTGAAAACTGTGTTCAACGTGGTTACCACGTTTGCTCACAGTCGATTAAAAACAACGCGTCGACGATTCAGAGCGTTGTTTGCAACTGTTTAAACCTAAGAAGAAGGAGTTTTTACCTAAATATGTGACAATGGATGAAACATGGATTCTTTATTTCACTCCGGAGTTAAATCAGCCGTCAGCTGAGTAGACAGCAGCAGGTGAAAGCTGTCCAAAGCGACCAAAGACGACAAAAAACGTGCTACAAATGAAGAAGAAAAAATTGATCTTTCACCAAGACAACGCACTGTCACAAGTCGATCGCAACGATGGCAAAACTACATGAACTGCACTTCCAAATTGCTTCCGCATCCATCCTATTCTCCAGATCTGGCCCCCTTATCGACTACTGGCTGTTTGCAAACCTCAAAAGAATGCTCCTGGGAAAGAGAATTGACTCCAATGAAGAAGTGATATCGGAAACTGAGGCGTATTTTGAGGGCAAAGACAAATCGTTCAACAAAAAAGGCATTGAATTGTTAAAGAAGCGTTAGAATCAGTTCCTCACCCAAGAAGGAGACTGTATTGATGAATAAAGTCGAATTTTGCCTAAAAGTTGTTGTTTAATTAGTCAGTCCCAATATTTACTGAGTGATGTGTTATATTTGTTTGAGTACTGTGCATGGTTTATGTTCCGAACACGGTAAGCACCTTGTTAGCGTGTTCGTAGTTGATATTATTGAGAGTTGAGTTTTTTTTTTCTTTTTTTATTAATAATGCCTCCATTATTTTAGCCTTTATTTTGCACGTGAAGGATGTGGTTTCCGGCTTTTCTCTTTTCCAATCTTCTCACTTTGTTTTTGTTTTTTTCTCAATTGGAGTAGATAGATCTATCTATCGCCCGGTTCACACACCACCCACGTCTATTGAACAGGTTAAGAGGCTCATCCCTTGTTCCCTGTTTAGAATGTGGTTTCCGGCTTTCTCTTTCCCAATCTTCTCACTTTGTTTTTGTTTTTTTTCTCAATTGGAGTAGATAGATCTATCTATCGCCCGGTTCACACTCCACCCATGTCTATTGAACAGGTTAAGAGGCTCATCCCTTGTTCCCTGTTTAGGGTGTGGTTTCCGGCTTTCTCTTTTCCAATCTTTTCACTATTACGTAGCCCCCTGCACATCAGTGGCGTTACCGCCTTGCTCGGGGTGATACGATTAAAAAAAATGTCATGATATTTGAGTTGTCAACAAGAATGTTACAGATAATTATATCACAAACAAGTCGGAGAAACTAAAATAAAAAAGTAAAGAAATTTAAAAATATGGGAAGCGGTCTGACAGAGGTTGGAAAGTGTGACATTGAGATTTGACGACGCATTGATATGGCCAAGGATGCATTTCAAAAGCTAACTAGAATACTGAGAGGCAGGAAAATCTCATTGGAAACAAAGAAAAGAATGCAGGATTGTTATGTGATATCTGTCTTTCTGTATGGCAGTGAATGTTGGACAATCTTTTCAAGGATGAAAGTGAGGTTCAAGGCAGCAGAAATGTGGTTCTACAGAAAAACGCTGAGGATTCAATGGACCGAACACGTGAGCAACGATGAGGTGTTGGAGAGGATGCAAACGAGAAGAAAACAGTTAACACCAGGAAAGACAGCTGAGTTTAAAAATTCAGAAATGCTTTTTTTTAACACGACGGTGGATGCTTTTATGAGATGTTGAGAGTCGGAAATTTAACAATTTCTTCTACGAGGGACATATCTGTAAAAATTAGTTTACAAGTGTAACGTGAGCGTCTTGTTCAATATAATTCTTTAACTATCTAATAATTTTAATTTTAATTTATAAATTTTCTAAGTAATCTAAGTAATATTTTATTTAATTTTAAACTTTAAATTTACTATATTTATGGCCCTTGTTTTCTGATAATATCGTGTATGCACGACCATACACACAAAAATAATTCTTTGTAAATGCAGAGATTCGTTGAATTTTTGTAATTTTTTCTATTATTAATATGGTTTTTAATTAATAGCAATATCACCTAACAGATGAAAATTTAAAAGATTTAAAATTTTATAAATTATTTCAATTAATATCTTAAAAAAATTAAAACAATTTTCGTAAAAATTCATTATTAATCAAAAATCATTTCAGCAATTTTTTCATAATACATTTATAAAAGCAATGAAATCTTTTCTAATTGAATATAGTTAATATTCTGAGCGGATTTTTCGTAATAAAAATAAGTTGATGATTTAAATTCTTTAAAAAGACTTAGTCATAGTATAATAGGCTGTTATGGTTTATAAAATGGCGAGTGTTCTAAAAATAAAAAAAGATAGACACACTGACGCCAAGAATTCAAAATTGGGCGGCAAAATAAGGAACCGTTTCTTTTGGTAGGAGTAGGAGGAAGAGTACGAGTAAGAAGTAGGAGTTAAGGACAGTAGTTTTGTGTAGGAGATTTGAAAAAGGGAAGAGGCTAGTCAGTTGACCACTAGAGTCCAGAAGGAATAGGCTCGTTTACTACGAGCATCCCACAGTGAAGAGAATTTAGCTAGTCTGCTCCTGTATCCACACAAAGTTTAAAGGTTGTAACTTGATGTAAAAACCTAAAGTTTTATACCAAAAATAAACATCATTAATTCAAGTTTGTGTTATCTTCTAATTATACCAAAACGAAGCAACACAACAAGGCCATACAAAAATAAATTCCCCGAAATTTCATAAATTAAATATGATGCTATGTAAAAATTAATTTTTTTTAAATTTTCTAAAAAAGAAACATTTTTAAAATAACTTCATTTATGAATAAGTCTTAAAAGTTTCTTTAAAATCTGTCAATGATTTTATTTTTGCAAGAATTTCCAAATCAATGATTTTCATTACAAAAACGACGTTAAAAGTTCATTTACAAATTTACTGTGACCCGCTGACCCATCAAGAAAAAAAAATCTAGCGATAATTTTTAAAGTTCTAAAAAGGATTAAAATATAAATGAATAATAATAAAAAAAATTCGTTCGGTTTTTCTCTTAAAAGCTTTGTCTATAAATAATACCAGAATTTTATATGTCTACCCTAGAAAACGAAATCTTTGAAATAAACACACACACACACACACACACACACACACACACACACACACTCTCTCTCTCTCTCTCTCTCTCTCTCTCTCTCTCCCTCTCTTTCTCTCCCTCTCTCTCTCTAAACCAGAAAATTACAACCTCTCTGTCGATGACGTATTTATATTAACTAAAAAGTTGTGGAGCAGTGGATACCAGCTCCGAACGACATGACTGATTGGGCAGAAGATTATCTCACAGTAGTTTGCCAGTAGTGTATGATGTGGACTGGTTGCCAGCCAAGGCTATAAAACCCAATCTGTCCTGTTATTTAACCCATAACTAGAAGGAAGAAACGGATTAATACCTTTCCCAAGTTCATGCAAAAAGGGGAATATGTTCAACTCCTCTGCTATATCATGCAACTTCAATTTAAGATCGGCTAAAACGAGTTTGTGAATTATTTTGGTGTTTTCCGAGACAACTGCCTATTTTGGACGACCTAAGCGTTCAGCATTATTTGTGCCTGTACGACCGCGTTTAAAGTCAGCATGCCACCTCTTAAAAGTTGTTTCCGACGGAGCAGAATATGAATAACACATGTCAAGCCACTACTTTGCTTGGTCAGTACTTTTCCCATGAGAAATCAATACTTTATCAACAGACGAAATTCTGATTTTTCCATTGTTTTGAAAATTTGCAACAGCAGCTTCACTTTAATAAATGTAATTTGTAAACTAATAATCCAATTAGGTCCAAAGTTTGTCACGTGCCATTTGAAGTTTAGTACTTCTTAAAAAATTATATGGATATTTTTATTAGTAGAGCATACTATATGTCAGGCACGGGAATTATTGGGTGATGTGTTACATAACACTGCATACATTCTTTTACACGTAAAATAAAATCCATCCTCGATATTAGCTAAAAGCATAGCTGAAAGCGCTTGGGTAAACAAAACATGTGAACAATTCTTCTATGCAATTTTTGTCTTCAAAAAAACAACGTAAGTTCACATGAAAAAATACATAAAAACCTTATTCTTAATACCTATTTAAAGAAACTTGCATAAAAGAGAGATTGCTGGCCAACTATATATATATATATATATATATATATATATAGTCATCCGCAGACAGATCTGTTTCGCTGTATCACAGCTCATCAGTACGTTTAGACTCCGATTGCTTTTAACCCAGGATTGAAACCCAACCGAATTGGAGTCAGTCGGCGATTCTACCTCTGGGCTATGGGCGTTCGGTACAAAAAGGGAAACTTTTTAGCACATATATTATCATTATACACGCCCAATAGCCAGAGTGCTCTTATTCATTATTGAATGAGCGTTGTGTACATGCCAGGGTAGCTACTGTTTTTCAAAGTCTCCCATTCTTCCAGAGTGCTCAATCAGGGTGTGAGAGCGTCACCATGCAGCCTGGGTATAGAAGAATCCAAAGGAATATCCTTTACATACAGTGGTAGGATAGCTCTCTAAGAGAGCTCTAAATATATATGTATATAAATACATAGAGAGCAAATATAAGAAAAATTAAGGCAGACAGGTTATTTCATGGTAAATCGGAAGTGTGGCCTATTTCAGGCGAACCATCATCAGCTTTCGTATGTATTTTACAAAAGGATTTTACACGAATTGGTGTAAAATCCTTTGTAAAATAAAGACGGAAGCTGATGATGGTTCGACTGAAATAGGCCACACATCCGATTTACCATGAAATAACCTGTCTGCATTATATATATATAATTAATGTTTAAACAAATAGATTATATATATATATATATATATATATAATCTATTTGTGTAAACATTATTTCAAATGGATACACATAGTGGAGTAGATGTTCCGTTTTTATCATTACGAAATATATTTATTTATTAACTTAAATCTACCTTTCGGTCACGTAGGACCTCCTGAACAAACATATCCCGAATAGTGCTTTTGAACGCACACTACTCCCGATTTCAAAATTTACATATCTGCTCATTTTCGTATCCTAACGTAATCAAAAACTATTTTTCAGTAAATGGATTAAATTCGACTTAGTTTTAATTTATTTCTTTTAACGATATTTTCAATGGATACTCATATTTGAATAGATGCAATGTTCTTATTATTGAACAGTATATTTACTTATTAACATCTACCGACCTGAATATTTAAAAAAAAAAAAAATCTAGCTTCCGGTCGGAGAGCTCATATATTTCTAACAAGACTTTCCGAATATTCAGGCCAGTAGATGTAAATAATCTCTTTGCACAATATTATTGACGTTTCCAGACGAAATATAGAAAAAGTATGGAGATGACTAACGTCAGGCAGTACGCATAGCGCGCACTACCTGTTGTTTATTCGTTGTGCAGCAAAGACACTGATCATTTTTCTCGTCAGCCAAGAAGAATTCCATTGAAACCTAATGAAAATGTTCGCCTCGCAATCTTCATTAGCGTGTAAGAGTTATCGTCCTTGTATTTCACGGAAATCTTTGACTTTGACGGAAGTCTTTAAGAGTTAGCTTGCGATCTTATTGAAAGGACAAGTAATGGTCAGAAAGCATCAACTAGTTGATTAATAAGGTATTGGTACTGCTTATTCATCACAAATAAGAAAATCACCTTTGCTTGAAAAAGACAGAAAAAAGAAGAAGAAGAAGAAGAAGAAGAAGAAGAAGAAGAAGAAGAATTTCTTTGGTTCTTTCTTTTCTTTTTAGTCTATTTATTTTCATTTTCTTTTTCTTCATTCCTTCTTTTTTTTTGTTTCTTCCGTTCAATTTTCTGTCTTTTTTTTTTTTTTTGGTCTTCTTTTCTTTTTTTTTTTTTTTTGCTTTCATTTTCTTTCTTTCTTCATTCTTTCTTCGTTCTTTCTATCTTTATTTATTCCGTCCAGTTTTCTTTCTTTTTTATTTTCTTTTTTATTTTTATTTCAGTTTTTGTATATTTCAATTTGCTTTTTTTTCTTTTTTCGTTTCTTTTCTTTTCACGTTCTTTCTTTTTCTTTCTTCCTTTATTCCGTCCAATTTTCTTTCATTTTTCATTTCTTTTCTTTTCAGTTTTTTTTCACTTTCTTTTTTCTTCATTCTTTTTTATTTATTTACTCGTTACTTTCTTTGTTTATTACGTCCAAATTTCTTTTTTTTTTCTTTTATGTTTTTCTTTTCAGTTTTTGTTTATTTTTATTTTTATTTTCGTTCTTTTTTCTTTTCGTTTATTTTCTTTCTTTCTTTCTTTCTTTCTTTCTTTCTTTCTTTCTTTCTTTCTTTCTTTCGTTCTTTCTTTCTTTCTTTCTTTCTTTCTTTATCCCATCCAATTTTCTTTCTTTTTTTAAAATTTTTCCTTCCCTTTCTTCTTTTCTTTTTAATCTTTGTTAATTTTCTTTCTTTCTTTCTTTCTTTCTTTCTTTCTTTCTTTCTTTCTTTCTTTATCGCGTCCAATTTTCATTTATTTTCGTCCAATTTTCTTTCTTTTTTAAATTTTTTCCTTTCTTTTCTTCTTTTCTTTTTAATATTTGTTAATTTTCTTTTCTTTCTTTCTTCTCCATAACGACCATCTTTAGAGCTTCTTTTTTTTTCGTCTTTCTTATGTCCTTCACTCTTCTCCGCCATATTTTTGTTTACTTTTTATTGCTAGTGTCTCTTGACAACACACCATCTGTTGTATTTATTCCATATCTCGACTTCTCAAGACATCAATTTAAGAGGCTCACGTCATTTGACGGACAAGCCGGCACCCAACTCTTCTCCTCTCCTTGTAGAGACATATTCTAAGGCATCCCCTACAATGTGAACATTTTAACACAAATGAAGAGGTGGAAATGGTGGTGGGTTGATCTTTAAAGGCGAGGCTCGTGGTAAACAATTGGGACGATGACAACGATGGCGGAGAGGCTGTTGCGAGAGATTGGGTGATTTCTAGAAATACTTGTGACTGTGATGATAGAGGGTCGGGGAAACTGTCACACCCCTGACACCTTTAGCTTAACGCTTGGGGTGGGCAAACTGTACAACACCATTACGTCATAGATTTTTTTCTGCTGCTCTCTAAATAAACTTTTTGGCTTTTTCTTCTCTATTTGTTAAGCTGTTTTTTGTGTTATCTTACGTAAACTTTCTCTACTTATTTTCCGGCATTCTCTCCATTGCAATTTCTCTAAATTTCTCTTTCTCTTTCTTTCTTTCTTTCTTTCTTTCTTTCTTTCTTTGTCCGAGTAATCTTACCTTGTCATTTTCATCCGCTTGTTTTTTCATATTTCATTCTTTCTCGTAGTTTCCATATTGTCTCTTCTTTTCTGATTTTTGTTTGTTTGTTTGTTTGTTTGTTTGTTTGTTTCTTTCTTTCTTTCTTTCTTTCTTTCTTTCTACCCCTGTTTCTTTCTACACCTTTTCTTATTTCTTTCTTTCTCATACCTTCATTTTGCCTATTCTTTCTTTCTTTGTTCGTTCTTTCTTTCTTTCTTTCTTTCTTCACGTCTCGTCTTTTTCTCTTTCCCTTTTCTTCACTTCTTTTTTCATATTCTTTCTTTCTCGTAATTTCCATATTATCTCTTCTTTTCTGATTTTTGTTTGTTTGTTTGTTTGTTTGTTTGTTTGTTTCTTTGTTTCTTTCTTTCTTCATATCTACCCCTGTTTCTTTCTACACCTTTTCTTATTTCTTTCTTTCTCATATCTTCATTTTTCCTATTCTTTCTTTCTTTCTTTCTTTCTTTCTTCACGTCTCGTCTTTTTCTCTTTCCCTTTTCTTCACTTCTTTTTTCATATTCTTTCTTTCTCGTAATTTCCATATTATCTCTTCTTTTCTGATTTTTGTTTGTTTGTTTGTTTGTTTGTTTGTTTCTTTCTTTCTTCATATCTACCCCTGTTTCTTTCTACACCTTTTCTTATTTCTTTCTTTCTCATACCTTCATTTTTCCTATTCTTTCTTTCTTTCTTTCTTTCTTTCTTTCTTCACGTCTCGTCTTTTTCTCTTTCACTTTTCTTCACTTCTTTTTTCATATTTCTTTCTTTCTCGTAATTTCCATATTATATCTTCTTTTTTGTTTGTTTGTTTCTTTGTTTCTTTCTTCATGTCTTCCCCTTTCTATTTCCTACACTTTTTCTCATTTCTTTCTTTTTGCCATGCCTTCATTTTGCCTCTTCTTTCTTTCTTTCTTTCTTTCTTTCTTTTATTGAATTCCAATCACTAACTTAAGCCGACACAACACCATTTCTCTTTACATACTGTGTTCTCTTAAAATGTAGGCGATCATGGCTCTACACAACTTCCTGTCACTTGTAGCCCTTAATAAACTTTGTCTTCAGTTAGCGCTGTGCTGCCAGCCATTTACTTAAGCTCGTTAAGTATGTCATAAGTTATTTTCCGCTGTTCCTCTTGCTCTCCAACTGTCCTGTGAGTATCAGATTTTCCAAGTCCCCATTTCTTGTTATATGCTCTTAGGAACCTCAACTGTCTCTTCTGAATGTTAAGTATTACTTTCTTTATTTTAATTAAAAGTCATTTCAGCCCAAGTAAGACAAAACCGCAACTAAACTAGTGCGCAGGAGGTTACAGAGAGAGAGAGAGAGAGAGAGAGAGAGAGGGAGGGAGGGAGGGAGGGAGAGAGAGAGAGAGAGAGAGAGGTACAGGGGGTGTTGAAGAAAGGATAAAAAATGGATGGGATTCAGGGAAATAAATAGATGGTAATTGATGTTGCATTTAAACTTTTGGGAAGTAAGGAAAAAAGTAGGAAATTCCACAGGCGTGAAGTGCGAGGAAAGAAACTGTTAGAGTAGAAGAGGTAGTTGCATTTAACTGTTTCAACGAGAGAAGCCACATCACGTCTGTGAGAAAGTGACTGAAGGCGAGCTGCCATATCGGGAGCGATTATATTGCAGATCCTTCTCTGGATTTTCTCGAGAACTCGACATATTTAGCAGAAGTTCCCGACTAGATCGCAAGCCTTCGCGGTCGTACGTTCCGTGTTTGACTGGAATGGACGACTACGAAGGCTTGCGATAGTCTGCTATAAATTCTGCCATAAATTCGTAGGAAACGAATAAAGTTTTAGAGAAGAGGTCGATTCAAAGAAATCAAACCCCAGTACAACGAAGAAACCACAACGTAACAAAAACAAAAAAAACGAAAAACAAAAATACAAAAATACAAAAAAGACGAAACTTCAACCATTTTCTAGAGCACCTAGAAAATGGAAGAAGACAGAAAGAAAGTCAGTCAGTGAATCAAGTGCCATACGTGAGACACGCTTTGGGCGATCATGTCTCGAAAGAGACATGACTGACTTGGCAGAAGATTATCCCGCAGAAGGTTGCCATTGCTTTCTGCGGTAGACTGGTTGCTAGCCAAGGCTATAGAACCCAATTTGTTCTATTATTTAACCCATAACTGTAGGGAAGAGATGCATTAATACCTTTTCCAAGGGTATTTGCGCGTAAGTGAATGCAAGAAATTCAACTGGAATTCGAAATCCGCTCCCCAATTTGTCGTTCCGAGCCGATATCCACTGCACCACAACGCAAAAGGAAGCTAAAAATCCAACCCGTCTCGACCCCGAGACAAGACGAGAAAGAAAAAAGAAAAACAGAAAACTGAAAGAGATCCATTTCGCCAACAAATTTTCTACCCAATGAAGATAAGAAAAAGAGTGTCCAAATGAATCAAAGAACAAAAAAAAAAAAAAAAAAAAAACTTCCAAGAGACGAAACAAAGAGAAAGAAAGGACAGAATAAAAAGGCAGAAAGTAAGTATCAAAGAGAACAGAACGTCTCAGAGACATTGAACGAAAAAGAAAATAGATATGTCGTTCGTTTGTCATTTGATGTTTTTTTTTTTTATATGCTCTTGTAAATGCATGCAAGTTTACTTCAAACCGTTTACTGAAACAATATTTATCTGCGCGACCCATCCCCGGTGTCATTTCTTTCTGAAACATTTTTATTGCTTTGATTTGTCCCGATTTCCATATTTCAAAATCCCCAATCTGTTTTAAAACCATCTGTATATTTTGTGAATAAAGCCTCTTAATTGATATCACTGTATATTCACCTATCGTCTGTCACCGTTTGGTTCAATTACTAAAACAATTCTATTTGGTTCGACTAAAAGGAAGAAAGAACTTGTTTTGCGAAATCGTGATTTCTTTGTTTCGTTTGTGTTGCGATCCCGTCTTCTACTGCTATTATAAGGGCGGTGTCGGTGGAATCGGAACAGGATTCAATGCACGGACGAATAGTAGATTTATAAATATGCAAGATGAATTCTGATGACGAAAAACTTACTGGCCCATGTAACCTTCCTAGCAGTATGATGTAACGTTGCCTGTATATTACATGTAGCGACCGTGACAGATCTTGCTTTTTTTTTTAGAGATTTTAGCTATAAGGGATATAAGTAAACAAGCAGGAGTTCCCCAGCGATAAGTGCTAGAAAAGAAACTGTTCGTGTAGAAGAGGAGTTGCATTTAACTATTTAAATGGAAAAAGTCGGTAGCTAGATGCCAATCGTGTAGCGCGATTAAATTCACGTGGACGGGGCACTAGGGTAAAAATAAAATCCTCATTGGAGCAGTTACTATGAAAATATTTGCAGAAAAAATAATGAGAAGCCACGTTACGTCGGTGAGAAAGTGACTGAAATCAAAATGCTACGTCAGGACCGATTAAATTGCAGATCCTTCTTTTGATTTTGTCGAGAAACTCGAGATAAATAGCAGGAGCTCCCTACTAGATATGGCAACAGGATGCAATGCACAAACGAATGGTAGATTTATAAATGTGCAAAATGGATTCTGACGAGAAAAAAATCCTGTCGGACAGAATGACCCAACTTTTCTTGTAAAAGATGTAGCCATAGATACGATGTGTTCATTCCATTTGAGATTATTTGAGAGAGTAAACCAAGGAGGCGAATTTTACTGAAACAATATTTATCTGCGCGACCCATCCCCGGTGTCATTTCTTTCTGAAACATTTTTATTGCTTTGATTTGTCCCGATTTCCATATTTCAAAATCCCCAATCTGTTTTAAAACCATCTGTATATTTTGTGAATAAAGCCTCTTAATTGCTATCACAGTATATTCACCTATCGTCTGTCACCGTTTGGTTCAATTACTAAAACAATTCTATTTGGTTCGACTAAAAGGAAGAAAGAACTTGTTTTACGAAATCTGCTATTATAACGGTGGTGTGGGCCGGGTTGTAACAGTATTCAATGCACGGAAAACAGTAGATTTATAAATGTGCAAGATAGATTCTGACAAGAAAAAACTTTCAGGTCTAACACAGTGACCCAACCTTCCTAGCAGTAAACACAGTTATAGATTCGATGTGGTTATTTCATTTCAGGGCGGTTAAAAATGTGAAACGCAGTGTGTTGCTCTCCAGGAGACTAGCATCATCCATTCTGATGTCTGGAAGGAAAGATTCTCTATGCTGGTTAAAGGATATAAGTTTAATTTTGGAGGCATTAAAATTTACTAGCCATTTCGTGCCCCAGTCCATCACAGATTGAAGGTCCGTTCCTTGAGCAGTAGCCAGGTTTACTTTGTCAGTTCGGTAGTTTTGCTATTGGGAGTAAATGGTGGTGTCTTCTGTATAGATGCCTATTTTGGAACTGATTGCATCAGGAAGATCATTGATGAGATCAGAAAAAGAGTAGGACCTAGAATAGAGCCTTGATGGATTCCCACTTTTGTATGAAAAGATCTGGCAGCTTGCCCGTTCAAAACGACCTTCATTTCACGATTTGATAGGGACGACTGGATTAAATCAATCAATCGTTTATAAATACCGTAACTCTGGAGCTGCCGAAGAAGATCGGCATGTCAAACTCTCCCTAACGCTTTCAAGATATCAAGAGAAGCAGATCGAGCTTCGTAGTTTTTATCAAGGTCCTGGTATACATAATCAGTGATGCCGTTAGCACATAAGCAGTAGACCTGGTAAAGTGTAGGTTGCGAGATGTGAGATACTTAATTACTTCAGTATTGATAAGAGCCTCGAATCCTCTTCTTCTTCATGTGCCGTGTCCCTTCAGGTCGTAGGCGATCATGGACTTCCGCTTGGCTCTGTCTCTTGTCGCTCCCAGTAATTTTTCTCTGCTATCTCTTCCAAGCCCCGCTCCGTCAACCATTTGCTCGGACCTAACAAGTACATCTCGCACTGCTTTCCTCTGTCTCTTCTTCCATTAATCAGATCTGTGAGTATCAAGTTCTCCAGGCCTTCCTTCCTCATTACTTGTTCCAGAAACCTCATTTGTCTCTTCCTGATATTTATTATCAGGTTTCTTCTCGTTTGCACCCTTTCCAACACCTCAATGTTACGTGCTCTGTCCATGGTATCCTCAGCATCCTTCTGTAAAACCACATTTCTGCTGCCTCAAGCCTCTCCTTCATCTATGATGAGATCGTCCAACGTTCATTTCCATACAGAAGGACAGATATAACGTAACAATCCAACACTCTTTTCTTTGTTTCTAATGAAATTTTCCTGTTTTTCAGTACTCTGCTTAGCTTCTGAAATGCTCTTTGGACATGCCAACGCGTCTTTGGATTTCCGTGTCGCATTTTCCATCCTCTGTTAAAACACTTCCAAGGTATCTGAATTTTTTATTTGATTTATTTTAGATTTTCCAACTTGCAGTTGGTATATTGTCTCCTCTTTTTGCTGATGGCCATGCATTCAGTTTTCTTGAGGTTTATGCGCAACCCTTTCTTTTCACTTTCTTTTACTAACTTCTCGAATACTTTGCCAAAAAGTGGTAACAGGCTACTAGGGCGATAGTTAGATGGGTAAGAGAGCTCCCCAGAGTTCTTAAAAACAGGAAGTACAAATAAGAATTTTCAACAAGCAAGAATCAGTGAGGCAGTAGCTATAGAGCTGGAAGTGGCGGGGGACAAGAGACAGCTCAGAGGAACATTTCATTGGGATGATGGCTAGAATTCCGTCACTTTCGCTGGCCTTATGGGAGTCAAGTTTTGAAATACTGTAAGAGACAAGGGACAAGGTTATGTATATTTCACTCACTTGAGCCTCTGTTCTAGTTGGGAAAAGCGGGTTTGGTTACTCCAGACGTCAAGTGTGGAGTTGGAAAAGAAACTGTGAGCAAAGTATTCAACCATCTTCGCTGTTGATGTGAAGACTTCAAATTGGGGAGGGATTTGAGGTGTTTCTGTTGTCCAGCACACTCTTGCAGAGCTGCCAGTAATCTTTGAAACCAAAGTTGCTATACGACACTTTATTCGACCAGTAAACAAAAGGCTCGCATTATTTAGGACGCGCTTGCATGATTTACAAGCGGAGACAAGAGGCGCCTATTGTGATCAGATGTGTCGCTCTGGTAAAAATGGAAGAAGAGATTCATGGAAACCGAGCAAATAGGAAAAAACCAAGGAGATGAACGAGGTTTCAGCCGGTATGTCCTTGCTAGGATGAACTCATTGATGCCGGCTATCAGCGAGCGAATCCCAGTCCACTCGTTGGTAACAGGAAGATATTCTGCTAGTAGGATGTTCCTGGATAGAGGGAGTGTAGAAAGAGATATTAACAGACATGATCAGAGTTTTTAAGAAGGCAGAGCTGTGTGACATGACAAGAGTCAGGGACAGAGGTAGGGATGTAGAAGAGAATTGTGATCTTCAGGATTAGTTGGCAAACGCAGGAGAAAATCCACCACTTGTGTGAGAGACTGAGTTATTGACATGATGGGACACCAAATACAAGATGGGTCACCGAATACAAATATTATGGTTGAAAAGAAATAGCGAATGGTTGAAAAGAAATAGCCTTTGCTGCTTCAATCTTTGATGAGATCGTCTCGCACTCAGGGACATATTTCATAGCGGTTTAGTATTTTTTTCTTGTTTCTAACCAATACATACTTGAAAAAAAGTTGATCTGGAGGAATTTTTTGGCAGTCTTCTAGTTTATCTTATTTGCGGAGAAAATCAGCAATTACAATCCTTGTATTAACCAAAGTTGGAACAATGATACTTTTTTTGGAAGTAGGTCGGAAACTCAAGATTCTCAATCACAGAAAAAAAATCTTTTAATAATTTAATTCGATCACATGTTTAGGCACCCCATGAGGCACAAGGTAACTAACTCCTCTTCTGGATATTTTGCGATTGTAACCATTATGGTATGTTCTGTTTTTTTTTTTTGTTTTTGTTTTTTCATTTCCGAAAAGAAACTGTTAGAGTAGAAGAGACGGTTACATTTAGCTATTTCTATGGTTGATGCGAATCTAATAGCGCGAGTACCATGTGATCGGAGTACCAGGAAAAAAAAGCTCCTCTGAGCAGTTGCCATGAAAATGCTTGTAGAAAAGACAGAGGGAAGCCGCATTAAATCGGCGAGAATGTGACTGAAGGCAGGCTTCCAAGTCAGAATCGATTATATTGTAGATATTTCTTTGTTAATTTAGGCGAAAATTTATCCATCTCACTTATATATATATATATATATATATATATATATATATATACATGATCTGGCACGTTTTAGAACTCTCCACCACGAAAGGCCCTTTCGTCTAAATATCTATATGTATATATATGTGTGCGTGTGTGTGTGTGTGTGTGTTGTGTGTGTGTGTGTATCGTGTGTGAGATAAAATATTTTCCATTTCCCTTATATATATATATATATATGATCTGGCACGTCTTAGACCTCTCCACCACGAATGACCACTAGTCTAAATATCTATATCTATATATATATATATTTTCTAGACATATGCTATTAAATATAAGAGACAATGAATGTCTATTATGTTTAATCATGAGCCGTTCTAAACGTCGTATTTTTGCTTTAATTTCAGTTGAAAATAAAGACAAAAATTCTCCAACATTTGGATAATTATTTATTGGTTTTCTTCTAAGCTTTCGGCTCACATGAGCCATTTTCAGAGAGGTAGTTTAAACTGAAATATTATAAAATCCACCATCACCGACGATTTTATTTCGTGTTGACATAACCCCCCTAATTTCCTATCCCAAGCTCCTTTAATTGCCTATCTTTAGAAAATATGGATTCTTTTACTAAACCCCCTTTTCCTTGGTTAACACATATACGTATATATATATTTTTTTCTCTAATACTTTTTCTCTAATATTTTTCTCTAATAATTTTTAAACTGATAACTTCCTGTAATTGGCATTTAGCTCGCTTCTACCTAAAAGGTTTAATCAACTAAACTTAAATAAAATTTTTTAAGAATCTTATATTGAAACCCATTCCTTCTTGCCTAAATACACCTCTTCAAACAGCCCCAAATCTTAACCTGAAAAAGTAATTTAACTCATTTAGTTGTCTATCTTGATAAAATATGAACTCCTATTCCTCCCCTTCCTAAATATACCTTTTCATCACCCTGTAACCCCGCGACTACCACCTCTGTCCTTTTCTACTTTGTGACCGTTCTTAACCTAAAACCCCTCCGCACTCTACCCCAGGGCCTTCGCCATTTAGAAAAAGCAATGTCGCTGACGTGACGTAGAATCTCTATTAGAGATCCTATGTCGAAATGTACATCCGACACCTTTGAATCTTGAAAAATTTCTCTAAATTAATATATATATATAAATTTATTTATTAATAAATTTAATATTTAGTATAATAGCCTTTTGCTTTGATCACAGCCTTCATTCTGTCAGGTATTGACAACACAAGCTTCTTCAATGTATCTAATGGTTTCTCCTACCAAGCAGCTTGTATTTGTTTCCAAAGTGTGTCTTGCGAACTAACATTATATTTATCAATTTTTTTATTCAAAATATCCCATAGATGCTCAATGTACATGCGACACCTTTGAATTTTGAAACTTTTCTCTAATTTATATTGGCTCTGTATTCTTAATACATTGAGCTCTCTGCCTGCATCACTTTTTAATGTTAAAATTTTTTAATATTGATTAGGATCAGGTTCTTGAAATTTATCTTCCTACTCTTCCACTTCGGATTAAAGAAAAACAATATATATATATATATATATATATATATATATATATATATATATATATATATATACGCTCTCACACCCTGATTGAGCACTCTGGAAGAATGATAGACTTTGAAAAAACAGTAGCTACTCTAGCATCTACGCATTGTACATTCAGTAATGAATTAGAACTCACTCACTACTGGGGTATGAATACATTGTATATCACACGCTATAAATCTGCCAAGCGCCCATAATTCAGAGGTAGAATCGCTGACTGATGCCAAATCGGTCGGGTATCAATCCTGGGTAAAAAAAAGAAAAGACAAAAAGTATTCGGATGTCTAAACGTACTGACGAGCTGTGATACAGCGGAACAGATCTGTCTGCGGATGACTATATATATATATATATATATATATATATATATATATATATATATGTAAATTCAGATATAAATTAACGGGGAAATAGCCATTTTCAACATGTTACTTTAAGACATGCATTCTCAACCCCATATAAACAAAGAATGAGGAAAAATTATAAGCCCAGAGGTTTGCTCTAGTAAAGGAAGGGGTGGTGAGATATTGGTTTGTATAGGGTTAAGCTAGTGGAATTTCAGTAGTAATTTCTTCTTTGGTAGTGGGAGGTATGTGGCTTTACCTTTGAGTTAGTAGTGGTAGGTGGTGCATCACCACAGAGCAGCATTAGCAAAACCTGTAAATTATGCCTAGAAGAGAAACTAGCAATATTCACATTTAAAAATCAGAGTAAAATATCAAATAAAAGAAACGAGTTAATGGGAAAATGTAGATATGCGAAGAAATATCTACTTTGTTACGCAGATAACAATAAATTACAACAAAAACATACAAGCATACAATTAAAAGTATAAATATAAATATGCAGACACTCAATCAGGACAAAAAACGGAAAATAATATATCTACCATCAAATGGAGAAACCCAAACATAAATCCCGCAAACACAAATACACACAAGAAAAGAAACACCGAAACATGACCTAAAAAGAAATCCATGAACATTCAAACACATCGACACGGTAAAAAAGACGACAAGCCAATAAAAGAGGTTAGTAAAAACAGAGGTCAATCAGAATGACAAGGACAAACCAACTAAAAAAAAGCAATTTAGCGGACACCTATTCAGTATAAAACAATTAAGCAGCTATCCACTCATGCGTACAAAATAACAAAACAAAAAACAATAATAAAATCTTAAAGAGAATTCAAGCACCAGCACAATAAAATAAAACTTAATAAAAGAGAAAAGAAAATTAACTAATCGTAAACAATATTAGTCCCACAAAATATGAAGTCTCACCAAGCTCCCTAAAAATAAGAGAAAAAACAGGGCTCAACCAAGTTCCGATGAGTGACAGCATCGTAACGGTGCCCTCACGAAACTGCTTAGTTATATATATATATATACTAGCGGCCTTAATTATTAGGCCATCCCAGTTTTTAAAAGAAAAGATGTATTTCATACTATTTTTTGTGAATCATTCTAAATGAAAATATAATAGTTTTATTACTTTGCAAAATTTTACAAGGCAAAGAAGCAAAGATGAACTCGTTCGAATCACCCTAAATTTTCGTCATTCTTTCATTGATGAAAATGCAATATAAGTAATTATTAAATATTTAGAAATTTATTTGATGCACGTGTTATTGTGCAATATTAACAAAAGAACCATTCTATTTTCATTTACAATCTACGTAGGCTTAATAATTATGACCGGTAGTATATATATATATATATATATATATATATATATATATATATATATATGATAAAGTACAGTCAGGAATGTTCATGATTCTAACATGTTTCACGTTTATTATAATTTTGTCAGAGATTCAGAGATGACGATATGGAATGACGACAAATTCAGAATTAAATTTTGGCATTTTCTCTTTTGTGTTGTTTGATTTTCATTCTTTAATTATGTGTATTATAATCGTTAAATGGAAGATCAGAAATAATGTCCAGATGTAATCACACCAAAAAATACATCTTTGAATCATCCAGTCACACGTTCGTAAAAATTCCTGTTCGACGCTTGAAAACATTGGAATATCAGTTATTATAAAATTGCCTGTAGATGCAGGTTGAAACTTTCAAATGCTCGACAATAGATATAATGTCTACTTTTTTGATACAGCTGTGTACTGGTTAAATTTAATTATAACCCAACACTGGTTAACAATAATTATATATATATATATATATATATATATATATATTACTTTAGAACATCTACAAACCCAAATCTGATTAAAAATAATATATTATTATTATTATTATTATTATTATTATTATTATTATTAATCATTACTTTAGAACAAAATGTCGAAACAAAATGTACAATCTTGCAGTAATTTGTAGTTTATACGTTCTAAAGTAATACTTCATAATAAATATTCATTGGTCTATTTTTATATTGAGCTCTGTTTTGAACGGTGCAATCATTTTCTTCGATCCTTATTCATTCGGATATATATATATATATATATATATATATATATATATATATATATATATATACAATGTGTGTGTGTATGTGCGTGTACATATATATGTATATATATAATATACAAATACATATATATGTACCCCCTCCCACACACACAGATATATATGAAGCAGGAGCTCCTAAACTCCATAGTTCTCATAATATATATATATATATATATATATATATATATATATATATATATATATGAAGCAGCAGCTTCTAAAATCCACATTTCCCATTGGGTATCAAAAGATAAAATAAAATGAATTATACCCTTCATGTCAGAATAGGTGATCGTTGTCAGCGACTATAGATGGCTCTCCACATATTGGCGGAAACAAGTCCCAATAGTTTACGATCGGGATCTTTGCGGACTTCTCCAGGATTCCACTGGCGTATAGATGTTCCCGCCAGAATGTCCGCACATGCGCACACTTGTCAAATTTATCTGTCTCCGTACATTTTGCCACTCAGCATACTACGTTCCAGAGATTTCAGGCAACTGTCATTCTGCTAGAAAAAAAGACGTTTGTCCATCTTTTCTTTCGCTTTTACCTTGTCATGTCCAGTCTTTCTTACGTCACAAAACATGACAGCTTGTCTCTATGTCCGTTCGTTCGGTCTTTTTTTTTTTTTTTTTTTGTGAGCAGGGGAGGAGTCCCTGAATCTATTTGCCTGTCCGTATGTCTATTTGCCTTTGTATATGCCAATACAGACGTCAATTTGAGGGGGTTTTTTTTGTTTATTTATTTCCGTCATCGATTTTAACGAATCCGTAAGCCGGTCATTCAGTTTCTTTCTTTTCACCACAAGGAAAGCTTTGACCAAAATTCGTGTCGATATTTTCCTTTGACTTTTAATCATTTTAAAACAATTTTTTTAAATATGTGCTGGTCTTATTTATCAGTTTTCAAAGGCTAGGGGATGGTCAAGCGAGGAGTACTGTCTTTATTGTACTGCCTGAAGATCAATATTAAAAACTGATCGATCGGAACGAAACCTGGAGTTTAGAATACTTTTAATGCTACGATTTTAAACTAAATTAATTATTTTAGGGTGAAAAACACGATCAGTTTGCCTCATATTAAGGTGTTATTCGGTGAATCGTAGAGATTCTATTTTTTGAAATTGAACAGCTGAACCTCGTCAGTTTTGTGTCAAAATTTGTCTGTCCATTTTCTTTTGTTTAAAATGGCTGGGTAATTTTTAAAACACCAAAACCCATATTATATTATGAAATTTATGAGACGGGTTAAATGTTTTTCTTAGCCTCGTGGATTAAGCATTGATCTGGGAATTCAATTTTGAGTTCAATCTGTGGACTAGTCAACGTGTATATAGACACAGAGAAAACAGAGCAGATAATAAATAACTAGTATAAGAAAAAAAAAACGGCTTGTCAACACGTTGCGGGTAACTTAAAGCTAGAAAATATTTTCAGAATATAAGAATTTATTTTTTTTAAAATAATAATAGTTTTAGTGATACAAGTTTTTCTAATTAATCCATAACAGGATGGTGAAGTGGTGGATTCATCGCTTTCTCCAACGGTATTTGCGCGTAAGTGAATATAACGAACCCAACGGAAAGTAGAACCCGACTCTCCAATTAACAATCCCAAGCCATTATCCATTGCACCACCCGCACATCCAAGCTTACAGCAAATGACATTCTTAAGGGATCACCTATCTTGGTACTGGTCAGACTCGACGTTACTTGACTTCTGTGATCATACGGGAACTAATGTTTCAACGTGATATGGTTTTAAGTTAGTACTAAAATAGGAACCAGATGTGAGATGGACATGAACGAGGAATGATAAAAATCTAACCCTTTAGATTAAATAAAGGGTTCAGTTGGCGGATGTAATTGACAGTTACATCCGG
The DNA here is from genome assembly GCA_037127315.1 of Ascarosepion bandense. NCBI lineage: Eukaryota > Metazoa > Mollusca > Cephalopoda > Sepiida > Sepiidae > Ascarosepion > Ascarosepion bandense. The sequence continues at coordinate 4,362,063 of JBBBDQ010000221.1, forward strand.
TCGTACGTAAAGTCGACAAAGGGACAAGGATGTAGTTGACAGATATATCCGTGCGTAAATGATGTCGACAAAGTGCAACTATAAAAACAAGCGTTAACCGGATTGAAAGGCAATGGACCGCCGGGTGCTATAGACAGATTCATCCGGCTGTAGATAAAGACAACCCGAAAAAGCAAAATTGCGTGGGCGAAGAGGCGTGGTCATGTGGGTCGCGTGAGAGTTTTAAGACTATATAAAGGTTAGCAATTTTGGCCGAAGAGACAGAAACTGGTTGACGACTCTCGACAGCTCCTTCGTATGTGCGAACTCTCTCCGGTTACCTATATGTTCTACACAACCGTCAGCATCGAAGAATAAAAATATAAGATTATATTTTTATATATACGTGTTCCGCGTTATTTGTCCAGATCCATTGGCAGTATATAACAGAGTTTGGAATTCTTTGTAGGTTACCCGAATTGATATACACCTGTTGAAGCCTGTTGAAGCAACGGCCGAAACATGATAACAATAAATGATAATAAAATAAATGATAATGGTTTATCGATCTAAACGAATTGAGCAAGTTCAAAATACACGAGATGTTGATATTTAAAACTAAATCAACGGTTTTAGCGTCAAAAATAGGGACCATTTACTTCAGATTCGTGTAGCCTTTGAGGTTGTAGCGATTGTCTTCGTTACAGTGAGAGTGTGCATGTCGAAAGAATTTATCTGTTTCATATTAGACATCGGTGAATTCAAATGTAGATGTGCGTTATGTTGCAGTGAATATCGGCTCGAACGAGAAATCGGGAGAGCCGAGTTCGAATTCCAGTTGAATCTGTAGTATACACTTACGCGCAAGTATCCTTGGGAAAAGTATGAATCCATTTCTTCTCCCTCCAACTATGGATTAAATAACAGGACAGATTGGGTTCTATAGCCTTGGTTGACGACCAGTCTACCGCAGTGAGTAATGGCACCTACTGCTGGAAAATCTTCTGCCCAGTTAGCCATGTCTCTTTCAAGACATGATCGCCCAAGTGTATATCAATTATGGCCCTTACATGACACACATTTTTAAACGCCTGAATATTTTCGTATAAAAATGTGAGGCGGGGTTTCTTTTCGGAACTAAATCCTATGCTTTAGTGCGAAATTGTGTCAATAGTTCATGAATTTGGTGGCTGTGTAATTGCAAATTTAATCGCTGGTCTGGGTAATACAGTTTTGGACTCGGTGGAAAGAGCGAGAACAATTACTGAAGAGTACTAAAATAAATAAATAAATAAATAAATAACAAGACCAGCAATCTCTTGACACGGACTATAGACAACCTCTGGGGTTAAGTTCAATATACCCTGAAGACAACATGGGTCAACAAAAAGCTATAGAAAGCCTGAAAACGCTATTGCTAAAACCGTCTTCTTCTATGTGCCTTGTCCTTTCAGGACGTAGGCGATCATGGCTTTCCACCTCTCCCTTTCACTGGTTGCTCTTAGCACACCTTCTCATGTTAGACCACGCAACCCCCTTTCTGTCATCCACCTGCTCAGGCCTTTAAAATATGTTATCCACTACTTTCCCATGTCTCCTTTTCTCTCTATGTTGCCTGTTAGTATCAGGTTCTCCAAGCCCTCCATCCTCATTGCATGCCCCAGGAACTTTAGCTATCTTTTCCTGATGCTCAGTATTAATTTCCTTTTCGTTTCCATCCTTCCCAAATCCTTATTATTGCTCACATGTTCAATCCATGGTATCCACAGCATCCTTCTGTAGAACAACATTTCAGTTGCTTCACGTTTTTTCTTAATCTTTGATGATGTTGTCCAGCATTCACTGCCATATTGAAGAACTGACTTCACATAGTAATCCAGTACTCTCTTCTTTGTTTCTTGTCTCTTAATACTTTACTCAGCTTCTGGGGGGCGTATTATTAAATAATTAAATAATATTTAACATTACACTTTATGTGCCTGTAATACTTCGTCAAATTACATTGGCTAACATGCATGCAAGCAGAGCGGTCGCACGTCATCCCAAACATGGACATTACATTCTCGTCTGCGATGTCTGAGAAACTGCCCAACCCTTCATTTGGGTGACTGTTTATATATCTATCTCATACAGAAAAACGAGTGTAGCTGCGGGGTTACGTAATTCTGCATTAGGCAGCCGCTTGGTTACCTCGGGCCATTTCAACACCCAGAAAACTGCGGTTTTGTAAATGACACTGGAACCACAAATGCTACATTTATGATTAGAATGATATCGTAGAAAGCATCATAAAAAGAGAAGGCTGAATGTGTTAACGGATTTTGTTGAACGGCATAACAACAGCTCTATGGGTTATTCAACGCCAAAATCTAAATATTTTGTACATAATTTTATATTTTCAAGTTTGGTTTTGTTTATTTTTGTTTTACGGTATGGGTTATTTAATGCTAACAAATATTTTTAGGATAGGTTTGTATAAATAGAATATGCATTCTTTGTAAGAAATCAGTTTGTAGATCAGGGTTTGAGTTTAGTTTGTTTTACGGTATATCAACCTGAATTGGTTATTTAATGCCGACAATTTTTTCGGATAGGTTCGTATGAATAGAATATGCATTCTTTGTAAGAAATCAATTTGTAGATTAGGGTTTGGGTTTATTTTGTTTTACGGTATATCCGATTTAATGAGCTATTTAATGCCAACAAAATCTTTAGGATACATTCGTAAGTTCGTATGAAGTGAATATATATTCTTTGTAAGAAATCAGTTTGTAGATGAAGTTCCATTAATGTATTTTTGTAAAGGGGTATTTTCTCGAGAGTCAAATATATCGCTGCAAATATTTTGAAAATATATTGTTACATTTTGTTTTCAGAAATGCATTGCTTGTATTTTTTCTATTAAATCTATTTATCTAGTGTTTATATTCTGCTTTCATAGTGTTTTGATCCCAGTTTTTGCCAATATCTGTGACCCTAAGAAGTGCTACCACTCCGGGTCAAGCCATTAAGAGATGCCGTAACCTCCCCGCCACTAATAAAGGACTTGCTGCCGGGCCTTGTTTATCGTCATATCCAGCACGATATGTGTTAACGATTACACAAATGCAGTGTGGCGAACTTTATTCTTTGTCTCTCCCCTAAAAAAAAAAAAAAAAAAAAAAAAAAAGAACAATAAAAATAACGGTGTGTGAAAAGGATGTTTTTTTTTCTTGACACTGCTTTTATTTTAACTATTTTCACTCCTCATGAATCGTAATCCTGGATATGATGATAAACTGCATCCGGCAGTAAGGCCTCTGATCAAGAGATTAGAACTTTTATTGGGTGTGAAATTACCTTTATATTTGTTGTTCCAAGGTCCACCCTGACCCTGTAGAACCCGTTAGGATTTCATATATTACAATTTGTCGTTATTAATTTTCTCTAGCACTCTGTATTACTGGTTCCCATATAGTATTCATTTCTATTCTTGGTAAGCTTAAGAGATTTTTGTGGATCAGCATATGCGCAATAATAACACATGACAATAACACATGGCCCATAATAGGGTTGGTTGAAGTAATCCAGTGATTTGATCAAGAGGGTTGTGACTTCAATACCTGGGCACAGCAGAGATGAACAAAAACTTGAATAGTTGAGTTAATAAAGAGAAATAACTAAAAAATAAAAGACAACCAGCAGAGGCATCGCACCTGGAACTAGAACAATCTACCCTGGTAGACAAAATAAAATTTAGGTTCGAAATTTCAGCGTAGATCACCTGAAGAAAGCCGGAGCATGCAACGGCCGAAACGTCGTGAATATGGCAACAAAAATGAAGACAACTGTCCGAATAGTGTAAATATTTACAATAGCTCATTTCAGAAATATAGACAAATATACTTTACGGTAAAATGGCTAGCAGTAAATTTTATAGTAAAATTACAAGCATTATATTTTTTCGGTCATTTTGAGGCATAAAATTACATCAAATTAAAAAATATTAAGATTTCGGCACAAAATAACCCATGGAGGTGTTGATATGCCGCTAAACAAAATTTCCCAATCCTCAGAAATTTAATGAATAAATTGTTTAATAATTTTGTTGTAAATATCTTAAGAACAAAAACACATGTTTCAAGTCATTTTCAGTACATGAAGTGACTTACAAAAGCTGTACATCACCCGATAGGATGTGCGTTGTGGTACAGTGGATATCGGCGAGGAACGAGAAACCGGGGAGCCGAATTCGAATTCCAGTTGAATCAATTGTATTCACTTACGCGCAAATACCCTTGGTAAAGGTATTAAGCCGTCTCTTCCTTCTAGTTATGGGTTAAATAGCAGGACAGATTGGGTTCTATAGCCTTGGTCGGCAACCAGTCTACCGCAGAAACAATGGCAACCTACTGCGGGATAATCTTCTGCCCAGTCAGTCATGTCTCTTTCGAGACATGATCGCCACAACTACAAAAGTGTAGTTTGATGTAAATAACATATATCCTGAAAGTAGGTTTATATAAAATGTAATGAATGTTGTGTATATGCAGATACAGTGATGACGCTTGCTAGTTGTTAATTTTAAATGGCGAAATTAAGCTTTTACTTAAAAATAATGTTTTGTAACTTTACGCGTACAAAAAACCTGATTACTACTCAGAAAAATATATATAAATGCAGGACTTTTTGACATTTTGAAAATCCTTACTGAGCACGAAACACCTGGTGGGTATTCCACGTACGAAGGTGTTGCTCTGACGATTGCTAACAAAAAAAAAAAAAAAAAAAATGGCGCCAACGTAGTCTACCTCCATCCACCTGGGGTACATAAAGTGACTTACAACAGCTGCACATCACCTAAGGAACTTTCCTAGTGCTTTCTGGAATTTTCCATTTGAGGTACGTTATATCAGCACCAGAAAAACTTGCACATTTTGGAGATTTTCCGATATTGGCCGATTTCTGATAAATGATACTCAACCTGTACATTGGTTTCAAAATAAAATTCACATAATTTTTTTAAATTTAATTATACATTTTAACGGAAGATTTTTTAAGATATCTCTAGTGTCAGAGACAACTGGCAAAATACTACACTTAACCCTCTAGGGCCATTCGTATCATATTTGATACAGTATTTCCCTATAAGGAAACATTTGGTATTTCCCTATAAGGAAACATTTGGTATTCATTGACTGAGCAGTCAGTACTGCTTTCATTTGAAATTTATAAAATATTTCTCTTAAAATATTTTTCAGGAAAATATTTCTTTCAAGGCTTGTTTTCATACTGTATCAAATATGATACGAATGGCCCTAGAGGGTTAAGGCTTCTACTGGGCATAAAGTGGGGGATCAGTTCTATATTGTTATGAAGTAATAAACAGATCCCACACTAATTACTACTTAACCCTCTAGGGCCATTCGTATCATATTTGATACAGTATTTCCCTATAAGGAAACATTTGGTATTTCCCTATAAGGAAACATTTGGTATTCATTGACTGAGCAGTCAGTACTGCTTTCATTTGAAATTTATAAAATATTTCTCTTAAAAAATTTTTCAGGAAAATATTTCTTTCAAGGCTTGTTTTCATACTGTATCAAATATGATACGAATGGCCCTAGAGGGTTAATATAGTTCGTTCGGTATACTTCTCTGTTTTTAAGGAAATTTTTCTGTTCTTTAATACTCGGGTTAACTTTTGAAAGGCATCTTTAACTATCCCTTGCTCGTTCAAATTTCAATGCCACACTTTCTGACGTTTGGTAAAAAAAATTCTCAGATATTTAAATCAAACAAGTAAAGGTGTTTCCCAAGGGTATTTGCGCTTAAGTGAATTCGTGGCACTTCCCTTACGCGCAAATACGCTTGGGAAACGAATGAATCTATCTCTTCTCCTCCCAGCTATGGGTTAAATAGCAGAACAGTTTGAGTTTTATAATCTTGGTTGGCAAACAGTCTAAGAAATAGCAACCTATTACGGGAAAATCATAATCGCACAGACGTGTATCACGTAAGGTATTTAACTGAAAGAATCAGCAGTGATTTAGATGAGAAGGCTGTAGAGTGACATGATCGCTCACACGTGTATCCCATATGCCACTGAATTGGCTGACTGACAGAAGTTTAAATATCTGAGAAGTGTTTTAATCAAATCATTTGAATAGCAAAAGGTGCCTTCCAAAAGCAAAGTAAATTATTAAGAATCAGGAAAATTTCGTGATACCAAAAGAAAAGAGAGTAATGTAACTGTAATGTACTTTCTCTAATATGGCAAAGAATTCACAGCAATTCCCTCACAGATGAAAAAACATGTGGTAACAGAATTGTGGTTCTACAGGAGAATACTGAGAATGTCATGGAGGAAGCGTGTAAGCGATATAAAGGAGAATAGAAACAAAAAGGTACATATTATCCTAATCAGAAGCGACAGTTGAAATTTCTGGGGCACACAATGAGGAAGGAAGGCATGGAGCATGTAACACTCACGGGACCTATTAATGATAAAAGTTACAGGTAAATATTTCAGTTCAATTATCTGACGGGCTTATGTAAATAGATAGCTGAACAGGAATGGAAGAGATGACAAAGGGACAAACATTTCTAGCAGATAAAAGAGATAGAGTTGTTTTGTTTTTTACAGTATGGTTCACCTTGTACAAGGGCCTGGCACCACTCAATGTAGAGATTTACGTTAAGGGGTAGTTTATATGGATAATAGAGGAAGATAACAGTTGACTCTAGATTAGGTCAAGATTGTAGTGATAGGTGAAGCATCCTCTTGGGAGTCTTCCATACGACCGTGGTTGGCCGGAAGAAGCTCTTTGAGTGGAACTTACTTCTTGCCAATGACATACAAAAGGAGTATGGATAGTTTGATACTATGTAAATGGATTGACCCGTCCTAGCCGTGAAGGTCAAACCAAGTGTTGCAGTTTCTATGGTAGCAGCGATAGTGCGAGACACGCCACATACCGCCTGTAAGAGAAAGGTTAGACAGCAAGGACTCGGAGATGCTTTTGAGCTCTATTAAAACTGGAAAATGAGATCTAGGCAGCTCCTTATCAGATATGGTAACTTTACTCCATTTTCTATCTGACTTGGCTCTTATAACTGTAGAATATAGCCTGAGGGGTCAGAGGGTCAGAGCTTTACTGGGACACGGTTATTTTTACCTACGTTCTAAAGGGACATTGTATATTAAAACAAAGCCTTTTAAAAGTTGCCCACAAACGTCGCAAGTCATGTAGTCAAATTTAGAATTCAGTTTAAGTCTTTTGTAACCCATTCCGTGCCTTTACACGGTTCTCTTTACAGCTTTCTTTTCCTATTCCTGCTCTTTTATTGCTCCTATTTTTATTTCCTGAATCCTGTTCTGATATTCATTTATTTAAATTCAACAAACTTTCTATTTCCTGCTTACTCCAATCCAATCTACTTTGTGAGTGTTAAATTCCCCAAGCCTTTTTTTCTCATTTTGATTCGCTTGAAAACTTCCTCGTTGTTCATATCCATGCCATGGTATTCTAAGAATCATTTTCTAGAACCACATGTTGATTGTTTGAAGTCCTTTTCTTCGTTAGTGAAGATATTGTCCCGCATTTACTGCTGTATAGAAGATTAGATATTATGCCTAAATTCAGCATTCTTTTTTTGTTTCTAACGATATTTTGATACCCATTAATACTTGGCTCATTTCTTGAAAGGCACTTTTAGCAGTTCTGTCGCTTTTATTTATTTATTTTTTTTTAATAATCATATCGCCCCAAGCAAGGCATTTTACTGCCACTGTTTTGCAGGGAGTTACATAGGAGGAAACTTATGAGAAAGCATGACAGGTTATAGGGGGTGTCGGGAAAAAGATGGGTGGGTAAGAGAAGGATAAGAATGCCCATGAGAGTGGCGTGGACGGAGAAAGGAGCATGAGAGAGAGGATGCAACTCAATGAGATAGGAGATGACAATTGACTGTACGATTGTAGCTGTCAAGAAAGCAAGTAAATGGAAGGGAATTCCACAGGCTGGAAGTGCGAGAAAAGAAGCTGATGGAGTAGAATTTTGGTTTATATTTTATTGGTTTCACAGTAAAAGGGTGTTTAAATTTTATATCGAATTTCCTTCAGTAAAAAGATGTTGTGTTTATGCTGGGGTTCCATTCCCAAGCCTCCCCATTTTATAGATGCTATATACAAATAAATATATAAAAAGTCAGTTTCATACTTACAGTCATTTATAGATGATAGAATAACAATAGATGTTGTAAAAAATAAGAAATACGAAGACGACAGACCGGTTTCAATCTCTATTCATCATCATGGTCAACTGGGATTTTTTTAAATTCAATTTTTCAACATTGAAAAGATGAAAATAAATCATGACGTACTGGAGAAAAAAAAGCTACTCTTGAGAGAGAGAGAGAGAGAGAGGAGCGGCTGGGATTGCACTATAACAGCAGCAAGAGATATGGCGTGAAGCCATATATGGATATGAAGCGCAAACTTTGATTATGTGACCTCAATAGTACCAATTACAAGCACGCTTTAAAAGAAGGCTCTGTGACAAGACTAAAGATATGTTATGGTGAAAAAGCTGATAATTTTTTTACTTATCCTCGTATGTATGTATAGTCAGGTTTAAGGCTTGCTTTTGGTACTATGTAAGCTAGTACTATCTACTCCATGGTCAAATTGTCAGTAACTAAACCGGATCCCCTTCAAACAATTGCAATTAGATGGACGCTAAAATTAGAAACAAAGGGTCGATGAATCCTTTCATATGACAAACGGCCATCTAACACAGACCCCCATCTAGAGTATTGGGCACCTTAGATCTTCGTTAAGGTATCCAGTAGTACAATCCTGATGTAACAACTCCTTCGAATGGTGTTGATAAGTTCTTCTATTTGGAAAGAGGCTGTTCTTGCATAGAGAGATGGACTGACTCAATGAAACGTCTTTCTCTACTTTAAAAAGTTCATGCTCAGACGATGATTGATATCGTAAGACCAAATTGAGCTTTGCAATGAAATCTTACGATGGTCATACTCGACAACAAGGTGGTAGCTATCGTCATGTGTAACAAACTACAAATATTTTTCAGCAAAGGAATTAGTATATTAAACATCTTTTACTTCATTCATTCATTTATTCAGCTAGCGCCTGGTGAGCAGTTGTGTTTACAAACCCCCGGTCTCACAATCATGGTTCATGGCTACATTCAAGACGGAATGTTACAATGGCTTACCAGTTATTTTTGCAGCAGTGATGTTGAGGTTATTTTGTCCATTTTATGATGTTAAAGAGGTAAGACCTACAATACAACATGTGGTTTGAGTTCAGTTTTCCTTTTCTTAGACTCGTGATGATATATGAAGGCTGTGCGCTGCCCAGACTGCCTCCCTATCTCGGCTGTATCGACAAACTTTAAAGGAATAAAGGGCATTACTTTTGGGGGATGGCTTCTCTGCAGGAGTTGCCGGGTAGTTGCTGGATTTTACCAGACAGCCACTTTCGGGGCTCCGCTCCGAGTCTCCTGTATGGCTTTTCTTCCATAGCCTTTTCCGTTTTTTTGATATGACTGCAACAATATTTTAGCAATAACAAAAAGTACAGAACGGTCATCTTGTGAAACTATTCGGACCTGATAATAAAATTTCAAACTCAAAGTCAGCACCCGCTCGGATATGAGCATCGCGATCATCATCCACTCTCCTTATTCTCTTTCTCTCCTCAGGTAGCGGAGGCAGAGATAGCTGTGAAGGACCATCCTACTTCTGAAGAGGCTATCACTAGGCAGCCGCCAATGTGTGGGAGCGGACTTAAGACACTCCAGCCTAACCAAGTCTGTCCCTGTCGCCCGAGATCATCGCCGATGTACTTACCTAGGGTGGTGTAGATACCGACGTCAAAGGAAGGCCATTCGCACGAATTCGATTTAGGTTGACAACTCTGTGCGACGGAGAAGCCCAGATATTTGACCAGAAACGCTTTTCTCACGGGTCAAAAGAGATTCAGACAGGCTAGATCTGGCAAAGCTGGTTGTATCAGGCTGTTGGATGTTTGGTCTGTCAAAGTCCGTCTTGGTTACGTAAATCCAACTGATGCTGCACTCTTCCCCAGTTTGGCTATTAAGATCGTGTAAACCTTTGCCTATTCTACCGTTGGAGTCTTCGGAGTCTGGTCACGTTCAGTCTAGTTTCACTGCCTAGACCATACCACCATGTATGGCCCTACAGGAGTTGGAACTCCAGACGGCTTGGCTGTCGGGATCACTGGAACAAGTAAACCCCTGTCAATACAAGGAACGACTATATATATATATATATATATATATATACTGTAATGGTTGTTACAATGTTTTTAAATTCATAGTATCACTACACAAAAAATTTCTCATGTTTCGAAGCCAGCCCATAATGTTTTGGCTTCATCCTCAGGTGATTTTTTTTTAGAATTTTTTAGATTTTTTTTTTAGAAAAAAAATCTCCTGAGGATGAAGCCAAAACATTATGGGCTGGCTTCGAAACATGAGAAATTTTTTGTGTAGTGATACTATGAATTTAAAAACATTGTAACAACCATTAAAGTATAACGCTCTACATTTGTATCGAGCACTCTTTATAAAAGTAAATGCATCAACAAAAAGGTAAATAAATCTACGAGTTCAACAACTTAGTTACAATATATATATATATATATATATATATATATATATATATATATATATATATATTACACTGGATGTCGGAGTGAACAATTCGTTATCAAATGTACCCCTTTGACGTATTAATACTTTAATGTCAATAACAGAAACGCATCAATAAATAAGAAAAAAATAAAATTAATATAAGTATAAAATTTATAAAACATTAAATGCAAAAATATATTCAGTTATGATCTGAGATTAAAGACAGGATGGTTAAATAATATAAGAGAAGAGGAAAACTGTGTTAAATATATGAGAACATTTTTCATTATTGTTGATGCTAAAACGAACCGCTTTTTCTATTTAGAAAATATATCCTCGTTCATAAAAAGATCTTACGTTGCTACTGTAAGTAGATAAAAAAAGATAACAAAATCAAATTATTGGAAAACGTTTATTTAAATCTGTTTAAATGATACTAGATAGGGAAATAAATCGACCATACTGAACCAATACTCAGTAATAAACAAAAACAAAGTTATGATGAGAAATGCATTTTTTACAATTTCGAAAATTGTCCCCTCTTTTATAATAAAAGAACTGATAAGATAAATATAAATCTGGAATTATTCATAATATTATAGAAGTAATTTAACAAATTTAATTCGTTAGTGTTCCTAATATAACAATTTCTAGTGATAATAGACATTCATAATAAAGTATACTTGCTTAAACACTTATTTTAAAAAATAAAACAAAATACAATTGACATATCAGACAGTTAAGTGCTTGGAGATCATGCCTCGAAAGAGACATGAGTGACCAGTCATAAGATTTTCCCGCAGTACGTTGCTATTACGTTCTGCAGTAATCTGGTTGCCAACCAAGGCTATAATTGAGCGCCTTCCTGGTCCTTTCTCTTAGACCATACCGCCATGAGTGGCTCTACAGAAATTAGAACTCTAAACGGCTTCGCTCTTGGGATCACTGGGATAAGCAAGCCCACGACCATGAGAAGGAACGATCATATATATTTTACACTGAATGTCGGAGTCAACAAGTCATTATCAAATGTACCACTTTTACTTATTATTATTTTAATGACTATCATAGAAAAGAATCAATAAATAAGCAAAGAGTAAAAATATGAAATTATCAATGAATATATGAGATTATCTATGTATTAATACCGTAGTACCTACGTGTGTCACGCTATAGAAGGCGGTATGAACGCACACACAGATACAAAAGATTAAACATAGGAATGTTGGACGACGTACACACAAACATGCATGATAAATGAAAGAAAACGTTGAACAGGGAATATAAAACTGAAAGAGAGTTGCTGTAAAATATGTGATTTTCATAAATACTATACGTTTTTTTACTTAAATAAATCGGTCATTTATACGATCTCGAATGTTATTTAAAAAAAAATATTTTTAATTTCTTTCGATAGTTGAAAATTATTTCTTCCAAAAAAAAAAGATAAATAAATGAATATTTTGCTATGTACAATTAAACACACACATGCATAATTTTTTTTATTTTATTAAAGGATGTTCGTTGTGGTGCAGTCGATATCGGCTCGGAATGCGAAATCTGAGTTAAAGTTCCAGTTAAAGTTGTTGCATCTACATACGCGCAAATAGCCTTGGGAAAGGTATGAATCCATTTCTCCCTCCAGCTATGGGTCAAATAGCAGAAAAACTTGGGTTCTAATGCCTTGTCTGGTAACCAATTTTTACCGTAAAAATTAATGGCAACCTACTGCGGGGAAATCTTCTACCCAATCAGTCATGTCTGTTTCGAGACATGGTCGTCCAAGCGTATATTACATATGGCGCTTAACTGATATTAACTAAAGAAAAGAAAAAGTGTGTGTGTGTTTTTTTTTAACCTGCGACAGTGGGACATGAATTCATTACAAACAATTATTACAACATTCGTTAGTCTCAAAGAGTTTTTTTTGTCGTCTATCGTCACATTTTAGGATGTCACAAGCAATTCTGTTTAAAAAGCTTAGCAATTATTTTTCTTTTGCTAGCTCGCAATTTACTTACTTGGATTCTTGAATCATTATGTCCATTATTATTGTTATTATATCTGTTGTTATAATAATATTAATTAATAATTTAATATTGGGATTTATCAAATATGAGACTAACAAAAATTTTTCAACAATTGTGGCGTTAAACCCTCAATATAAACTTACAAAACGATGTCCCTTCTCTGGAACTAGTTTTTTTTATTATTGTTGTTGCAAAATATTTGAAACATATCTGTTATGAATACATTACTACGCGCGCACAGGATCGTCTCATCTGTGATGCGTTGGGATCATGACAAGTTTCGGGTTTTTCAGCATCATACTTGTTCACCCAAAGAGACCCAATGCATTAAAAAACAGGAAAAACAAAAGAAAAGAATTATGTAATGTCAGTACTCCAATATGGCAATAAACACTGGCAAATTTGGCAAAAGTCTATAGGCTAAGGATGTGCGTTGTGGTCCAGTGGATATCGGCTCGGAACGAGAAATCGGGGAGCCGAGTTCGAATTCGAGCCGAGTTCATTGCATTCACTTACGCGCAAATACCCTTGGGAAATGTATTAATCCGTCTATTCCTTCCAGTTATGGGTTAAATAACAGAACATATTGGGTTCTATACCCTTGGTCGGCAACCAGTCTACCGCAGAAAGCAATGGCAACATCCTGCGGGATAATCTTCTGCCCAGTCAGTCATGTCTCTTTCGAGACATGATCGCCCAAGCATGTGTCGCGTGTGGCACTTAGCTGACTGACTGACTATAGGCAACAGTGATGTGGTTCTACAGAAGAATGCTGAGAACTCCATGGATTGAACGTAAAAGTAACGAGAAAGATTTAAGGAAAACGAAAACGACGTTTATATTTATAATCGGAAAGAGACTGTTGGAAATTCTAGGTCACATATTGAGGAAAGAAACCTTAAAAAGTTTGACAAGCTCAGGACATTGAAGGAAAGAGCGACAGGACAAAGCAATGTGTGTCCTACGGAACAAAACGCTATAAATATGTTGTAGAGTTCTTGTGGCAAAATCTTCGTCGCCAAGTTGTTGTGGTCTTGCTAGGGCCCAGAAGTAAGACATGGAAACAGGAAGGATGTTTCAAACAGTGTATATGGATAACAGAACATATATACAATAATAGGTGTTAGTAATCAGCAAACAGAAGTGTAAGTCCGAACGGTATAGTTATGCTGCGTCTCGACTGTCACACGACTGCCTCACAGCTGCGTCCTAGTTGCGTCTCCAGAAGTCACGAAGGTTAGTTATTATTGACAGAGAAAGAGCCCATTCCTATAGATAGCGCATCATAACAAAATGGATGGTAGGACAGAGAATGGGAGTGATGTTGAAAAGACAAAGAATTCTAAGGGAAGTTGTGGAGAGCCATGAAGGAAAACCACTCATAGAACAAGAAGATTGCGAATGTAACTGAGCCGGTAAGCATTACACCATCTGTACATTATCCTCTCTAATATAATAAACACCGTTATACATATATACAAGCATTGCCCGTGCAACTCAAAACATTTTAGTAGTAGGATAAGATGCCAATGAAAGGAGAAGATGGAAATCCTTTACAGACAGTTGATTTCCTGCATGAAATATTTAGCGAAAAAAAAAAAAAAGACTTAAATAATCAAATTAACCATTGGCACTTTTTTTTTTACATATTCTGTTTTGTTTGAAAAAACTTTTTTTCTAAAAATATTTCTTTTGTTTTAAAATTACAGGGAAAAATTTTCACATTTTTTTTAATGACCAAATGAATGTTTAAAACGTTGGAATAAAAATTAAATATAAATGCTCATTTTTTTTAATAACAAATATTTTACTCGCGTTTGACACGTGTGATTTGATTTCTGTGACGTAATTTAGCAAAGATCTTAGATCTTAGATATGTTCCGGAGCAAATGTAAACAATCGGCTCTATTGGCCAAAAAGTGCTAAAGGGAAAACTGCTGAACTTAAACTCAAAAAGTATGTGTCTACCTGGCTTCCCTGTAGATATGGGTCCCTAGAAAGTTTGGCGTAGCTTAAAAATGTAGGCGTGCATAGGGAACAGTCACACACAGACTCACAGATTGACTTATATATATATATATATATATATATATATATATATATATATATATATATGAATTTTTGTATGTTTAACATTATTATTTTTTAATGGATACTCGAAATTTGAGTGTGAAGCTTGCTTTTATTTTTTTTATATATACATACTAGCAGTATAGCTTTAAAACTAATCCATGGTTCTGGAACTCAGACTATTTGGACGTTGGCACGAAAGACTAAAATGTTTCCAGTTAAAGCAAGTAAGTCAAATTTTGATTTCCTGGTATTGATTTATATATATATATATATATATATATATATATATATATATATATATATATATATTTTCTGCACTATTGTAAAAACTGCAACCTTGAAACTTCTGATCTGAATATCGTTTCTTATGTCTTTGTCTATGAGTGTATCAAATTTGATTACAATCGGACCACTCCTTCTATAACCCGAATTTTTTGATAATCGATTTTCGATATTTATCCCGTGGTACCTCGACACAAACCTAGCTAAGAACACTCGCAGGCGCTTATAGTAAAACTGTGTACATTTTCAAGAAAATCGGTTCATCCGTTTCGGAGTCTATAGGTATCGGACACACACACACACAGAGATAAAATTCCATTTATAAGTTTAGATTAGATATATATATATTTAGTTAAGCAGTACACTATAATTCCCACCGGCCTTAATCGTTTGAGAAATCGTTT
>JBBBDQ010000221.1:4380000-4390000 GCA_037127315.1 Ascarosepion bandense
CCGCAGACAGATCTGTTTTTCGCCGTATCACAGCTCATCAGTAAGGTTAGACCCCGATTACTTTTTTACCCAGGAGTGAAACCCGACCGAAATGGCGTCAGTCGGCGACTCTACCCCTGGTCTATGGGTGTTCGGTGGAAGTAGGCAGACTTTTTAGCGCATATCATTATACGCGCCCAATAGCTAGAGGGATCTAATTCATTTCACTGAATGAGCGATGCGTACATGCCAGAGTAGCTACTGTTTATCAAAGTCTACTATTTTTCCAGAGTGCTCAGTCAGGGTGTGAGGGCGTATATATATATATGAAATGATTTGTTTGAACATTTTTTTTTTATTGATACTCGTATTTAAGTAGATATTCTTTTTTTTTTTAATTAAACAGTATTATATATTTATATCTACCGGCCTGATTATTTACGATAAATTGTTATTTCGAAAATGTGTGTCATTCGGCAGGATTATCGTAATGTTCAAACAAACCATTTCAAATTGTCGGTTGTTTATAACCAAGTTTCGTTAATCTTCGTTAATTTCCGTAACACACACACACACACACACACACACACACACACACACACACACATATATATATATATATATATATATATATATATATATGAGAGAGAGAGAGAGAGAGAGAGAGAGTATGTATTTGGGCAGCAATCATCGTTATGAAGTTCTCAATCGTCAGGGTTGATTTGCGTATTGTTTTGTGCTTATCAATGCGCTATTTCCAACTCGATATTGAGCACTTTACGATAAAAAGACTTGCTTGCTAAGCCACTAAAAAAAGCAACCATTTCGCTAAACATTATCACAATTAAACACACACACACACACACACTCTCTCTCTCTCTCTCTCTCTCTCTCTCTCTAGATAGATAGATAGATAGATAGATAGATAGATAGATAGATAGATAGATAGACCTGAAAAGAAACAGGACTGAGTGTGCTGTGTGAGCTATAGGCATTGCCCACAGTGCGTTCTTGTTGCAGGCTCAAACGATCAATCAGCTGCAAAGAAATCCTGTGCCGTTTTCTTTTAGAAGAGACGAGTGTTATTGCAGGAGAAATTGTGGCTGCTTCATCACGTCAATGCATCTCCTCACATCGCTCTGAGCATCCGCCAGTTCCTGACCGAGAAGAACATCGCCGTACTGAAGCAACCTTCTCTATTCACCTGATTTTCCTCCATGTGATATTTTCCCTTTTCCCCAAGCTCATGGGAATCATCAAGGGGGCTAGTTTTGAAGGCGTTGAGGCAATCAACGGGGCCGTAACAACAGACATAGGGGGAATAAAAGATTTCATACAGAAATGCGTAGAAGCGTGACAAAGAAAGATGGCGAAAAACATTAGACTCGAAGGGGTTGCTTTGTAAAGGAAATCATGTAGATTGTTGTTTAGAATTTAAATAAATTGTTTGTGACACCAGTGACGTTACTTTTCCGACAGAACTCCTATACGAACAACGAATGCACCCATAAACACAGGTAAACATAATAATAATAATAATAATAATAATAATAATAATAATAATAATAATAATAATGTTCTGTGCTTGCCCCAAATGAATATAAAAATCGCCACGATAGAGTTGGGCAATATTTACATTGGGCAATATGCAAACATTATGGAAAAGCTGTAGGCAAACACTGGTATGAACATCATCCAGCACCGGTTACAGAAATAGATGTAACCATTCTACACAGACAGAAAAAGCAAACAGGCCAGACATTATTGTTAAAAACCAGAAAGAGAAAACTTGTCTATTAATTGATATGGCTTGTCCAGCGGATTGTAACATAGCAATCAAGGAATTTGAAAAACTGTCAAAATATAAAGACCTGGAAATTGAAATAGAAAAAATGTGGAAATTGAAAACAAGAGTTGTGCCAGTGATAGTAGGTGCACTTGGAATGATAAAAAATGGAACAAAACAACACATTGAAAGAATCCCTGGAAACCCCAGCTTAAGAGATATACAAAAATTGTCTTATTAAGTACAGCCCACACACTAAGGAAAACTTTATCTATGTAATGCTGGAGATATAATATTTAAAAAAATTTTTTTTTCTTTAGTTTCTTTCTTTTTCCCTCCCTTCCTTCTTTTATCTCTCTTACCAACTTTTTTCCGTGTTGCTTTAAATGATTCAACACGGGGTATGTTAATTTTTAGTTACATTCTCCCCTTTTTTTTTTTTTTTTTTTTTTTTTTTTTTTTGCAAACCCAGACGATGTCAATTTTTTTTTTTTTTCTTTTCTTATTTATTTGATTTTATTCTATCCTTTTCTTTTTCTTTTTCCTTTTCTTTTTCTTTCCCTTTATTTTTATTTTATTTTATTTTATTTTATTATTATTTATTTTTTTAATTTCTTTGCAATCTATTTAAAAAGGAAAAGTAGACTAATTTTTCTCCAGTTTCTGAAAGGTTTTTTTCTGTTGCTGAGGTGATGTGTCGCTCCCCGTGGGGATCGTCATATCGAAATGGCCATTCAACATCTTTGAATTAATCCTTTTTTAATATATATATTTGCTCTGTAATATTTTATTACATGGAGCTCTCTTCCTGTATCATTTTTTAATATTAAAATAAATTTTTAATATTAATTAGGATCGGGTTTTTTGGAATTTACCTTCCTGCTTTTTTCCTTTGGATTGAAGTATCTGAATTAAAATATTTTGCTCCTACCTTTTGGTAGTTGAGCTCTCTTGGTTTATTCCCGGATTTTTTCTACCAATACAACACCACCTTTCCTATGGAGAAATTTACCCCGGAGTATTCTTTGAAGAATATTCCTTTTCCTAATCTGGATTCCTTTCTCTTTCATCTTACGGAAAAAATTGAAAGTTTTGTGAGGAGACTTCGATGGAAAGCCTACTTTTACCTGCGTTCAACGGATTCTTCTCCTGATTCTACAGAGTGCTTTGATTTGAAAACTCTAAGAACTCCACCGGTATGCAAATTTTTAAACTCGTTTGAAAAAGACCTTTTTAATTTGATCCCCAAAATCAAGTTCCGGGGTACTTCAAATGAATTCCAGGATTTATTAAAGTCGAACATTAATACCTTAAAGAATTCCAAAGACCTATGGATTAAATCGGACAAATCAAATAACATTTACAAGTGTAATACCACCAATTAACTAAATATCCTTAAAAATAGTATAACTAGTCATTACAAAATAGACAGAGGTAACCTAATTTTATCAGAAATTAACTCCGATATGGCTAAATTTGCAAATGAACTAAATATTAGTGATAGAATTGGAAAAATTTCTACCAAAGAAGCTTACATTTTATTTAAGGACCACAAGCCTAATTTCCAAAATAAATTACAAACTAGACTAATTAATCCTACTAAGAGTGAATTAGGCATAGTTTCTAGGGGGGTTCTGAAGAACTTAATAGAGGAGTTACAATCCATTTTACAACTGAATCTTTGGAAGAGTTCCTTAGATACCATAAAATGGTTTGATAATATCAATGACAAATCTAAATCCACTTTCCTTAAATTTGATATTGTGGATTTCTATTCCTCTATATCAAAAAAACTTCTTGTGGATTGTTTAGACTTTGCCAGGGGTTATGTTAATATTTCGGATTGTGACTATAGAATTATACTGGGAGCTAGAAAATCTATTCTCACCTTTGATAATTCTACTTGGACTAAAGGGCCTGAGGATAGTTTTGATGTCCCCATGGGAGCCTATGATTCTGCCCAGGTATCAGATCTAATAGGCATTTATATTTTAGATATTTTAGGTAGATTTTTAGACCCTAAACTAATAGGCCTATATCGGGATGATGGACTGATATGTATTCCCAATTCCAATGGGCCTTACACTAATAGAATACATAAGAAAATTATCAGAGCCCTAAATTTTCTTGGTTTTAAGGTTGAGGTTACTTCCAATCTCAAAATTGTAAACTATCTAGATATCACCCTTAACTTAAAGAATGGTTCCTACCAACCCTTCCTCAAAGAAAATAGTTCCCCCACCTATATAAATAGTTTATCCAACCACCCTAAGAATATTATAAGACAAATACCCAAGATAGTAAATAATAGGGTTAACCAATTATCTTCCAATATAAAAATTTTCAACGCAAGCAAAGAAATTTACGATAAGGCCCTTCAGAAAAGCGGTTTTGTTAATAAGTTAAAGTATGATAAGCCTGCTATAAACCCTGAATCTTCAAAAACTAAAAACACCCGAAAATGTAGAAAAAGGAAGATAATTTGGTTTAACCCTCCTTATTGTAAGCTAACTAATATAAATATTGGTAGGTATTTTCTCAAATTAATTGATAAACATTTTAATAATAATAACAATCCCTTAAATAAAATTTTTAATAGATTCACCCTAAAAATTAGTTATTCTTGCACCTCTAATATAGATAATATAATTAATTCCCACAATAAACAAGTTTTAACGAACCTAAATAATACGGAAGCTAAATCCGGAATTGTCGACAAATGCAATTGTTATTCTGTGGATGCCTGCCCGGTGCAAGGCAAATGTAAATCCACTCATGTAATTTATGAAGCCCGCATTTCTCCATCTAATAACAAGGACAGTTACCGGAGCTATATTGGCATGTCCGCGGGCTCTTTCAAACAGAGGCTTTATAATCACAGGTACTCGTTTTCGAACCCTAAACAGAGATTCCAGACGGCACTGTCACGTAGGTTCTGGGAAATGAAGGAGGAGGGGCAGGACCCCATAATCAGCTGGAAATTAATAGGCTCAGCTTGTACTCCTAAAAGTTTTCGTGATAGGTGTCGTCTGTGTTTATTGGAGAAGATTCTGATTTTGAAGTATCCTCATCAGGACTTACTTTTGAACTTTAGAAGGGAATTTATAAACAAGTGCCGCCATAGGGCGGATTTTAAAATTTAACTTCTAATTTTTAATTTTTAAATTCTATATTTTTCTATAATTTTTTATTATTTTAAAAAATTTTTTAATTTTAATTTTAATTTTTTTTTTTTTTTTTTTTTTTTATGTGTATGTTTGTGTGTGGATGTGCATATTTGTATATATGTATTTATGTATGTGGGCTATATGTTATTTTGGAAAAAAAATTTTTTTAGCTATGTAAATGCTCCTTTTCATAATATTCATTAATATGTATGTGTGAGTGCATAAAGAATATATATATATATATATATATATATATATATATATATATATATGTGTGTATGTGTGTGTGTGTGCGTGTGTGTGTATATGTGTGCATGTATGTGTACACATGTATATTATGTCTATGTGTGTGCGTGTGTGTGTATATGTGTGCATGTGTGTGTACACATGTATATTATGTCTATATGAATTTTTTGTATATAGGTGTGTACACACACATACATGTGTATATATGTGTGTATGCGCATGTATATGTATATTAGTGTGTAATAAATTGAATGTATGTGTATGTATATATGTATTCTTATTCGTTAAATGATGTGTGTGTGTATATATATATATATATATATATATATATGTGTGTGTACTTCTATTGATATGTATATATAATAATTGTAATTTTTTTTTTTTTTTTTTTTACCTAGTATTGTCTTTATTTAGTTTAATTTCAAATGACCTAATTTTTTTAAAAAAATAATTTTATTTCAAATCCTATATCTTTTTATTCCCTTTTATCAATAATTTATGCCTTTTTAAGTAAAGGCTTTTTTTAATACTTCAACGTTTTGGGGAAATTAGATTTTTGAATTTGTCCAGCGTCTGTAATATTTAAAAAAAATTTTTTTTCTTTAGTTTCTTTCTTTTTCCCTCCCTTCCTTCTTTTATCTCTCTTACCAACTTTTTTCCGTGTTGCTTTAAATGATTCAACACGGGGTCTGTTAATTTTTAGTTACATTCTCCCCTTTTTTTTTTTTTTTTTTTTTTTTTTTTGCAAACCCAGACGATGTCAATTTTTTTTTTTTTTCTTTTCTTATTTATTTGATTTTATTCTATCCTTTTCTTTTTCTTTTTCCTTTTCTTTTTCTTTCCCTTTATTTTTATTTTATTTTATTTTATTTTATTATTATTTATTTTTTTAATTTCTTTGCAATCTATTTAAAAAGGAAAAGTAGACTAATTTTTCTCCAGTTTCTGAAAGGTTTTTTTCTGTTGCTGAGGTGATGTGTCGCTCCCCGTGGGGATCGTCATATCGAAATGGCCATTCAACATCTTTGAATTAATCCTTTTTTAATATATATATATATATATATATATATATATATATATATATATATATATATATAATTCCAAGAAGATCAGGTTAAAGAAACAAGGGACGGGTAGGATGTGGGTGGGGGGAGGAAAAAAGGAAAAAGAGAAAAAGTTGGTTAGTATGTATTCTTTGGGGCCAAATCCCAAAAATGAATCTCCATTCTGATTAGCCACAAGAAACACCCACATGCATACACAGCAAACCAAAGGTTTTTTGTCATTTAAATGTAAATCATCTGCACAACTAACATCAACATTGACTAATGATGAGAATCTATCTCGAAACATAGAAATTTCCGTGTCGCAATGTACAATTGATACATAACTACATAATTATATAAAATCAAATCGAAAATCTAAGTTAGCCAATAACCTACCACGGTTTCGCTTAACAGCTCGTCAGGGAAAATTGGCTTTTCCCCCTGACGAGCTGTTAAGCGAAACCGTGGTAGGTTATTGGCTAACTTAGATTTTCGATTTTGTTTGCTCTACTTTCGCGTTGGGTGCTTTGTGCACTCTGCTTTCGTATTGAGCTCTTTATTGTTAAGGTTTTCGTCTTGGGGTTTTGTTCTTTTTCACGAATGCTTGACTTTTTGTTCAGGTATTTCGTTTGTTTCTTTTTCTTCTTCCCCACCTTTTCCCTGCCGGTTAGTTTCCGGTGGGTTTCAAGACGATTTCATTTGTAGTTTAATTATTGATAATCTTGACAGAATTAGTTCTGTTGTTATTGGTATTATAACTATAATTAATATTTATATATATATATATATATATATATATATATATATATATATGTGTGTGTGTGTGTGTGTGTGTGTGTGTGTGTGTGTGTGTGTGGTGCGAGGGAAAAATTGTTGTCATTTTCAGTTTGTTTTTTATTTTGTCAAACGCATGGTGTAGTAGGATCAGTTGTGCATCGTCTGTGATAAAAAGAGCACAATGATGCAGATCACTCCAACAAAAATTTGGCATCGGTATGCTGTAGTGTTTGGTTTTAGCGCCGGAAGCTCCAATACAAACATTTCAGAGTGTTTGGGTGTCAATTTGAGGTCGGTGCGGAGGATTCGGAAAAAGTTGGAAGTGTCTAATGGTGATTACGCAGGTATACGGTAGTCCTGAATTTGTTGGTGAGGGCCTCAGACTCAAGACGGAGTCCTACATCAAGTGCCTTAAAGAGATAGTGCTACCCTGGGTCAAGACAGAGGCTGCTGAAAGTCCATAGGTATGGCAACTGGACGCTGCACCATGCTACAAAAGCAGGAAAACCCAGTCATGGTTGTCAAACAATTTCTGAGTTGATGTCACTCCTGACATTTGGCTACTTAATTCCTCAGACTGCAACCCTCTTAATTAATCTGGTTGGGAGGGGAGCAATTGAGTGAGGCACTAAGAAAACTCCTTGTAACACCAGAGATGAACTAAAGGCGACGATTATGGCTGCATTCACCAACTTAAACAAGTAGACTACCCAGAAAAGATGCAAGAGACTTCCAAGTCGTCAGGAGACCGAGGTTGGAGCCAATAGCGATTTTATTGAATAAATTTACTATTTCCAGATGCTTTTATGTAATTTTGGTAAATATATGTAACATTTTCTAGTAGCTCTTTCTTCTTCCCTACCCTTACTTCCGTTTTTTACGCACACAAATAAATAAGTTAAATTTATTTTCCTATAATGTGTTTGTCTCACTGACGAGATGGGTGTTTAATGTTTCGCTTTTTTAGAAACTTCTTCAGAGATCTAATTAAAGATGCGGAAAATTGAAATTGAAAATTTTCAATTTTTGTTCCTCATCTTCAAGCCGACCTCTGAAAAGCTTTAATAAGCGTTAAAATGTGAGATGTGAGACATGTTTCCTAATTTGGTTTTTATTTATTCTATCTTCTTGTCAGATTCAGATTCATATATTCAACACACACACACACGCACACACACATATATATATATTACAGTTCACATCTATCAGTTAGTCAGTCAGTTAAATGCCATACGTGATACACGCTTAGGCGATCATGTCTCGAAAGAGACATGACTGACTGAGCAGAAGATTATCCTGCAGTAGGTTGCCGTTACTTTCTGCAGTAGACTGGTTGCCAGCCAAGGCTATAAAACCCAATCTCTTCTGTTATTTAACCCATAACTTGAGGGAAGAGACGGATTAATTCCTTTCTTAAGGGTATTTGCGCGTAAGTGAATGCAAGGAATTCAAGTGGAATTCGAACTCAGCTCCCCGATTTCTCGTTTCAAGCCGATATCCATTGCGCCACAACGCACATCTATCACACTCTTTATAATCTATCTTATTCTATTTCGACGTTATTATTCATATCTATCTTAAGCTGTCTTTCTCTCGCTTTTTATCTATGTATCTGTCGTTCGCCATACCTACACGCTTTATCATCGACAATCATTTTAGCCTCGTCTTTCCACGGAAACCCAAAGTCAGAGATTTCTAATTTCCCATCATTCAATTCGGCGCGACACCATTTATTGTCGACTTCGTCAATGGTGGCTGAGCTTAATACTTATTGTCTTCAGGATAAAATTTCATTTTCTTCGATTTACCATCTACATAGATCATCCGACCACCATCCCTTCGCTACTGCTCTCACCATGTCAGCCAAACACTGACATCCCCCCAACCTCGGTACGCACAGCAATGCACCATCATCGCCGCCTTGCCGCCACCTCTGCCGCTACCTTGGCACTAACGGCCCTTGGCACATATTTTTCCGGCCTTCATTCTTCGTTCCTTCAAACTCCCGTTCGCTGGAGGTTTCGTCTTCTTATCGCACGTCTTCCTCACACACACTTTCTTTTATCTCTCTCTCTCTCTCTCTCTCTCTCTCTCTCTCTCTTTCGTTCTTACTTCATATTTTTCTCTTCTTTCTTTACGGCTTACTTCTTTTTTTCTCACGATCTTTCTTGTTGCCTATATTTTTTAATCAATTCACCCCAAGCAAGGAGATAATACCGCTAAGACGCAAGGGACTACCTGCAATGTTTTTTTCTTCTTTCTTTTCTTCTTAATGATTTTTCTTCTTTCTTTATATGTTCTTTCTTTCTTTTTTTTCTTTCTGATTTTTTTCTGATCTTTTTCTTTCTTCGTCTTTTTTTGTTTCATTCCTTCTTTTCTTCTTTCTTTTCTCTTTTTTATGGTTTTATTTCGTTCTCCTCTTTTGTTTATTCTTCTTTTACCATTTTGAAAATGTAATTCTTCTTAATACTTTCCATCTTCTTTTCTTTCATGTAATTTTTTCTTTTTTCTTTTTTTCTTTTTCCTTATTTTTGGTCTGTTTTTCTTTTCTTCTTTATCAGTTTTTCCTTCTCTATGTTTTTCTTTCTGTTTTTTCTTTTTCTCTTTTGATCTTTCTTTTATTTTTGACTCCCCCTACTTCTTAATTTTCTTCCTTTTTTAGTACTTTTCGCCATTTCTGTTTCTTCTTTGTTTCGTCATGGCTCTCCACTTTTCCTGTCCTTCGCAGCGCTCAGTAAATTTTGTTCGGCTAATAATTTACATAAGCTTCCTCTTCTGTTCGATTTTCTAACAATTCTCGTTACTGCATGTCTCTCCCCTTTTCCGCACTCATTTTCTAAATAGTATCTTCTTCACTCTGAATTACACTTGAATTCTGACTGAACACACACACAGTGAGAATGAGAGTGAGAGAGAGAGAAATATATATATATATATATATATATATATAGTCAACCGCAGACAGATCTGTTTCGCTGTATCACAGCTCATCAGTACGG
>JBBBDQ010000221.1:4392500-4460000 GCA_037127315.1 Ascarosepion bandense
TTAAATTCTTTTCTTTCTTCTTCCTTCTAACTTGCTTCTTTAAACCCTTTCCTTTTTATTCTTTCTTCTCTTCTCTAATTTCCTTTTTTCTTTCTTCACTTTTTTCTTCTAATCTTCCTTCAGTTTTTTTTTTCTCATAGCTTGCTTTTTTAACTTTTTCCTTATTCTTTTTCTTCATTTTCTAATCTTCCTTCAACGTTCTGTTGTTTCTTCTTCCCATCACTTTTATCATATTTCCTTTTTTATTCTTTTTTCTTTTCTTTCTGTAATTACTCTTCTTCTTTATCTTCTTTCTCTTTTTGTTTTCTAATCTTATTTCAACTTAGTTTCTTCTTCTTCTAATTTTTCATTTTCTTTTCCTCTTCTTCTTTCTCTTCTTCTTCCTCTTCTTCTTCTTCTTCTTTGTTTTCTAATCTTCTTTCAACTTCCAGTTTCTTCTTTCTTCTTTCTTTAATTTTTCATCTTTTCTTCTTCCTCTTCCTCTTTCTTCTTCTTCCACTTCTACCTCTTTATTTTGTAATCTTCTTCCAACTTCCAGTTTCTTCCTTTATTCTCTAATTTTGCATTTTCTTCTTCCTCTTCTTTATTTTCTAATCTTCTTTCACCTTCCAGTTTCTTCTTTCTCTAATTTTTCATCTTCTTTGTTTTCTTCTTCTTCTTTTTCTTCCTCTTCTTTTCTCCAATTTTTTATCCCACCTATGTCTTCTTCTGCAGACAGCACTGATGTAAGACTGCCCACTTTCTTGAAGCCATCATCGCCCCGACGACCTTCTACGTTCGCCTCCACCTTGAAGGATCACCTTTTCCCCTCTGCGTGTCTCATCTGCAACTTCCTTGCGCGTATGCCTCTATCCTATGACTGTGCACGATTGCGCCTACGCCCTGTGTGTATGTGAACAAATGTGTACGGTTCCTGTGTTCCCACGGAGCCCCTGGGTAGCTAGTCTCGGCGAACATCAAACTACGGCATTACAAGTCAGCGTCTCCTGTTCTCTTTTCTTACACATAAATCTCACCAACGTCTCTCTCTCCCGCTTCCTTGAGGCTTTCTTTTACTCTTACGGATTTATCTGATACGTCTTTCGTTATTATATTTTATTTTAATTTTGTTACATCAGTCAACACTTTCTTTCTTTCTTTCTTTCTTTCTTTCTTCGATTTATAATTTACTTTTTTTTCAGTCGTGCTCTATATTTTTGCATTCTCCCTTCTTCCATTCTCACTGCCTTTTTTTCTTTTTTTTAAAATCTTCCCACACCCGTTTTTGTTTGTTTGTTTGTTTGTTTGTTTGTTTCTTTCTTTCTTTCTTTCTTTCATTCACTCTTTCTTTCGCTCTTTTTTTTTGCTCTTCCAATCTTTTTCTTTCTTTCTTTCTTTCTTTCTTTCTTTCTTTCTTTCTTCGACTCATAATTTCCTTTTTTTTCAGCCGTGCTCTATATTTTTGCATTCTCCCTTCTTCCATTCTCACTGCCTTTTTTTCTTTTTTTTTAAAATCTTTCCACACCCGTTTTTGTTTGTTTGTTTGTTTGTTTGTTTGTTTGTTTCTTTCTTTCTTTCTTTCATTCACTCTTTCTTTCGCTCTTTTTTTTGCTCTTCCAATCTTTTTTTTCTTTCTTTCTTTCTTTCTTTCTTTCTTTCTTTCTTCGACTCATAATTTCCTTTTTTTTCAGCCGTGCTCTATATTTTTGCATTCTTCCATTCTCACTGCCTTTTTTCTTTTTTTATCTCTACACACCCGATTTTGTTTTTCTTTCTTTCTTTCTTTCTTTCTTTCTTCGTTTCACAATTTTCTTTTCACTCTCCCGCTTACATTCTCACTGTCTTTTTTCTTTTTTAATCTCTCCACACCCTTTATAGTTTCAGTTCTTTCTTTAAACTTTCGTTCTTTTTGTTTTCTTCGATTTCCTCTTTCTTTATCACCATGTTGATTTTTTCTCTTTCCTCATTCTCACTTTCTTTCATTCGTTTTCGTTATTTTTTTTTTTTTTTTTTGGCGGTTCGTTTCTCCCGTGTTTGTTTGTTTGTTTGTTTCTTTCTTTCTTTGTTTCTTTCTTTCTTTTTGTTTATTTTTTCCACTTCCCACTATCCTTTTCGCTACGTTGTTCTATATTCATGCATTTTTCTATCATCTCCCTTTTTCTTTTCGTCTTTATCTCTCTATCTACGTTTTTGTTTCTCGTTCTTTCTTTCTTTCTTTCTTTCTTTCTTTTGATTATTCTTCGACTTACTTTTTACTTTTCACTATTTTATTTTCGATTTTTGCTTTTTTTTCTCTCCTGCGCATGCGTTATTTTATTTTATATTTTTTTATCTGACTTTTCTTTCATTCTTTCTTTCATTTCCTTCTTTTCTTTCTTTTTTTTAACCCTAAACACACTCTTTTCTTTTTGCTATGGCATTCTGTCTTTACTTTTTGCCTTCGTTGTTACTTTGTTTTAATTATGATTTTTTAACATTTTCTATTTCTTTCTTTGACGTCCATTTTTGATGTCGTCTTCTTTATTATGGAATATTTTCATTCAACAATCCCAACTTCTCTTCCTCTTCAGATGGTTTTTCATTCTCAGTTATCTATATTCACGTTCAATTACTGTCCCTGTTACACCTCACTCCTGTCACTTCTTCCCTCATTGTCCCCCTTACCTTTTTACCTTCTTTTTTTTTTCTATTTCTTTTCTCATCTCTCTCCATCTTCATTTCTTTTTCGCTTTCTCTTCTATTTTCTTTCAATTTATCTCTTCTCCATTCTCTCTTTCATTCTTCTCTCTTCTCGTCTCTCCCAGTCTCTCTTATCACTTTCTCGTTCTTGCCATTTTTTTAATCCCTTTCACTTTCTTTCTTTGTTTTTCATTCGCCTCTTCTCTCCCTGTTTCGCTTACCTACTTTGTCTTTTTCTCCCTCTCCAATGTTTTCATTGCAGTTTCTCCTTCTCCATCTTTCCATCTTCTTATGGTGTTCTCCTACTAAATTTTCAATATTATCTATTCATTTCTCACTTCGATTTACTCTTTCTTTCTTTCTTTCTTTCTTTCTTTCTTTCTTCAACATTTTTTCTTGATCTATGCATACCTATTTCTGTCTCGCTTCGATTTACTCTTTCTTTCTTTCTTTCTTTCTTTCTTTCTTCAACATTTTTTCTTGATCTATGCATACCTATTTCTGTCTCGCTTCGATTTACTCTTTCTTTCTTTCTTTCTTTCTTTCTGTTTTCAACTCTTTCTTTTATCTTTCGTTTGCTTACCTATTTCTTTTCACTTTGATTTACACTTTCTTTCTTTCATTTTTCAACTTCTTTTTCTTTCTTTTGCTTAGCTATTCCTTTCTCGCTCCAATTTACGCTTTCTTTCTTTCTTTCTTTCTTTCTTTCTTCAACGTTTTTATTCTTGATCTATGCATACCTATTTCTGTCTCGCTTCGATTTACTCTTTCTTTCTTTCTTTCTTCAACGTTTTTATTCTTGATCTATGCATACCTATTTCTGTCTCGCTTCGATTTACTCTTTCTTTCTTTCATTTTTCAACTTTTTTTTTTCTTTCTTTTGCTTAGCTATTCCTTTCTCGCTCCGATTTACTTTTTCTTTCTTTTTTTCTTTCTTTCTTTCTTTCTTTCTTTCTTTCTTTCTTTCTTTCTGTTTTCAACTTTTTCTTTTTTTCTTTCTTTTACTTACCTATTTCTGTTTCGCCCTTATTTACTCTTTCTTCCTTCTTTCGTTCTTTTTTTTCTGTTTTTAACTTTTTCTTTTTTCTTTCTGTTGCTTACCTATTTCTTTTATCTTTGATTTAATCTTTCTTTCTTTCTTTTTTCAAGCTTTTCTTTTTTTTATTTTGCATAGCTATTCCTTTCTCGCTTCGATTTACTTTTTCCTTCTTTCTTTCTTTTATTCTTTCTTTCTTTATTCTTTCAATCTTTTCTTTTTTCTTTTTTTGCTTACCTATTCCTTTCTCGCTTTAATTTACTATTTCTGTTTTCTTTTTCATTTTTTGTCGTTCATTATTTCATTTATCTCGTTTCTTTTGTTCACTTGTCATTCTCTTGATTTCTTTCTTTGATTTTCTCTTTCTTTCGTTTCTCATTCTTTCTTTTATTTGACTAATTTTTTCATACTTTCGTTCTCTGATTTACTGTTTTTCATCCGTATTCCATTTTTCATTCATCCATTCATTCATTCTTTCTTTCATACGCTTGCCTAATCATCTTGATATTTTCTTTCGTTGATTTGCTTTTTCTTTCTTTCGTTTTTTATTGTTTGATTCATTCATTTATTCTTTCACTGTACATTTTGTCTGCCTAATCATTCGCATACTTTCTTTTTTTGATTTATTCTTTTTTCTTTCGTTTTCCATTTTTTCGTTCATTCTGTCTTTCTTTTCTTTGATTTACTGTTTTTCTTATGTTTTCACTTAATTTATTCATCCAGTTTTTCATTCCCATACATTGTCTTTCGTTCCCTTGCTTACCTGTTCTTACTTTGATTTACTCTTTCTATCTTCCGTTTTCCATATTTTCATTCATTTTTTATTTCTTTCTTTTGTTTGGCTAATCATTCTCATATATTCTTTCTTTGATTTGCTTTTCCATTCTTCAGTTTTCCATTTTTTCTTTCATTCATTCATTTATTATTACATTCTTTCTTATATTTACCTAATAAATTCATATTTTCATTCATATTTTTATTCTTGCATTTTTCAATTTTTCAGTTATTCACTCATTCTTTCTTTCTTTTGTTTGTCTAAATCTTTCTCATGCATTTTTCTTCCTTATTTTTAAATTTTTTTCATTGATTGATTCTTTCATTTTTCTTTTGCTTGCTTAATCATTCTTATACTTTATTCTATGATTGACTCTTTCTTTCTTCCGTTTGCCATTATTTCATTCATTCATTCGATCATTATTTCTTACTTTCCTTCGTTAGTCTAATCATTATCACTCTTTGATTTAACTATTTTATTATCCATTTTCCTTTTTTCATTCATTCATTCTTTTATTCATTCTTTCTTTTGTTACCCTAAATATTCTCTTACTTTATTTCTTTGATTAAGACTTTCATTCTTGCGTTTTCCATTATTTTTCATTCACTAATTCTTTCTTTCCTTCTATTACTTGATAATAATTCTGATACTTTGTTTCTTTGATTTACTCTTTTTTTCTTCCGTTTCCTCTTTTTTACTTCATTCATTCTTTTTTTCTTGTTTGTCAAAATATTCTCACAGTTTCTTTAGTGGATTTACACTTTCTTTCATCTGTTTGCTATTTTTTCCTTCATTCATTCTTTTGTTTGCCTAGTAATTCTCATTCGTTCTTTCTTTGAATTAATCTACCTACCATCACTTTTCTATTTTTCATTCATTCATTCATTCATTCATTCATTCATTCATTCATTCTTTTATTTACGTTATTATTCTCATACATGCTTTCTGTTATTTACTCTTTCTTTCTTCAGTTTTCTATTATTTCCTTCCTTCCTTCCTTCCTTCCTTCTTTTTTCTTTCTTCCTTCCTTTCTTTCTTCTGTTTGCCTAATCATTCTAATAATTTCTTTCTTTGATTCACTCTTTCTATATTCTGTTTACCAATTTTCATTCATTCATTCATTCATTCATTCATTCATTCTTTCTTTCTTACTTACTTTTGTTGGCATATTCACCCTCATATGTTTTTTCTTTAATATAATTCATCCTTTTTTTCATTTTTTTATTCATTCATTCTTTCAGTGTTTTTTTGTTTGCCTAATCGTTCTCATACCTTCTTTCTTGATTTTGTTTTCTTCATTCCGTTTTCCTTTTTTTTTTCATTCATTCTTTTTTCATACTTTTGTTTGCCTAATCATTCCCATACATTGTTTCTTTGATTTACTTTTTCTTTCTTCAGTTTTCCATTTTTCATTCATCTTTTTCACGTTATTTTGTTTTCCTAATTATTCTCAGACTGTCTTTCTTTGATTTACTCTTTTCTTTTTCCATTTTCCATTTTTTCATTGATTTATTAATTCTTTCACTTTTTCTTTTTTTTTATTTAATCGTTTCCATTATTCTTTCAATGATTTATTCATTTTTTCTTTCGTTTTCCATTCATTCATTAATTCATTCATTCTTTCTTTTGTTTACCTAATCATTCTCATGCATTCTTTCTTTGATTTAGTCTTTGGTTGTCACTTTTTTCATTTATTCCTCCCTTCCTCCCTTTCCCTTCTTTCTTTCTTTCTTTCTTTCTTTTGTTTGCCTAACGATTCTCATACTTTCTTTCTTCGATTTATTTCGTCCGTTTGCCAATTTGACATTTATTCATTCTTTCCTTCTATGTTTAGGTTGCTGAAACTTTTTTCATTCTTTCTTTCTTTGAGTTACTCTTTTATTCTTCCGTTTCCCATTTTTCATTCATTATTTCTGTATTTTGTTTCCATAATTATTCCCATGCATTACTGCTTTGATTTACTCTTTCTTTCATTTTCCTTTTTTCATTCATTCATTCATTTTTTTCTTTTGTTTCGCAAATCATTCTCATACTTTCTTTCTTTTAATTTATTCTTTCTTTCTTCTGTTTTCTATTTTTTATTAATTCATTCATGCATTCCTTCTTTCTGTCTTTCGTCTGCCTAATCCTTTCGATACTTTCTTTCATTGAGTTGCTCTTTCCTTCTTCCGTTTTCATTCATTCTTTTATCCGTTTTTCTTTCTTTCTTTTTTCTTTCTTTCTTTTCTTTGATTCATTTATTTTTTCTGTTTTCATTTAATTTATTCTTTCTTTCTTAAGCTGTTCAATCAGTTATTCTTTCTTTCAATCATTCTTTCTTTCTTTCTTATGCTTGCCTGTTATTTTATCTACAATCCACAAGTATAAGAAAAGCATTGCGGAACTAAATCACGGTATAGCAAAAATAGTCAACCAGGGAGCTTGTTAACCATTACCCCACCACTGCTCAAGCGAAGACTGTTGCTGTAAATGTTTCAAAACTAAAATTCATTTTCTTTATGACTATTCGATCTGGTTTGAAATCTTACTTTCACTCTCACACGGCATCTCTCTCCGCGTGCTCTCTCTTTCGCCTTACTCTCTTCCCTTTCTCTATTTCTATCTCTTACCGACCTTCTTTCTTTCTTTCTTTCTTTCTTTCTTTCTTTCTTTCACTCTATTGCACCTTTTCATCGCTTTTCTTCCAGAGAATTTTCTTTGCTTGTCTCTTCACTGTGCTTCTTTCTTATTCTTTTTTCATTCCTTTCTCTCTCTCCTTTCATATCTGTAATCTCCTTCTTTGAGTAACTTTCTCTCTCTCTCTCTCTTTCTCTTTCTCTTTCTCTATGTCTTTCTGTTTCTTCCTCTCTCTCTATTTCTCTCTCTCTCTCTCTTTATGTCTTTCTGTTTCTTTCTCTCTGTGTATTTCTCTCTCTCTCTCTCTCTCTCTCTCTTTATGTCTTTCTGTTCCTTCCTCTCTCTGTATTTCTCTCTCTTTCTTTTTGTATCTCTCTCTATCTTTATATCTACATCTCTCTCTCTCTCTCTCTCTCTCTCTCTCTCTATATATATATATATATATATATATATTGGTGATGTATTATCGTTTCTGGCTGTAAGTTTGTTCTTCTCCTTTTGAATATATTTAATTCTCAGTGTGTTTTATCTCTGTAATCACTCTCTTTCTTTTCTTTATTATTCATTCTTTCTCGTTACTTCTTCACCAATTCTATCGTTCTGTCTTCATTCCTTTTTTTCTCGCTCTCTCTTTCCACCCACCCTTCCTTCATTTATTTCACTTTCATGCTTTTGCATGCGCTGGGGCAGATACGAACGCACGTGCACCCCTCTCTCACGCAAATGCACACAGATGCAAGCACAAACAAGCACACTTTCCTGCAAACCAGGTTTACACTCGACTCACCACCCACCCACTTCGTTTTTAACCTACAACTCCCCCTTTCCCCTTTCTTACATGCCAGCTCTCCTAAATGTATCCCACCTTACTCTTCTTTTTAATCCTTGCTCTCTCTTTTTTTTACTTTTACTTCTCATCCTTTTCACTCTTCTGTTAATAGCAGAACAATCGCATCTGCCGTAGCCTGATCTCTTACTCCCCGCCTTCTTAACATCGATTGCTCCACCGCCAACCAATACCGTCCCAGACTTCTTTTTATCCCCTCCTTTCTCTGACCATCTCTTTGAAACTCACCACCCCCACACCAAAACCTTCATGTCCTACCCGAGTTTTACGGTGGGGGTGGTTGTGTTGTTTTCATTTTCCTTTCATCCACTACGTCTACTTTTTGAACGTGCGAGCACACACACACACACACACACACACACACACACACACACACACACACACACACAACTCTCTTTTCTCTCTCTTTCTTTTTCTCTCTCTCTCACTTACTCTGCTAATCTCTCTTTAACTCATACCCTCTCTTTTTTGTCAATCTCTCTCTCACTCTTGCAATCTCTTTCTCTGTCAGACTCACTTTCACTTTTATTTTCGGTCAATAGTTCTCTTTCCATGTCAATCTCTCTCTTTCTCTGACTCTCGCTCTCTCGTTCTATCTTTATAAATCTCATTTTATATCTCACATTCTCTGACAATCCCCCCTTCGCACCCTCTACTTTCCTGTCTTTGCGTTGTCTTTCTTTCTCTCTCTTCTGTCTCTTTCAGTCTATCTCTCTTTCTCAGATGGTCAATCTCAAAATATTTCTCTCTCTCGCTTTTCTCGATTTATCTATCACAGGGGTTTTCAAACTTTTTGACTTACGGACCCCTAGTCTAGGGACCCGCTATAAACGCTTATGAAATTTATACATAAATTTTTACTAAAAAATAGCTTATAGTTTTGCATTAACGTAGTAAAAACTGATTTTAAATTTACTTTAGGCTTTGAATTTCACGTGATGAGTTAATCCACGGACCCCCTATCTTATCCTTGCGGGCCTCCTGTGGTCCGCGGACCACAGTTTGAAAACCCCTGATCTATCACTCTGTCACTCTCTTTCTCTGTCAATTGCATTCAATAAATCTTTCACTCGTTCTATCTTGGGTCAATCTTTCACTTTCTATTTCTCTGTCGGTAAATCACTTAAACTTTCTCTCTTTCTCTCTCTCTCTCTCTCTCTGGCTTTGGTTTTCTCCATCATTTTCCTCTCTCAATCACTCACCCTCTGGTTCTCTGTCGGTCAATCACTGAAACTGTCTTTCTCTTTGGCTTTATCATTTCTCTCTCTCTCTCTCTCTCTCTCTCTCTCTCTCTCTTTCTCTGTTGGTCAAACTAAAAATTTCTTTATCTTTCTATCGCTTTCTTTATTACTCTCTGTCATGCTTTTTTTCTGTCAATCTCATACAATAATTATCACTCTTTCTTTTTATGCGAAGCTCTCACGCACTAGATTTCGAATTCTCGGCCTCTCTCACTCCCTTATATCAAATCCATTCACACCCTTACTCTGTCAATCTCACTTGTTCCCTCAATCTTTCTACGTCTCTGTCAGTTTCTCTCTCTCTCTCCGTCTTTCTCCCTCTCTCTTCCTCTCTCTTTCTCTCTTTCATTCTTATATACATAAGCAGAAAATTATGAACACAGAAGGAATTATATATAAAAACGCGCGCGCACACACACACACACATATATATGTGCGTGTACTTTTGTGTGTGTGTGTGTGTGTGTGTGTGTGTGTGTGTGTGTGTGTGTGTGTGTGTGTGTGTGTATCTATGTAATACATTGATGAGCAGGTGATTAGCCATGCTTGCGAATGTGTGCGTGTGTTGGGTAGTTTTCAATATCGATGATGAGTCTGGTCATTCCAACAACGCGCTTGATTTG
Source organism: Ascarosepion bandense (assembly GCA_037127315.1). Classification (NCBI taxonomy): domain Eukaryota; kingdom Metazoa; phylum Mollusca; class Cephalopoda; order Sepiida; family Sepiidae; genus Ascarosepion; species Ascarosepion bandense. The sequence goes on from JBBBDQ010000221.1 coordinate 4,402,297, forward strand.
TCTTCCAGTCTGTCTGTCAGCCTGTTTATCTAGTGTTTTTCTCCCCCCACCCCAGTTTCTCGTGTGTGTGTGTGTGTGTGTGTGTGTGTGTGTGTGTGTGTGTGTGTGTGTTTGTTTTAAAACCTATTTACATCCAGCAATCTGTCCTGTTTTTTTTTAACTCATATTTTTGGAGATAAAGAGGGTGTAGTTTGGATAGGATTTAAATATATGGATCACATATTCCTCCGAAAACTCTGCATAACTCGTCTCTCAATCAATCCACCTGAGATCCAGGCTATCTATCTATCTATCTATCTATCTATCTATCTATCTATCTATCTATCTATCTATCCCAGTCCCTTCATTCTCTCTCTCTCTCTCTCTCTCTCTCTCTCTCTCTCTCTCTCTCTCTCTCTCTATCTATCTATCTATCTATCTATCTATCCCATCCCTCCCAGTCCCTTCATTCTCTCTCTCTCTCTCTCTCTCTCTCTCTCTATCTATCTATCTATCTATCTATCTATCTATCTATCTATCTCAGTCCCTTCTTATCTATCTATCTATCTATCTATCTATCTATCTATCTATCTATCTATCTATCTCGGTCTGTTCTATCTAATCTATCTATCTATCTATCTATCTATCTATCTATCTATCTATCTATCTATCCCAGTCTGTTTCTATCTATCTATCTATCTATCTATCTATCTATCTATCTATCTATCTATCTATCTATCCCAGTTTGTTTCTATCTATCTATCTATCTATCTATCTATCTATCTATCTATCTATCCCTAGTCTGTTTCTCTCTATCTATCTATCTATCTATCTATCTATCTATCTATCTATCTATCTATCTATCTAATGGTTATCAAAATCTTTCCCCTCCCCCATTCCTTTCATTAGGAATCCATCTTTACTTACCGACTTATCTTGCAACAAACAATTCACTATAATGCCGATCCGTTATTATGTAAGCTGGCATGCGATTTTATCGACCTACCGACTCATCTCTTCATTCGTACAGAACTAATTCTCAACCATTCTTCAATTCTGTCTCTCTTCATTTATCTCACTCACTCTCCCTGTCTCTCTACTTACCTACCTACCTAACTACCTACCTACCGATTTATCTCTATTTATCGAGTAGATCTGATTGTCAGCTACATTCCGGCAGCACTGGAAGATCACCAATGGAAAATCCATTCCATTGTTTTTGCAAGATTATCGATCAGCCACACACGCATTCCATGCAGTAGAGCCATAACCTAGATGGATAGATTGTAACTGAAAGAAAGAAGAAAGAAAGATGGAAAGAAAGAACGAACAACAGATAGATAGATAGATAGATAGATAGATAGATAGATAGATAGATAGATAGAAAGAAACAGACTGGGATAGATAGATAGATAGATAGATAGATAGAAAGAAAGAAAGAAACAAACTTGGATAGATAGATAGATAGATAGATAGATAGATAGATAGATAGATAGATAGATAGATAGATAGATCTGAAGAGTATGGGATAGATAGATAGATAGATAGATAGATAGATAGATAGATAGATAGATAGATAGATAGATAGATAGATCTGAAGAGAATGGGATAGATAGATAGATAGATAGATAGATAGATAGATAGATAGATAGATAGATAGATAGAGAAAGCCTTCTATCTTTGTAGCTGACTACCCATTTTACCTATTTAATAATATATATATATATATATATATATATATATATGCACTTAAATGGCAAAAAGGATATATATATATATATATATATATATATATATATATATATCCTTTTTGCCATTTAAGTGCATGATGACTGTAATTATGTTATTAATAATTAGCATTTACTTAGTTTCATGAGGCGCTGCCGGTAGAGAGTATTTTCAATGTGTTCTTGAATGTTGATGTACACTTCAGCTGAGAATCCCACTTAAATCTCCTTCTCCCGAGATTAGGTCAAATAACAAGGATAATTTTAAGGATGAAACATACTTCTTCAATCTTCGACCAAACATTATTACATATTCTATCCCAAGCTTTAAATTTTTTTTTCAATCTCCCAAACAGTTCCTAATGCGCATGCGCGCACTGACACACGTACAAAATAACGAATATTGCGAAATCGGATAAAAAAAATGGAAACATATTAAAAACAATGGCATTACATCTTCTGCCTAGGTTAAAAAATGTATAGATTAACTCATAAATAATAATGTTTCCTCTGTTCAAGGGTTCAATAATGATCGTGGGCCATGCAAAAAAATTCAAAAAATAATAATACCGATAAGCAATAAAAATTTCTTTGACTTCTTTTTAAAATAATACAAGTTTATTATATTTCTCAATGATAAAAATAAGATAGGCTTGTCCGAAAATTCTGATCTTTAACAATTTTCTCATTGTAATTCAATATCGTCTTCTTTATTAATAACTCATAAAAAGCATTATTATTTTATTTTAATTTTTGAATTTCGGCTTACTATACGAAAACACACACACACACACACACACACACACACACACACACACACACACACACACACACACACACACACACACACATGTTTCATTAAATAATACAGACTTATTTTCTCTGCTTATTTTATACTGATCCTTTCCAGTTCTAGAAATTGATGGAAGACAAGGATGTGTCTTCTCATCAGATGTATTCACCCTATCCAGCGAGACAATTCTGAGACCTCTAAAAGTCCTGTCAGGATATGCCATTGGTGGCTACAATCTAAACAATATATGACACGGTTATGATGGCAGACACAGAATGTTTAGAAAATTATCTGCTGCCTCGATGCACTCAGTATATATATATATATATATATATATATGTGTGTGTGTGTGTGTGTGTGTGTGTGTGTGTGTGTGTGTGTGTGTGTGTGTGTGTGTGTGTGTATAATACAAATATTTTGAAATCTAATTCACTTGATGGCCATTTGAACGAGGAAATCCTCGCTTCGTCAGCAACGGTATTAATTCAAATGTGTTGCAAAATTTTTATACCGGTAGAAACCCAAAAACATATCCATACATAGGAAGTTAAAATGGGGTGGGATTAATAATTTTTGAATGTAAGAAAGTAAGAAAGGGAGAAAGTAGGCAAAAATCTCTGACTCCATATTAGAAGACTTTACACATCATCTGTAAGAGCCAAGAGTTCAAAAGTTAAAATTTGCCCTTGTCACAGGGATAGAAGTGGTAGGGGGGAACGGAAAGGAAAAGGAGTAGACCAGGAAAGGTTTAAGTGAGGAGTAAGATATAAAAATTTCCTTAGAAACAAAAGAAAACGAATGACTACGTTTTCAATGCGGAAAGGAAGTGTAAAAAATAATGTTTAGGAATATGTTTTTGTACCTCGACCCGGTATAAAATATTGTAACACATTTGTATTAATAAAGGCCTTTGTTTTCCGCCGATGCTGACGAAGCGAGGATTTCCTCTTTGAAATTTTTTTTTTTTTTAATCGTATCAGCCCGAGCAAGGCGGTAACGCCACTGATGTGCAGGGGGCTACGTAATAGTGAAAAGATTGGAAAAGAGAAAGCCGGAAACCACATTCTAAACAGGGAACAAGGGATGAGCCTCTACACCTGTTCAATAGACGTGGGTGGAGTGTGGCCTTGGATTTAATATATATATATATATATATATATATATATATATATATATATTGATAACACCTAATGAGCCAAACGAAGCTACCTAGGTTTCACCTTTCGTCAGGAAAAGCTGTGTAAATAGGAGACGAAAAAGCGACACACACACACACACACACACACACACACACACACACACACACACACGTATACATATATAGATAGATAGTAAACAGAGAGAGAGAGAGAGAAAGAAAGAAAAACACACACACACGTGTGTGCGTGTGTGTATTTAGGTACCATATCTTCATTTAAACATGTTTACTGAACAATATAGACATATTGTGTTTACTTATTTTTATAATGACCCTTTCCTGTTGTCTCATCTGTTTCTTTAAAATTAAGATGAAATTCATCAAAGAAGGCACCGTAGTTTTTTCCTACGAAAGTACTTTCAATCTTTTCCAAGATCCTCTTCAGGAGTAAATTACAGAGAAAAAAATGATTGTATTTGTAATATAATCTGAGTTCTGTTGTGACGGTCATTTTGAAAAAAAAAAAAAAAAAGAAAAAATTACGTACGAACGACGCTCTCTTTAATTATTTTAAAATTTAGAATTTATCCATTTTATTTGTGGAAGTTTTGCAAAACAAGCATTTCAAAATAAGAGTTCTGACCGGAAATTATTAGAATTGTAAAATGCCATTAAATGCTATAAGCATTTTAATATGTTGTTGCTATATTCATAATAATTTTTGTTGGTTGGAGTGTTGGTTGGTTGCTTTTGATATAGAGTGCCTCGAAGATCTGAAGTTTTTGTTTGTTATTTCTGAGGTGTTGTCTACTGATGATGTCAACAAGTATTTTCTTGTCTTGTGAAGGTGGACAGGAATGTGTTTTTAAATGTTGTGCACAACATTTAAAAATACATTCCTGATGATTGTTTTAGGTACGACAGAAAGAAATGGCAACCTACAGAGGAAAAATCTCCTGCTTAGTCAGCCATGTCACTTTCGAGACACGATCGCCCAAGTGTGTATCACGTATGGCACTTAACTGGCTAAGATTGCGACTGCCAGCCTTCTTCCACGGACGCTCGTGGCCTAGGAGTAGAATCGCCGACTGACGCCGAAGCGATCGGGTTTCAATCCTGTGTTTGGTAAGCGATCGGAGTCTAAGCCGTACTGTTGAGCTGTGATACAGCGGATGACTATAGTATATAGAGTCAGCCGGATCTGTTTCGCTGTATCACAGCTCATGAATAAGGAACGAAAAAAATAATTGCAACGTTCAAAACATTCATTTAAAACAGTGCTCAATATAAAAATAGATAGATGAATATTTATTATATTTTAGAACATGTACAAACTACTACAAAATTGTACATTTTGTTTCGACATTGAAAGAATAATGTCTCATCAGGTAGTAATGATGGTAATAAACGTTTTATTGAAAAAAAATTAAAAATACACCACTTTCCTTTTATTTTAGGAAATCTTTTTGTCCGAGGTAAGAAAAAGAGGGGAAAAAGAAAGAGGACAGAAAAATGAGACAAGATGAGAAATCAAGAAATTTCTCTCTCCCTTGTTTTCTTCTTTGATTTTTGTTTCCTCTTGTGTCTTTCCCTTTCCTCTTTCTCTTCCTTTTCTTGAGTTCTAACCTTGTTTTCGAATCTTTTCTGGACATATGGACTGAAATCCGACAAGATTATTCAATAAAAAGGATAAAAAAAAAAAGAACAGTTAGGAAAAGTGTCTTTAATATTTATTAAGTTTTTTCAGAGATTTATTTTATCTTTTAAATCATTAAAAACTAACAAGATACTGCGGTTAAGTGTTTTATACAATTTTCATCTTTTCTGGACATAAATTACGTAGAAATTATCTGAATATTCAGTATACCCGAGCGTTTTCGGTTATATTTTTAGCAATTAACAAGGATGATTTTATATTTATTTTTAAATGAATGCATGGATTGTTTTATGCCTGTAACTAGGAATGTTTTATTTTCTAGACACGGTCATAACATTTTGGTCGTGTTCATAGTTGGAATTGTTGTGCTGGCATTTTTTTTGTTTTTTTTTTTATTAATTATGCTTCCATTAGTTTTAGCCTTTTTTTTTTTTACGTGTGGATTTTTACGCGTGTGATTATATTTGCATTATCAACGAGTTCCGGAGAGAATTTAGTCTCCGTATGTATTTAAATGAGATTTAATTGAACCATGGTCAGGGAGGTGTAACGTGAGTCTTCTTCTTAGGTATATATATATATATATATATATATATATATATATATATATATAGGGAAAACTACTGAAAAGTTTAAGCTTAAAAATGTATTTATATTTACATTTATATAATAATAGAAATAAATAAATAAATACTGTAAAAAAATACATTTTTAAACTTACAACTTTTCAGTAGTTTTTTCTATACATATTAAGACAATATACGTGGATCATCATTATGCTATACACACACACACACACACACACACACACACACACACACACACATATATATATATATACTATAGTCATCCGCAGACAGATCTGTTTCGCTGTATCACAGCTCATCAGTACGGTTAAACTCCGATTGCTTTTTAACCCAGGATTGTAACCCGACCGAACTGGCGTCAGTCGGCGATTCTACCTCTGGGCTACGAGCGTTCGGTAGAAGAAGGCAGACTTTTTAGCGTGTATATCATTATACACGCACAATAGCTAGAGTGATCTAATTCATTCATTGAATGAGCGATGCGTATATGCCGGAGTAGCTACCGTAGCTATATATATATATATATATATATATATATGAGCAGGTTCGAATCTGCTCACAACCTTATTAATGCCAAAACTGAAATATTGAATAGGTGTAGATTCCATAAAGCTAAATTTCTTGCTTAGAGTCTTTGGCTATTTTTTCTTTGTTTTTTTTGTGATTTTTTTAACCTCCCCCTCCCCCGTCGGGTAGGCTGGTCTGTTAGTCTTTGTTTGGTGGTGTCTATTTATTTGATTAGTCCTTGGTTTGCCTTTGCCCTGACGAGCCGTTGTGTGAAACCGCGGTAGGTTTTGGCGATCTTGTGATTTTTTTACGTGTCTTTGCTCTACATTGCTTCCTCTTTGTTATTCCGCTTTGGTTAGTTCTGTATCGAGCACTTTTTCTTTCTTTGTGGTTGGTTCCGTTTGGGTTTTTTTTTTCTTTACTGCGGGATATTGTATGTATTGTCTGTATTCCGCAGTTTTCTTTTTTTTTTCCCCTCTTGTCCAACGCCTTATAGCGACGGACAATAACGGAGTTAGATTCTGTCTGTTATTTGTTGTCCTCAAAGTTTATTTTCGTATAATTTTAGGATTTAGATACTTACAGAGTCGGTCTTGTTATTATATATATATATATATATATATATATATATATATATATATATATAGGTATAGTTGTCAGTCCGTAAACGGTGAGGATAATACAAGATTTCCTTAATATAAATTATTAATAGGTAAATCCATATAGAGAGCTCGATGGGTATTAACCAGAGGGATATGAAGTTTATAAAGGAAAACTCAACACGTCATGTTATAAACTATAGTTCATTTTCAATGAGCTTAAATAGCTCATCTTATCAGACCCTTTTACAATATTTCCTCCATCTGGTAGAAATTTTATGCCAGATGGAGGAATATTGTAAAAGGGTCTGATGAGATGAGCTATTTAAGCTCATTGAAAATGAACTATATAGTTTATAACTAATATGACGTGTTGAGTTTTCCTTTATAAACTCTCTCTCTCTCTCTCTCTTTATATATATATAGTTATTAACCAGTTATTGGTCAGAGTTAAATTAGAGTATTGCACTGTTTTACTAAAAATTGTTTAATACATATACAATAGAGAGCTTTTAAATATTTTCATTTTGAATTCAGCCCGATTATTCAACCTTGTTTTCAACCAGGCGTTTTATATCAACTGATTTTCCAACGTTTCTTCCAATTCTTAACAGGAACTTTAGGTTTAAAATAAGGGAGGAGCTGTTCAAGATTTGTAAAAATTTTCATCCAGGTTTGTATGATCCTTTAATATATTTTCGAAGGCAAAGGACGCGTTCCAGAAGCTGAGCAAAGTATTAAGCGACAGGAAACTTTCACTAAAAACAAAGAAGAGAGTACTGGATTGCTTTGTGATGTCAGTTCTTCAATATGGCAGTGAATGCTGGACAATCTCAGCGAAGAGGAAGGAAAAACTTGAAGCAACTGAAATGTGGTTCCACAGAAGGATGCTGCGGATATTATGGGCCGAGCATGTGATCAATGATGAGGTTATGGAAACGAAAAAGAAATTAATATTGAGCATCAGGAAGAGACAACTGAAGTTCCTGGGACATGCAATGAAAAAGGAGGGCTTGGGGGATCTGATACTGACAGGCCAGATAGAAGAAAAAGAGACAAGGGGAAAAGAGCGGATAACATATTTGAAGGGCCTGAGCTGGTGGATGACAGAACGAGGGTTACGTAGTGTAACAGGAGAAAGCGTGCTAAGAGCCACCAGGGATAGGAAGACGTGGAAAGCCATATTCGCCTACGTCCTGAAAGGATAAGGCTCATAGAAGTATTTTTTTTAAATACTTGGCGTTTTGTTTCTTGATGTAATTTTATAAATTGCAAGCTGTACTTTAATTTAACTGTATTTCTATTGAACACACACACACGCGCGCACACACACACACACACACACACACACACACACACACACACACACATATATATATATATATATATGGGTTTCTGAAAGGATTTTTCTGTTACTGAGGTGATGTGATATCCCCCGTGGGGATCTTCATATCGAAATGGTCATTCAACATCATTGAATTAATCCTTTTTTAATTTATATATATATGTCTATATATACGAACTGCTAAGCAAACTTCAATGCCTCTAGCAACCTTTTTTTCGTATATTCATAGGTAAATGTTTTTTGTTTACTTCCAATTTTCTGGAACCAAAAAAAATGCACTCATTTGTGTCCAAAGTGACGCTAAAATGAAAATCCCATTTTATCTCATGGATGTGCGTTGTAGTGCAATGGATATCGGCTCGGAACAAGAAACCGGGGAGCCGAGTTCGAATTCCAGTTGAACTCCTTGCATTCACTTACGCACAAATACCCTTGGGAAAGGTATTAATCCGTCTCTTCCCTCCAGTTATGGGTTAAATAATAGGACATAATAAGTTCTATAGCCTTGGCTGGCAACCAGTCTACTGCAGAAAGTAATGGCAACCTACTGTGGGATAATCTTCTGCCCAGTCAGTCATATCACTTTCAAGACATGATCGTCCAAGCATTTATCACGTATGGCACTAAACTGACTGACTGATCTCAAGTTCAGAGATAAAAAGGGTGCGATGAATGAATTGTCGTCAAAGTAACGTCAAAATGAAAATAACATTGACATCTCATTTTGATAGATATGGAGAGTGCGATGGTTGAAATCTTTGACATCTCATTTCAAAAGATATAGAGGTTGCGATCGATAAATTGTCTTTTGAATGAGGCCAAAATAAGAATAACACTGATACCTCATATTGACAGGTATATTTACCAAAATTGCACAAAAAATATCTTAAAATACTAAAGAATGAATTTATTATATATAATCGCCATTGGCTTCAACTGCGCCTCCAGACAACTTCGAAATCTCTTGCATCTCTTCTGGACGGTGTCCTTGTTTAAGTTGGTTAATGCTGCCATAATCTTTGCCTTCAATTCATCGTTGGCGTTCTGAGTTTTGTTGGAAAAGGAGGGCTTGGGGATCTGATACTGACAGGCCAGATAGAAGAAAAAGAGACAAGGGGAAAAGAGCGGATAACATATTTGAAGGGCGTGAGCTGGTGGATGACAGAACGAGGGTTACGTAGTGTAACAGGAGAAAGCGTGCTAAGAGCCACCAGGGATAGGAAGATAAAAATGAAGAGGGTTGCATTCTGGATAGTTAGGTTGTCAGATGTAAAGGGTGATGTCGTCGCAGAAATTGTCTGACAGCCATAACTGGATTCTCCTGCTTGGTGCAGAGTCCTGTGACGATATATAGTGTCTTCCAGCAGTAAACCTCTTGGCCCATTTCAGCATTACCTTTTCCAGGGATTTTCCAAGATGTAGGTCTCCGTGTTGAGTTACCAACAAATTCAGCAGTTCGACCAGAATGAGTTTCCGAGCTCCAATACCTTTGTAGCTACTATTAGACTCAGCCAACTCTTTCCGAATTGTCTTATCCTCAGATTAAAACCAAATCACACTGACATATTCTTATTGGAGCTTCTGTCGAGAATGCAAAGCAGTACAACATACCATTTCCAAATTTCTGGCCGAGTAAATTGTGTCATGGTGCTCTTTTTCTCACAGAATATGCCAAGCTGACCCTACTATACTGTGCACTCGACAAAATCAGAAAACAAACAACGCGCATGCGCGAGTTTAAAAAAAATAATATCGCGACTTTTTATCCATGGCATCCTGTATATTTATAGATTAATGATGCGTTAGGTCCTTGATATTGAAAATAAAAATAATAAAAAGGAAGAATAAAGAGATCTCCGATCGTTCTGGCAAGTATGTGCCTTCAGCAATCAGTCAGTCAGTTAAGTGCCATACGTGATACACGCTTGGGCGATCATGTCTCGAAAGAAACATGACTGTCTGGGCAGAGATTATCCCGCAGTAGATTGCCATTGCTTTCTGCGGTAGACTGGTTGCCGACCAAGGCTATAGAACCCAATCTGTCCTGCTATTTAACCCATAACTGGAAGGAAGATACGGATTAATACCTTTCCCAAGGGTATTTGCGCGTAAGTGAATTCAATGGATTCAGCTGTACCACAACGCACATCCACGCCTTCAGTAGACAAAAGAAAGAAAAAAAAAACTTAACAGACAGACATTGTCATGGATGTTGAGTTTATTCAGCAAATCCATGGATTCACTAACGAGAATCCCAGGAACTCAATGAGATCCATTTCCAATCAGCTCCTGTTTCGGAATCACCAAACAATGTGGCGCATGAATAAATCCGAAAGAAATCTTAGGTTATAAGAAAAAGACAGATTGATACGGCTTATTAATCCTTTTCAGAAGCCAGGATTTTTTTTTTTAAGATTGTATTGTTTTTTTCGGATATTAATTTAGTTATATATTAATTTAGTTTTTGGATATTAATTTAGTGATAGATGTTTTAGGTAAAGTCAGAATTGGTGGATCTTTGCATGTATTTTCTTGCATTAATATTTTCTCTAGAAGTTCTTCCAGATACATTTTGTGCATCTGCTACCAATTCTATGTCATCTGCATTTCTCATGTTATTCAGATTTTATCCACCCAGAAATAGATCCTTGATTCTACTTCAGAATCGCTTTGCAATAAAGGTTGTATACGTCCGGTGAGAAGACGCATCCTTGTCTTATACTCCTTTGTATGTTTTTGTATTTACTGAATTCATTTTCTATCCGTACGCACGTAATTTGCTTCCACTATAACTTCTCGATTATTTTAATATCTGTCCTAAATAAATCAAGCTCACAATTATATAAGTTCCAATAGTTCTTTGTGGTGTACTTTATCAAACTGATTAATATTTTTCTCAAGGTGTATTTGCACATAGGTGAATATAACGAAATCAACAGGAACTGGAACCTGGTTCACAGATTAACTATTCCGAGCTATTATTCATTACACCACCCTCACACCCACGCTTACAGCACCTCGTATTACCTGGTATTCCTATTACTTCACAAGAATTAGCATTAAATGTATTACACACAATTGCTTTTGCGACATGATTTTTTTACAAAAATGATTTTATATTTGCAATTTTATACATCCCCCTATATATATATATATATATAGATAATGATGGCCAATCCCTAAACCGAGAGGGTAATTATAGTTGATAACCACTTTAGCTGATGAGTTTTCCTTTATATATATATATATATATATATATATATATATATATATATATATATAAAGTTCTGTCAATACACGTAAAATTAAAGTTTGACCGTTAAAATGACGTTACCTTGAGATACTTGAAATTTGTCCCATTAAACATGACAACACTGGAATTTTTAAAAAAATACAGTTGCGTAAATATATGCAGTAAAATCCTTAAAAAGCAATGTAGCAACATTCGAAAGTATTTAGTAAATTAATATATAGTAAAAATAAATATAAAATTTGAAAAACTTTGTGAAAAATATACATATAGAATTGAATAATATAGACATATTGTGTCTACTTATTTTTGTATTGGATTTTGATGAAATTCTTCATGGAAAGCGCCGTAGATCTTGTTGTCAAAATTATTATCCATCATCTTCAGGGCTAAATAAACAAAGACAAATTTGTTCAACTCTACTTACCAATTAACAATTCCGAATAATTATTCATTACATCACCGGTACATCCAAGCTTACACTACCCTACCTGGTATTCACAAGCGGTCACCCATCTAAGTAATGACAAGGCTTGACGTTGCTTAACTTCGGGGATCGTACGGGAACCGGTGTTTTGATGTGGCCGTAAACAGTGAACAGATATGTTTTGTGTATGTAAGAAAGTGTTTTTTTTTAATTCTATAAAAAACAAACATGTATACTCTGCTAAATATGATCAACTCTCATTAAAATTTGACGCAGCAAATGAAAATATATTCACACACACATACAAACGCACACACATGCATATTGCAAGTGCGAATAGAAATCTATCAATTAGCTGATATATATCGATTAACCGGTGTATCTGCGAGTGTGTTTGTGTGCTCGTGTAGGGGAAGGCAATATATATCTTAATAGTAGATTGATTACAAATTAAAATTCAGATTAATTTATTGATTTTAAACGGAGTGAAAGCATCGGAATCTTCTGTTGTTCATTTTATTTTTTTTTATCTAGAAAATAATTTTGCTGCTCATTGGCCTAGAATGTCCATAGCGTTGAATTCTTTCTGTGTGAAAAACAATATATATGTGTATGTGTGTGTGTGTGTGTGTGTGTGTGTGTGTTCATACCGGGGGTAGACAAGATAATGGAAAAACCTAGTACTATAATAATATAAATTTGGAAAATTTTATTAATCTTTCAAAAGCTTGTCTATTCTTATGTTTGTTGATTTAACATCAGTAGCACTTCATTTTTCTGCTAACATTGTTGGTTTTTTTATTTTTCATGTTTTACAGATATTATTTAAATAAGTTTATTAAAATCAACTTTCAGGACTTTTTAAGAATTTTAGGTGATCAACTTCATTCTATGGTTCAGGAACAGTTTCCAGGGGGAAATGCACTTTTTCAAAATGATAATGTACCCATTCATACTGTTAAAATTTTAGCTGAATGTCACGAGGAACATTCTAGTGAAGTAGAGCATCTTATCTGGTTATCAAATTCCCCAGATCTCAACATCATTGACCATTTATGGTTCATTTTAGAAAAACAAGTGAGGAGTCGATATCCACCACCATCATCATTGAAAGAATTGGAGGTTGTTTTCGCTGAAGATCGAATAAAAATCCATTTGGAAGCAATTCAACCTTTGTACGAGTCGATATCACACAGAATTCAAACTGTAACAACTGCCAAAGCTGGTCCTACCCCTTACTGAAATAAATCTGCTTGAAATTTCAAGGTATTTTCATTATTTGTCCGCCCATAGTATATATTCTAGCGTTTAAATGAACATATATCAGTCAGTTAAGTGCCATACGTGAAACACGCTTGGGCGATCATGTCTCGAAAGAGACATGACTGACTGGGCAGAAGATTATTCCGCAGTAGGTTGCCAATACTTTCTGCGGTAGACTGGTTGCCATCCAAGGCTATAGAACCCAATCTGTCTTGTTATTTAACCCATAACTGGAAGGAATAGACGGATTAATACCTTTCCCAAGGGTATTTGCGCGTAAGTGAATGCAATGAATCCAACTGGAATTCGAACTCGGCTTCCCGATTTCTCGTTCCGAGCCGATATCCACTGCACCACAACGCACATCTATAGGTGCCTTTAAAAATATTTTCAAATGTATATACACACACGCACACAGTGATTACAATAATACTCGACAAAAAATAGTACATGATATAGTGATTTTCTAGCACACTTTAGATGTGGTTCAAGGCCAAAAGTATAGAGCACCCAGTGAGGATCGAACTCACTATGCAATTGTGATGATTCTAAAGAGACAAGCTTGCTAAGACCACGTCGAGAGGCCCGAAAGTATGCGATATGATCGTCGTCGTTTCACGTGCCGGGGATTATACACCCACAGGTGAATGATTCGAAATCAGATATGTGTCTCAGTTTTAGAATTGTTTGAACTATTTCTGCACTGCTATTTATCACACACACACACACACACACACACACACACACACACACACACACACACACACACACATATATATATATATATATATATATATATATAGTAACGCAAATTAATAAATTACTATGGAAGTGCTTAACAGGTGGAAGATAATACTTAATAACCACATGTCTTTAAACAACAGTAAATACAGCAAAAGGACAGCTGTATCCATACCTTATTGGAAATTAAAAAACAACAAGGATCCAATTATTATCTGGAATATCGTAGCTAAATCCAAACATTACAATGGAAAAGGAGATAAATATAATATATGCTTTTTAGAAAAAATTGTCATCTTTAACCATATCAAGAATCCAAATTTGCTTAATAAATGAACTGATTTAATGACCATATGTTGTCATTGAAAAAATACTTATTTAAATTCTTAGACCCAGATTGATATACATTCCGCTATCAGTTTACTTCTTTCTTTTTACTGTAATATTACTTTTAACAATTATAAATTAAACTTATTAAACTTATTATTAAATTTTATTTTTGCTCCTTACATTTTTAATTTTTAATTCTAAATTTTATCTCTTAATTTTTCTTATCATTTTTTATTTTATTTTACTTCATTTTATTTTACTTTTATTTTTATTTAAAATTTTTAATGTAATATTTGAATATTTAAATTTTTAAAACTCGTGATTTACGCTTTTTTTATTTTTTCTTCCTGAATTTTATTATTCTTTTTATTTTAATTTTAATTTAAAATTTAAAATTTTTATCCATGTGTAACCGAAGAATAATTAAATTCTTAATCAAGCTATTAAAAAAGCAGTAACTTTATATGATTTAATTCCTATGAACATCAAGTGAACTTAAATTCAAATTTATTAAATTGTCAGTTTGAAATATGCACGTGATGATTGCATAACGCATTAATTTCCGAGTCGTGCCATAGATGTAGGATAATATGTATATTTATTAATATATATCTATGTTTGTGTGTGTGGATAGGAAGTATATATTCATCAAATATGTTTTATTGAATAACATAGACATATAATATATATTTATTTTTATAATAATCCTTTCTAATTCTCCAATAATAAAAGATAAGAATCCACCGAATATATATATATATATATATATATATATATATAGTCATCCAGCAGCTGTCTCGCAGCTCATCATTACGGTTAGACATTCGATTGCTTCTAGCCAGGATTGAAACCCGACCTAATTGACATCAGTCGGCGATTCTACCTCTGAGCTATGGGCGCTCAGTTGCAGAAGGCGTACTTTAGCGTGTTATATACATTGTAGATACACGCCAGTATCCAAGAGTGTTCAAATTCATTACTTATGCATTCCCCATAGTGCTCAATCGGGGTGTGAGAGCGTAATATATGTATATAAAAATTCTTTATATATATATATATATATATATATATATATCTGAGAATGTTCAAATACTTATTGAAGACTGACGAGAAGTTTTGGGAACATACCGTTCATGAAAGACATGATCGTCTGCTCGACAAGTAAAAACCGGCTCCTCTTGTAGATTTACCTCGTGAGAAGGGCGAATTGCTATCGTGGCAATAAATTTGGAGTGCATCAGAGGATGAATGTCACAATAAAAGGCTTAATGAGAAAAATGTAAATGACTGCCTCAAGGAAAAGGAACTTACGTGTATTTACGTGTTAAACCCGCCCTCCATCATCTGGACAATATTAATTTCCGAATGAAATCATCTAAAACTCTTAATCTAGTGAAAGTAACAGATGACTTTCAAAAATTAAAGTATGAAGAAACTGAAACATTTCTTTAGAAATAAAGAAAACGGCTTAGCTACACCTTTGTGCAAATTAATTGACACAACTGCTTTAGTTTCCTTTCTTTTACCATAGACTAAACTATCGCCCGGTTCACACTCCACCCACATCTATTGAACAGGTGAAGAGGCTCATCCCTTGTTTCCTGTTTAGGATGCGGTTTCTGGTTTTCTCTTTTCTAATCTTCTCTGTTTTTTTTTTTCAATTAGAGTAGATAGACTAAACTATCGCCCGGTTCACACTCCACCCACATCTATTGAACAGGTGAAGAGGCTCATCCCTTGTTTCCTGTTTAAGACGCGGATTCCTGTTTTCTAATCTTCTCACTTTGTTTTTTGTTTTTTTTTTTTGTATTGGAGTAGATAGACTAAACTATCGCCCGGTTCACACTCCACCCACATCTATTGAACAGGTGAAGAGGCTCATCCCTTGTTTCCTGTTTAGGATGCGGTTTCCGGTTTTCTCTTTTCCATTCTTTTTACCCTTACGTAGCCCCCTGCGCATCAGTGGCGTTACCGCCTTGCTTGGGGTGATATGATTAAAAAAAATAATACGATCAGTTTTAGACCAACTGAAGTTGCAGGGTGTAACCGATTTCTATTTTTTTACTCAGATTAGGTCATTTGCAGTGGAGTGCAGTAATATGAATCTGTTTTCGGGGTGTATGATAAAATTTGTTTGGCCTTGAAAAATATTGCGTTATCCATGATTGCATCAAATTTTTATCACGCCCAGACACTATTGTCTGAACTGTCCTGCGGCCATTGTCTGCGACGGGCGTTACTCCAAGGAAGCGAACGAAAACTGTAACGCTGCTCGGACACACTGGCAAGCCTTACAGAAAGAACGCTGATATTGTTGGTGTCAGTCTTTCAACTGTCAGTCGTGTCATCAAGGATCCATCACCCCAAAACTTAAAGATAAATGCGGTCGAAAGAGAGAAACAACGCCAGTAGATGACGTACACGTGATCTGGGAAAGAGTGTGAAAGATCCCAGGAAGACATTATTCGTATATATATATATATAATCTTGAAGAATTGTAACAAACTGACTAACTACGCTTGGAAATGAAAAATTAAAAATCCGAAAGGCCCTAATATACCCTGGAGTATAGTAAAAAAAAGCCAATGCATACAAATAACTCATTTCAAAATAAAAAAATATATAAAAGTTCTACAAAATAATGTATTGAACTCTTTTTAATACAATAGAGTAATGGTCTAATTTAATTATGACTAAAATCTAACATATATATATATATATATATATATATATATATATTTGTGTGTGTCTGTCTGTGTGTGTGTGTGTGTGTGTAGATGTCCAGTCCGTAAAAAGCGAGAATAATCCAACAAGATCAACCTAATACAAAATATAAAAGTTAAATCTGCATAGAGAGCTCAATGCAAAATTCAACACGTCATTTAGATTGGTCATGAATTATAATTCATTTCTATGAGTTAAATTAGGTCATTTTATCAGACCACACAAAATTTTTACCGGTTCCAGTAAAAATGTTTGTACCGAATGGAACGAATATAGTGTTGTCTGGTGAAATGAGCTAATTTAGCTCATAGAAATTAATTGCAATTTATAACCAATCTAAATGACGTGTTGAGTTTTCCTTTATACACTGCTTACATACAAGACGTTAAAATTTCCCTTCTCTGACCCCATTCGCCGATGGCTTAGGGAGTAGAGACTCCGACTGACACCAAATCAGTCGAGTTTCGATCTCGGCCAGAAGCAAGTAGGTATGTCTAGCCACACTGACGAGTTGTGATACAGCGAAACGGGCTTGTATGTGGATGACTAATGTATTATGCTCTCATTACGATTGAGCTCTCGGGAGAAGAACATTTTAAAAAACAGTTTCCACTTCGGCTATAATGCGTGACTCTTCAGAAATGAATTGAGTTCTCTCGGTAACTGGCGTCTGTATACACTGCTTACATACAAGAGGTTAAAATTTCCCTTCTCTGACCCCATTCGCCGATGGCTTAGGGAGTAGAGACTCCGACTGACACCGAATCGGTCGAGTTTCGATCTCGGCCAGAAGCAAGTGGATATGTCTAGCCACACTGGTGAGCTGTGATACAGCGAAACGGGCTTGTATGTGGATGACTAATATATATATATATATATATATATATATATATATTAAAAAAACACTTTTCACACGGTTTCTCTTATCTATCTATCTGTCTATCTATCTATCACCATCCTTTCAAAAAACTTCAAAAAATTTCTATCCTTATACTTCACTAATACAGATATGTTTATCCACTACCAATCCATGGCCAGAGTGTTTAAAAAATACTACTACTTGGCCGGTTATGCTTGTTTTTCACGCCTCTCTCTTCTTCGGCCATCTTCTCTTACTTCCTCCCGCCCTCTATGCATTTTCTCACTTTTTCCTCTTTGTTAAACCCTAGCGCGAGGTCGAGAAAAGCTGTATATGGCCAATACTTTATTTTGTACTGTTAAACCTGGTGCCTTTCTCTGAACCTTTTTATCATGTCCCTTAACCACTTATTTCCTTCTCTTCCATTCTCCCTTTTTTGTTCAATGTCTATTTTAAAATCCCTAACTCTAATCTCTTATTTTCTTTACCCACTTTACCTTGCACACAATATAAGGGAAGCGAATTTTCCATCTCCCTTTAAAAAATAGGATTTATTAACTGATGAGACATTGTCCTTTCAATGTCGAAACAAAATGTACACTCCCTAGTAGTTTATAATTTGTACATGTTCTAAACTATAATTTATAATATATATATATATATATATATATATATATATATATATATGCACACACAAACACAGATAGATAGATAGATAGATAGATAGATAGATAGATAGATAGATAGATAGATAGATAGATAGTGCAGTGTTGCATTGTATTGTTTCACCGGTTATTTTGGTAGGCGGTAATGGCTATGTTGTGAAGTGATCTAGGATCTATTGAGTGGAAATAATTGTTGATCTTGGTGCATGTTTTGCATTTATATACACTCTATCCCTGATATTGAACACTTTAATCCATAAATATAGTATAACTTAAAACTATATCTTTATCATATATATATATATATATATATATATATATATAAAACTTTAATCCAAAAGGAAAAGCAGGAAGGTAAATTCCAAAGACCCGATCCTAACTAATATTAATTACATTAATATTAAAACTGATCAAGGTGGATGGCTCAATGTAATTAATTTTTAAATTACAGAGCCAATTATATATAAAATAAATTCCGATGTTCAAATCAATTGCATGGCTATTTCTACATGAAATCCCTAAGAGATTTAATTGGAGTAGATAGACTAAACTAAATTATCGCCCGGTTCACACTTTACCCACGTCTATTGAACAGGTGAAGAGGCTCATCCCTTGTTCCCTGTTTAGGATGCGGTTTCCGGCTTTCTCTTTTCCATTCTTTTTACCCTTACGTAGCCCCCTGCGCATCAGTGGCGTTATCGCCTTGCTTGGGGTGATATGATTAAAAAAAAGAGAAATTTCACGCATCATCGGCAACTTCTTTATTTCAAAATAAACCAAGATATTTATTAATTTCATTACTTTTTTTAAACTTCTGCCGGTAAAATATCTTGGTTTATTTTGAAATAAAGTTGCCGATGAAGCGTGAAATTTATCTTATGGATTTCATGTAGAAATGGCTATACGACTGATTTGAACATCGGAATTTATTTTATTATTAGAATATATATATATATATATATATATATATATATATATATATATATATATATATATATATATAAATTCTAACCGGTATTATAAAATTTATCTTAAAATTCAAATAACAATTAACTGAGACGGTAAGGAATCAGTTAATACCTTATTAAAGAAGTTTAAATCTACTTCTATGACAACACTTGCTAACCAATTAATTCCGTTGATTTAAAAGTAAATTTCAATTATGATATTTTAATAGCTTAATTTTTTCTACTAAACACTGATTACATTTATCACTCAGAATATTGGCAGTACATGCTGAGCCTATTAATTTGCATTTTATTTGTGGTACAAATCTTCTTTTTTCAGTACCCAATATTTTCGGAAATGTTCTGACTGAAATTTTAGTTTTGGGTTGGTAAAATTCCAATGTATACATATATGCCCTGTAAATTAAATTTAATCGAGCTCTCTGTTAAATCAGTTTTAATATTCGAACTAATATTACTAGGATCCATTAAGATTATTTACCAAATCTCCTGGATTTATTACTACTCTCTATCCCATCTCTCTCTCTCTCTCTCTCTCTCTCTCTCTCTATATATATATATATATATATATATATATATATATATATAGTACTCCCTCGCTTTTCTCTGTTGATTTGTTCCGAGACCGCTAGCAAAATATGAAAAGACGTGAAGTACGGATGCAATATTTATTTTATTATTTTGGTATATTTTGAACCTATATAAACTCACTTCATACTAATATTAACCAAACCTCTACTGTATTCCTCACACTCTTATATGATATTTCATGTATAAAAACATTTGTATTTATGGAAATATATAGAAAAATATCGATTTGAAGTACAGTATTAACTGTTGAATATGACTGTGCCCATTGGTCAAGTACTGTACGCACGTATTGCACGAGTGCTAAAAAAACGTAAGTTACGTAGCCTTATGTATTTAATAAATGTGAAAAAGACATATAAACTGTTACGCGAGAAAAGGAGGCCCATTGTGTTCGCCAGCCGCTGAACTACTTTCAGTGCGTATGTTTTTTTATTAATTTTTGTAAAATGGTGCAATGTTCTTTATAATTTAGAATTTCATACGTTTATATTTTGTTATTTTTAAATGTTTTTACATTTTCTAACGAGAAAATACTTACTATAATATTAACTACATAACAATAACGAATTTTTTATGATTTTCATTTTTACGCAGATTTTCGGCTATTTTTCGTAATTTCCGCGATATTAAATTATATATATATATATATGAACCCGAGATACAGCGAGACTGTGAAAAGTGAACCGCGAAATGGTGAGGAAACACTATATATAGTGTCTCCCCAGTATATATATATAGTGTTCCTCCACCATACATACATATATATATATATATATATATATATATATATATATATATATATATATATATTATAGTTTAGAACATGTACAAATTATATTTTATTACCAAAGTTTTCTTTATTCACTTGGATATATATATATATATATATATATATATATATATATGTAAGGTACATTTTTTTATGCGTACGGGGTTTTCGCGGGAAGGGGAATTTACTGAAAGATTTTAAACTTGACCTGTTTCTCAAATTCTGGTCAAACGTCGGGACTTATTTTTAAATTCTTTATTTGTCGGCGGGTTAATTTTTCAGCACCCCCTCGTAAATGTGTGACCGTGTCAGTTTGCCATTTCGCTGAAGCAAAAAATTAATGAAGATATATCTATATTTATCTCTTTATCTAAACAAGAATGTGTCTGCGTTTTCTGCAAAATTGGATTTGCGTGTGTGTCTGTGTCTGTGTGTTCAACAGTATGGTTTCCGTTTAAAAGGATTCCATTTCCGTTAACAATAATCAAACCGTCGTAATTTACGTCTGTCGGCGCGTAACCGAGTGGTCTGTTTTCTGACTATAAAACCAAGTTTCGAATCTCACTATAGTCGATTTCTAATGTTAAATGTCTGGTAGGGAGATCCTAGACAGCATTGCCTTGGAAACGCCTGATAACAATGACCCGAGTCGACTAAATTCTTGTGAGTTAAATTGGGTGGGCGGAAATGTCATGCTACTTCTGAATGTCTTAGTTGCCTCGCTTTAAAATTAACTTAGTCTTTTTGTTCACCACTGCTGTAGCTAGGGATTGAACTCACAATACTTTGGGTAAAGTCATTGGATCTAACGAACGCTTTTGTCCACTGGGCCATGTATCCTTGAGGACATCATTGAAGCGAGAACAATCTGCCCTAGTGATCGAAATAAAGAGTTCAGTTCAAAATTCCAGTTACTTGAAGAAGGTCGAAGTGTACAACGGCCGAAACGTCGGGATTATGGCAACAAACTCTCACCACACCAGTATTCTCTTCGTTCTCTTATCTATTCTCTGACATCCACTATAACTTGTTCCTCTTTCTCATCACTTTCCTCCTATGTAACCCCCTGCACACCCGTGGCAGTAAAACTGCCTTGCTTGGGGTGAAATGAAAATATAAAAAACAAAAAACAAAAAAGTTACAAAGATGAGGACAAGAGTTCGAACAATTTAAATAATATAAATAATTAAAATATCTCATCTCAGAAATATAAACAAATACACTCCGTCTTCACTTACGAGCAAATACCCTTGGCGAAGGTATTAATCTGTCGCTTCCATTCAGTTATGGGTTAAATAATAGGACAGATTTGGTTCGATAGCCTTGGCCCGCAACCAGTCTACCGCAGAAAGCAATGGCAAACTACTGCGGGATAATTTTCTGCCCAGTCAGTTATCTCTCTTTCGAGACATGATCGCCTAAAGCGTGTATCACGTATGGCACTTAACTGACTGACTCTTCATCTGTAGTTAAAGGCATGGAACTTTGTCCAATATAAACGGATTTCGGCATTAAATAACTCACAGAGATTGATATGCAGCTAAACAAAATCAAATAAACAAAATTTATTTATGATATTATTTATCTAATCTTTATTTTTTAATAAATAAATAATAAAGGAAATAAATTTATAATAAAGCCTAAACAAGTGGATTTATATATTTTTTTCTTTTTCCTCAAGAATTAAGAACAAAAGCATTAAGAACTATTCTTGTGAATAAATAATTTTAATAGTCTTCTTCAGTTGCTAGGAATTTTGTATTGAACCCTTTATTAAGATCATTGGAGTATATCATTCTCATTCCTTGTACGAAGCTACTTCTAGTAATCATGTGTTATCGCTCTTTAAATTAACTCTCTAAGTTATTTAATTATCATTGTTGTAGTCTAGTATTGAACTCACAACTATTTGGATCAAGTCACAGGCTACAGCAGTGGTGAACAAATAACACACAAGGAATGAGAATGATATACTTCAGTGATCAAAATAAAGGAACGAATGTGATAGGCATTTGAGAAAGGGACATAACTGTGATTTTCCCAATCCCTGAATTTAACCATGTCAGTACAGAGACTGCGATAAATCCATTGAACATGTTAACATGTTGTACAAAACAGCCGATGTTTGACCGCGTGGTGAACTCAGGCAATATACATTTCAACAAGAAATAACTGTTTGATACAACTCTACAATAAAACAATGAGGAACAGTTCCTGACTTACATCAAAGCAAAATGAAATAGATTACTCATTTAGTTTCTCCTAATTTAGAAGTTCTCAGTGTACGACCAAATGGATTTTTTTTAAAGCGGTCGCTTGATCAGTGATTTTCACTCGTTGATGTTCGTCGCTGGTCACGTTCCGGAGGTGGTCGCTCACTAAGGTGGTCGCTTAACAACAGGTTGTTCCTGATGGTCGCGTACGGCAGGTTCTACTGTATTTAGAGATCCTTGAAAAAATTCAAAGAATCAGCTATAATATTGGTCCTGATCTGGCGTCTCGGCTCGGCTCGGCCTCAGTCACTCTCCCACCACCATAAGGCTGCCTCTCTGTGCCTTTTCTAGGAATAATTTCATGAGCTCTTCGCTACGTTATCTAGATTTTATGAACATAAGCGCAGTACAAGACTGCTGCCGAGGTCTCATCAATTTAAAGATTATACTGAATCAACTGTTTGTCTGCGGCTAGGAAAATTGGTTCACAGTTTTTCTCATCAGAATCTTTCTTACACATTTATATAATTCACAATTCGTCTAGACTTCGAAAATTGCTGCCAGATATGGTTTGTTGCCCCTGCTATATATTTAGGGATTCTTCATAAGATCCAAAGAATAATTTGCAATTTTTAGGGTCCTGGGTCACTTTCAATTTCTTTCCAACTTAGCTTCCCTGTACCTTTTCTACAAATACTTTAATGGCAAATCATTCTGATGAACATTCTTTTATGGTACATAGACTTTATGAATTTAAGCGCAGTACTAGTTTGGCGGTAAGGTTTCATTTTCACTAGTTTGGCGGTAAGGTTTTTTTACAGTTGATATGGCTAGATGTAACCGTAAGTCCTATACTATCAGTTTCATCTATCGGACTTTTCGCTTGTGGAACTCTCTTCCGGTTTCTTGCTTCCCCGTCAAATTTTTATATTTTTAATTTGTTTAAAAAAAAAAAAAAACTACGAAAAAACAGTTTAAACAAATGTTTGAGGTAATATTTAATTTATATGCGCACACAACAAAGTGTTTAAATACAGACGATAAATTTACTGTTAACACTAAAAAGTGAATGAATTACACAAATTATGCGCATTGAGTGCCAAATGATGGCCAGTAACATGTATGTAAATTTTAAATTATCAATGAAAAATGAAGTTATGCCTTTTTACAATAAAATTATAATGCTGCATTAGGGCCTCAGAAAAGAAAACTACATAAAATGAAGAATAATACAAAATATTTCTTTGAATATTTTCCAAGGAATAATTTTGTACAATTTTCAAAGAAAAAAGATAACAATATTTTTCTTATTTTTTTAGATGTGAGTCTGCTTTTATTGGAGGTGTGTTGATAATATCATTATAATTTTTTATGGTAACAGTGTTTGATTGATTCAGCCTTTGATTAATTTTTTTAAGCTTACCTGTGTAGTAATATGGTTGTCTTGTTCGAGTAGAAATATTTGTTGGTATAAAGTTTTAATTTGCATTTGTTTAAACATTGAATTAGGTTTCTGTGCGATATGAAAATTTGGTTCCATTTCATCTGGAGTGAGTTGGTAATCCGATAGGTTAATGAAGTTGTTATTTTTCTTTATTTACCTTTTTTTGGATGACTTGTTTATGGGATTCATGTTCCTTTTGTGTTGTATTATATAATAAATCCAATATTTCCTTGAATTTTCAGTTGTGGTAGAAAATTGTAAGATTACTTTAATACGTACAATTTCAGTGTTGATTCGTTGTAATTCCTGTTTGGATGTGTTTATTTGTCGTTTATTGAGGTTCCATTGAAATTTCTTGGTGTTGGGATTATTTAATGCTGCGGCATCATGTAACTTAAATTTAGTGTATCGAGGCAGCAAATAATTTTCTAAGCATATATTGTTAAATATAACAGACGATGAATGTCTATTAAGTTTAATCATGAGCCGTTCTAAACATCGTGTTTTGGCTTTAATTTCAGGTGAAAATTGTCCAAAATTTGGATATTTTTCATACTGGTTCTAAGCTTTCGGCTCACGTGAGCCATCTTCAGAGAGGTTACAGGGACGTTAACATAAAGACATCCAATCATCAAAGATGATATTATCTTGTGTTGACATAAAACGACGATAACAGTCAACGAATAGCAGACGCAAGTCGTAAATTTGTAATGAGGTTCATCGACATCATAGCATATATATATATATATATATATATATATATATATATATATAATTTCATAATTAATTTTCCAGTAATTTACAATTTTTTAAAATAGACATATAAGTGAAGATAATGTTCGATTCTGACGTCATTTAAGAAACCGCACATAAATTTCTCTGTATCATGTAAATATCAAAAAGTAATGTTAATTTCCTCATAAAATTTCATCTATTCATATTTAGATATGAAGAAAGATTAAATTCTTTGTTAATTTATCACTATTAATGTGTCGTATTCTGGGGCGAGACAAATGGTGTTTATTGCGTTCCTAGCAATAGTAAGTATGGTGGCATTCACTGTTAACACTAAAAAATGAATGAATTCCACAAATTAAGAATGAATGGAATTTTGCAATACGACCCCTATTCTCATCAGGATCAGATTTTGGGGGGCATCAGCTCAAGACGAAAATCAGACCTGATAGAAAGCTTTTGTTGTCGATAGATTTTAGCAAAAGGTGCGTGAAAGTGGCGAAGTTGATTTGAGTGAACAGGCCTATCTTTGATTTTCTTTTTTTAAGTCCCTTCGAACTTACCCCTAGTTAAGATAGGCTCTCTTTGTTTACTTAGTTAATGTGAGTGTTGTTTCCGGCCTGTTTCCGCCGTTCTCATTTGCTATTATGTATGTCGAGATTCCCGACCTTCCCACTTTGATTTGCCCTCTTTTTTTTTTATCTTGACTTGGCCTATCTTTGATTTTCTTTTTTTAAGTCCCTTCGAACTTACCCCTAGTTAAGATAGGGTCTCTTTGTTTACTTAGTTAATGTGAGTGTTGTTTCCGGCCTGTTTCCGCCGTTCTCATTTGTTATTATCTATGTCGAGATTCCCGACCTTCCCACTTTGATTTGCCCTCTTTTTTTTTATCTTGACTTGGCCTATCTTTGATTTTCTTTTTTTAAGTCCCTTCGAACTTACCCCTAGTTAAGATAGGCTCTCTTTGTTTACTTAGTTAATGTGAGTGTTGTTTCCGGCCTGTTTCCGCCGTTCTCATTTGTTATTATCTATGTCGAGATTCCCGACCTTCCCACTTTGATTTGCCCTCTTTTTTTTTTATCTTGACTTGGCCTATCTTTGATTTTCTTTTTTTAAGTCCCTTCGAATTTACTCCTAGTTAAGATAGGCTCTCTTTGTTTACTTAGTTAATGTGAGTGTTGTTTCCGGCCTGTTTCCGCCGTTCTCATTTGTTATTATCTATGTCGAGATTCCCGACCTTCCCACTTTGTTTTTGCCCTCTTTTTTATCTTGACGTGGCCAGTCTTTGATTTTCTTTTTTTAAGTCCCTTCGAAATTACCCCTAGTTAAGATAAGCTCTCTTTGTTTACTTAGTTAATGTGAGTGTTGTTTCCGGCCTGTTTCCGCCGTTCTCATTTGTTATTATCTATGTCGAGATTCCCGACCTTCCCACTTTGTTTTTGCCCTCTATTTATCTTGACTTGGCCAGTCTTTGATTTTCTTTCTTTAAGTCCCTTCGAACTTACCCCTAGTTAAGATAGGCTCTATTTGTTTACTTAGTTAATGTGAGTGTGGTTTCCGGCCTGTTTCCGCCGTTCTCATTTGTTATTATCTATGTCGAGATTACCGACCTTCCCACTTTGTTTTTGCCCTCTTTTTTTTTTTATCTTGACTTGGCCTATCTTTGATTTTCTTTAAGTCCCTTCGAACTTACTCCTAGTTAAGATAGGCTCTCTTTGTTTACTTAGTTAATGTGAGTGTTGTTTCCGGCCTGTTTCCGCCGTTCTCATTTGCTATTATGTATGTCGAGATTCCCGACCTTCCCACTTTGTTTTTGCCCTCTTTTTTATCTTGACTTGGCCAGTCTTTGATTTTCTCACTCTGTAATTTATTTTTATCACTCTCTCTCTCTGTTAGTGAGGAACTTTCTTGATTTTGCTTACTGGAAGAATGCATTCTTATTTTTGTGTGATGGACGGGGCCCTACTAACATCTGTTATCTTTAGTATAAATGTTTTGTTTTATTTTAGTTTCCTTTTCTGAGTTCATACTCTTCCCACCCTCACTTTACATCTATCCATTTTAATTTTAAATTAATGAGACCTTGCCGCCAATCTAGTACTGCGCTGAAATTTATAGATTCGAGGTACCATAGATAGAAATTCCATCCGAACAATGAAAATGTCTCTAGAAAAGTCACAAAGAATCTACGTTACGCCAGTGAGAAAGTGACTGAAGATGATATGCCACATCAAGACCAATGACACTGCAGATTCTTCTTTGGATTGTATCAAGAATGTCTACATATATAGAGGCAGCACCAGAGCAGATGTGGTAGCAATGTTCACCGTAAGGACAAATTGAAAATTTTACAAACGCTACCTTATTTTTCGATGCAATATAAATTCTCCTGAAGAGAAGACACGAGGCAGCAGAAGTCTTGAAGCAGCAAAAATAAACTGAACGAATTAGTGAAAAGGAAGATTAAAAGAATATATGAAAAGGACAGTTATACTTAAAATTAGAAAGAGGCAGTAGAAATTTCTTGGATGCGTTATGTGGAAAGAGATCTTGCCGAATTCGATATTCACAGGGCATATTGAAGACAAAAGAGACATTGGAAATCAAATAGGAAGTTGTGGAGAGTCATGATCGGCAAGTGGATGGCAGAGAATTATTTTAGATATTCGTTTGTAAATAAGAAAATAGAAGAAGAAGAAGAAGAAGAAGAAGAAGAAGAAGAAGAATTTCTTTGGTTCTTTCTTTTCTTTTTAGTCTATTTTCATTTTCTTTTTCTTCATGCCTTCTTTTTTTTTTTTGTTTCTTCCGTTCAATTTTCTGCCTTTTTTTCTTTTTTTTTTTGTCTTCTTTTCTTCCTACGTTTCAGTTTTTGTTTACTTTCATTTTCTTTCTTTCTTCCTCCTTTCTTCGTTCTTTCTATCTTTATTTATTCCGTCCAGTTTTCTTTCTTTTTTATTTTTCTTTTTTTATTTTTATTTCAGTTTTTGTATATTTCAATTTGCTTTCTTTCTTTTTTCGTTTCTTTTCTTTTCACGTTCGTTCTTTTTCTTTCTTCCTTTATTCCGTCCAATTTTCTTTCATTTTTCATTTCTCTTTTCTTTTCAGTTTTTTTTCACTTTCTTTTTTCTTCATTCTTTTTTATTTATTTACTCGTTACTTTCTTTGTTTATTACGTCCAGTTTTCTTTTTTTTCTTTTATGTTTTTCTTTTCAGTTTTTGTTTATTTTTATTTTTATTTTCGTTCTTTTTTCTTTTCGTTTATTTTCTTTCTTTCTCTCTTTCTTTCTTTCTTTCTTTCTTTCTTTATCCCATCCAATTTTCTTTCTTTTTTAAAATTTTTTTTAAGAAGGGGAGGAAAATAAAAAATTATTTCTCGTCTACATGCCATGTCTATTCAGGACCTTGACGCTCATAGCTCTCCAAGCTGTCCATCCTTCCCAGTAAGGTTTGTCTACCCACCAAAACCTCCACACAACAAGAGAATTTATTATTATTTATTATATTACTTAAATTTGTTTTTTATATGAGGATAAAGTTTTAAAATAATTAAAAGTAATAATAATAATAAAATGAATTACAAAAATAATAATAATAATGATATTAATAATAATAATCGGGTCACACTCCACCTGGGACGTATTAACATGAGTAAAGCTTGATACCTTGTTACATGTTGTGGGTTGGGTTTCCGGTTTATTCTCTTTTCATTCCCTTGCACTCCCAGTATCGCCTTGTCTTCGTGGCATTGTCGTCTTTCTTGGGATGAGTTGATAAAAAAAAAAAAATAATAATAATAATAATAATCTCAATAATAATAATAATAATCAGAAGAAAACGATATCGAAGAAGAAAAAGGAGGAAAAAAGAAAAAATTATTATATATATATATATATATATATATATATATATGTGTCTGCGGATGACTATATATATATATATATATATATATATTAATATATATGCTATAGTACTATATATTACTATATATATATATACTATATATATATATATATATATATATATATATATATATAAACGTAATTAAATATAGCTATACTCGTCTCGAAAACCTTCCTTTCAAACAAAGTGAAAAAGTGGTTTAAAAAAAAATAGAAATAGCTTAGGACAGGAAAATCTGTCAAAAATGTTTGGATAGAAATCAGCACGAAGCCCAAAGAAAAAAAGAAACAAAACCTACACGAGTAACCATCTAACAGAAAGCGTTCAATACAAAGGTAGAGTGAACTTAATATAGCCAGTTTTCCCAAACCTAGGTCGGTTCGTCTCGCTCATTAGGTTCTGTTATATATATATATATATATATAAAATTATATTTGATTAATTTAATTATATATATATATATATATGTATATATATTTAATTATTTTAATTTTATTATTTTTTTATTTCATTTATATTATAATTAAAAATATTATATATATATATATATATATATATATATATATATATATCTTTCCCTGAAGATCCAATTTTGGTGAAAAATTGGTAGGTTCGTTGGTTCTCTAGGTTTGCTATTTACTTTGTTTGCTCTAAATGCGTATTGAGCGCTTTTTGTTTTAGGTTACTCATTTCGGGTTTGTTTCTTTGGGCTGCGTACTTTGACCGATGTTCAAATGCTTAGCTCGTTTTTTTATCACCATTTTTTCCTTCCGCGTATGTGCTCAGAGGTTTTTTCGAAACGAGTATAACGATAAGTCTACATATATATATATATATATATATATTATTAAAATTAATAACTGATAATACGAATATATATATATATATATATATATATATATTCGTATTATCAGTTATTAATTTTAGAACATGTGCAAACTACTAACTACTACAAAATTGTACAATTTGTTTCGACATTGAAAGAACAAGGTGTCATCAGATGATTAATAATGATGGTAAACTACCTGATGAAACATTGTTTTTTCAATGTCGAAACAAAATATACAATTTTGTAGTAGTTTGCACAAGTAATAATAAATATTCATTGCTTTATTTTGATATTGAGTTTTGTTTTAAATTAATGTTTTGAACATTGCAATTATTTTCTTTGCTCTTTTTCATTTGTATACAAATATACAAATGAATAAGAGCAAAGTCATTTAAGTGTCACACGTGATACACACCTGGATAAGAGCAGTCAGTCATTTAAGTGTCACACGTGATACACACCTGGGGAATCATGTTTCGAAAGAGACATGACTGACTGGGCAGAAGGTTATCCCGCAGTAGGTTGGCATTACTTTTTGCGGTAGACTGGTTGCCAAGGCTATCGAACCAAATCTGGCCTGTTATTTAACCCATTACTGGAAGGAAGAATCAGATAAATACCTTTCGCAAGGGTATATGCGCATAAGTAAATGCAAGGAATTCAACTGGAATTCGAACTCGGCTCCTCGATTTCTTGTTCCGAGGTGATATCCACTGCACCACAATGCACATCCATATATAGGGGCAAAGGTCTGAAAGAATTAAATGTAATAATAATAATAATAATAATAATAATGAATCTGACGAAGAAGAAGAAGAAGAAGAAGAAGAAGAAGAAGAAGAAGAAATTACATATATTTTTATGTGGGGATGAACTGTCTTAAAATATCAAAGCCGAAGTTAATTCAGCATTCATTTTTTTCTTCAGGATTCAAATTATTTCATGAAAGGCAGTCGAATTATTTGCCGCATTCGACTGAATCGTTCTTTTTCGAATCATTTGAACCTTAAAATCCTGTAAATAGTCTTGGAATTTGGCTTTATTATTGAGCAAGAAGTGGAGGTGGGGATAAATTTTTGCAACATGGAAATGCATCATTGATGTATAAATGCTAGAATAGTCAATAATAAACAACAAAAGCGCATGCGCAATAAAGACTCATCTGAAGCTTAATTGCCACAAGGGTTGGACTTACACGAGCATAGCGCAGTCGTTAGTGCTGAGGACTGCACCATATGAGGGTTGTGCCAAAATATTGGCTCACTTCTTACAAGCGTCCGTGGTGTTCTGAACAAAATAAAAGCTTGTATATTGAATGGTGATTTTCAAGGCTGACTGGCACCTTGACTATCAGAATTAGGACAAGACCCAAGATAAACACATATGAACTAAGATAGATAGATAGATAGATAGATAGATAGATAGATAGATAGATAGATAGATAAAGAGTGAAGCCATTTTTAGCCATGTAGGTGAAGAAGAAGAAGAAGAAGAAGAAGAAGAAGAAGAAGAAGAAGAAGAAGAAGAAGAAGAAGGTAATATTAGACAGATTTTAGTCGATAGCACAATAATACTCACTCATGCACACAGTAAAAAGAACCTTCAGATATTGGAGGCCATCTACATTAAATCAAAGCAACCCACACTTAATAAAATCACATTTCCATCTGGTCACAACACATTACATTGCATTTAGACATATGGTTCTGTTAACATTTCGGTCTCTCACGCGGAGTGATGTCATAGAACCGAATTACAAATTTAAGACCTGCGTCTGCTTTTCGGAGACAGTTACCGTCGCATAGCAATGTTTTACGTCAACACAAGATAATATCATCTTTCATGGTGGATGACTTTATGTTAACGCCCCCGTAACCTCTCTGAAGATGGCTCATGTGAGCCGAAAGCTCAGAACCAGAATTATAAAAAATATCTAAATGTTAGATAATTTTTGTTTTTATTTTCACCTGAAATTAAAGCCAAAATACGATGTTTAAAACTGCTCATGATTAAACATAATAGACATTCATTGTCTGTTGTATTTAAAAGTATATGTTTAGAATATATATATATGTATATATATGAATTTTGGATCAATAAGGATAAAATGTGGATCAGAATCCGACAGTACAATTGGAACGTTATTTTTATTTCACAAATGCCAGCCAATTAAAAATGAACAATTCTTTAAGTCTAAAATACAGATAAGTATTTTTCCAACTAAAAACTCTCGTATTATAAACACTATAGCACATGATCAACATTTATGAAATCAATTCTTCAATAATCTCACGTATTAACCACGACGGTTGTTGACGGGAAAACGTCCTGCAAAACAAGCGGACAACATGCGGAGAATAGCCAACGATATATAATGCCTACTAAGCTCACACACACACACACACACACACACACACACACACACACACACACACACACACACACACACACATGCATTATAAATACAGATAATTCTTGACAACTCAAATGCATTTGAAATCTATTTAATCAAAAAAAATAAATCAAACAACACAAAAATAATGTCTACTAAAATATGATATAAATGCATAACAAGAGGACTCGGATTACATCGCTCTCACCATCGCCAAATAAAGTCTCATTTAAATACACACGGACACTTACGAAACTTTATTCGCAAAATACTCGGAGACAATACAATTATAATAGCCTCAGCCACATGTAAAAATGAAAAGGCTAACAAGCATGGAGATTTTCTAATGGCAGCTTAGACGTGACACAAGGCCGAAACTATGGGACAACCAGTGAAGATCGAACTCACTACTCAATTGCAATGATTCTCGCAAGAACAAGCTTGTTAACCATTACACCGCCTGGAGGCGCTCGTCAATGCTAACTAGAATGAAAGCCTTAATAATAATAATAATAATAATAATAATAATAATAATAAAATTTGAAAAACTGTCAAAATATGAAGACCTGGAAATTGAAATAGAAAAAATGTGGAAATTGAAAACAAGAGTTGTGCCAGTGATAGTAGGTGCACTTGGAATGATAAAAAATAGAACAAAACAACACATTGAAAGAATCCCTGGAAACCCCAGCTTAAGAGATATACAAAAAATTGTCTTATTAAGTACAGCCCACACACTAAGGAAAACTTTATCTATGTAATGCTAGGGATGATAGGGAAGATAGAAAAACGACCTGACTTAGGTCTCCCCGCAGACTTGGTTGGTAGTGAGACCAAAGCAGAAATCGAAATATGATGAAAAATGACATCATAATAAAAAAGAAGGTCAACACTCAATAAAATCAACCACGTACATGGCCAAATGGGCTGAACATGTTTAGAAAAGAAAAATATTCCCTATAATTCTTCATAAATAAATAGAAATCCATGCATTCAGTTAAAATTAAAAATAAATGATCCTTGATAATGGATAAAAGAATAGCAGAATGCCTTTAGACATAGATAACTTTCGGACAACCTATATATATATATATATATATATTTTTATAATCATTTCACCCCGAGCAAGGCGGAAACGCCACTGGTGTGCAGGGGGTTACATAAATGTAAAAAGATTAATTAGAAAAGAGTGAGGAGTACAAATTAGTTAGAAAAGAACAATAGAAAGCTGAGAAAGCAGGTGCGATGACAGATACATAGGTGGAGAGAAAGGGAAGGTTATACAGGGGAGGGGAGAGAGCTAGAGGCCAGTGGTTAGTAGATGAGTATCTGGAAAAGAAGAAAATTTATGAACACAAGAAAAATTATATAAAATACTTGTCAGTCATTTCAACGAAACTTGTATAGAAGGGGGATTCCTTAAAAAAAAACACACATGGATGAATTGTAGTCTAATTTACGATAAAAAATGAAAATAACACTGACATCTTAATTTGAGGGTACCTCGGCGTGGTGTAATAGTTAGCAAGCTAGAATCATTATAAACGCGTATTGAGGTCGATCCTCACTTGGTGCCCCCTACATTCGGCCGTGTGTCACGTTTAAGCTACGCATAGAATAATCACCTTCCTCCAGGTTTGGGGGTTGGACGCAGGGCTAACAACCCTGCCCCATAAAAATCCGTTTGTTGCAAAAACGCTGCCCTACATACTATTGGGTGAAACGGAAAAGTTTTTTTTATCTTATTTTAACAGATACATCGAGCAAAATTATACAAAAATACCTTGAACTACTAAAGAGTAAATTTGTTCAATAAAATCGCTATTGGCTTCAATCACAGCCTCAAGACGATTTCCGAATCTCCTGCACCTCTTCTAGGCGGTCTCCTCGTTTAAGGTGGTGAATGCTGCCATAATCCTTGCTTCAGTTCTTTGTTGGTGTTAAAAAGAGTTTGGTTTTGTTGGTCCTTCGCTCAACTGTGCTCCACACATAATAATCAAGGGGGTTGCAGTCCGGGGAAGTAAATAGCCAGATTTAAAGGGTTATATGGGCGCAAAAATGTCTGACAACCATAACTGGGTTCTTTTACTTATGTGTCATGGTTCAGAGTCTTGTTGCCCTACATAGGATCTTCCAGCAGACAACCTCTTAATCCAGGGTAACACTACACTCTCAAAACACTTGATATAGGCATCCATGTTGGGGCTTAGGTTCTGTGAAAAGATGAACGGAAACATTACGTCGCCATCACCAGTGATCACGTCGAACACCTTCGTAATTACTCATCGAACTCTTTCCGAATCCTCTGAATTGTCCTTAGATTGACACACAAACACCTTGAAATGTTCGTATAGGAGCATTTGGTGCGAATGCTGAGCAGTACAGCATGCAATTTCCAAATTTTTAAAACATTACTACGACACTCTTAATAAATTTAGTTCAGTGTTAGTTGCTTGCTTTTGATATACAGGACCTCAAAAATTTGAAGTTTTTCTATGTTACTTTTATGATGTAGTATATTGGTGTTATCAACAAGTATTTTCCTGTGTTGTGAAGGTGGACAGGAATGTGTTTTCAAATGTTGTACGATAGAACTTGTATCTGACATGTGGAGTGTAAGACGTCTTGATAACGTTGTTGTCGTGAAGCAAACATATGTACTTACTTTTTTGTCAGATATAAACTCCCAAAGGACATTTAAATTGACATACAATATTGGTCTTTTCCAAAACATTAGTAAACTGAGAAGACTTATTTCGTATGATTAAGTTGTTTGCATTAAATTTAGTATAATATATTCGTTATATTTTTATACTATAATTATATTATTCAACGAAACATATATATATTTGTGTATATAGGCAGCAAATCGTCTTTTAGACATGTCACATTCAATAAATTGCAAACATTGTGTCTGCTTATTTTTAATAAAATCCGTTCATACTCACGGATAATCTTTCGCGTATTATAATTTAAAGATGTTAGAAATGAGCTGCAACGTTGACAGATGTTATTATCATTCATTTCTCAAGGTACCCAAGTACTTTCAATCTCTTTCCGAGATCATCTTCAGGGGTGTGAGTTGTGGAAACAAAAAATAACCGCAAAACTGTTGCTAAAAATTTTTGTAAATTTTTTTCTGCTTCAAATATAACGGTTGACAAATTGTTAGCGTTCATTAAAACGTGAAAATTATCTAAAATGGAATTTTTTTTATATGTTGTAATGTCATGGTCATGCACGTGTTAAAGCATGAAAAAAAAACTGTTCTTTTTACAAACATTTTAGAACATTACTACAGTAGTCATAGGTGATTTTTATAATTGTTTTAATGAATATTGCCTCAGGAATCTGAAGTGTTTGCTATTGTTGTTTTCTTGGTGTAGGATAGTTGTATTATCGATCATTATATTTTATATTGTGAATGTAGACAAGAATGTTGTTGTAGATGTCTAGAATAATTATATATATATATATATATATATATATATATATATATATATATATATATATATACTAGCAGTATAGCCTGGCGTTGCTCAGGTGTAATGAAATATTTAAAACTAACCCATAGTCCTGGAGCTCAGACTCTTTTTACAAACATTTTAGAACATTACTACAGTATTCATAGGTGATTTTTATAATTGTTTTAATGAATATTGCTTCAGGAATCTGAAGTATTTGCTATTGTTGTTTTCTTGGTGTAGGATAGTTGTATTATCGATCATTATATTTTATATTGTGAATGTAGACAAGAATGTTGTTGTAGATGTCTAGAATATATATATATATATATATATATATATATATATATATATACTAGCAGTATAGCCTGGCGTTGCTCAGGTGTAATGAAATATTTAAAACTAACCCATAGTCCTGGAGCTCAGACTCTTTGGACGTTGCCACGAAAGACTAAAAAGCAATAGTTGTTTCCAGTTAAAGCGAAACCGTAGACTGAAAGAAAAATGAATGGATGTAAGTCAAATTTTGATTTCCTGGTATTGATATCAAATAAGTTTTTTTCGTCGTAAATTGAATTTTGAAGGCTAAATAAGTCCTCTGAGTAAATGGTATCATGGCTGAGACTAAGAACTACAATTATACCTACTTAGATACCCGAAGCAAAAACTAAAATAAAAGGGCTGAAAAAAATACAGACATACAGGCAGATAAACACACGCACACACAAACATCTTGCTTTTATATATATATATATATATATATATATATATATATATATATTATCGATTTTCTGCACTATTGTAAGAACTGCAACTTTGAAACCTCTGAATATCGTTTCTTATGTCTTTGTCTATAAGTGTATCAATTTTGATTAAAAACGGACCATTCCTTCTATAACCTGATTTTTTCGATTATCGATTTTCGATATTTATCTGGGGTACCTCGACACAAAACCTAGCTAAGAACACTCGCAGACGCTAATAGTACAACTGTGTAAATTTTCAAGAAATTCAGTTCAGCTGCTTCGGAGTCTATAGGTAACGGACACACACAGAGACACTCAAAGTACCATTTATTATATATATATATATATATATATATATATATATATATATATATATATATATAAGGTGTCCACCAACAATGTATACACCCACTGAAATAGTCTGTTATTCCAAGAGAGGACTTTGAAGATGAAGAATTATATTTTTAGCAAGATAGGGTACCTCTGCACTCCCAGCGCGATGCTAAATAGTTCCTTGACGAGATCTTGCCTAAAAGGTGGATTGAACAAAGGGATTATATAATATACCTTCTTCGTTCACCAGACCTCATACCACAAGACTTTTTTACGGGGATACCTAAAAGACAAAGTCTACGCTAACAAACCTGCAAGAGTCGCTGAATTGCGAGCAGCCATTAAGCGAGAATGCACCCAAATAACAAACGAATTGTTTCGTGATTCGATGGCTTTCCATTGTCAGCAGTGACTGGACCAGAACGGACGTCACTTTGAAACAGACGTTGACAAAACAATAAAATAATATCTGTAGATTCCATTTCATTTTGAAAATTACATGGATTTTAATAAACACTGAGTTTATAATTATTTAAAGTGTGCATAAATTTTGAGGACACACTCTCTCTCTCTCTTTATATATATATATATATATATATATATATACATATATATATATATGTATATATATATATATATATATATATAGTGTATCGAGGCGCAGCAAATAATTTTCTAAACATATACTGTTAAATATAAGAGACAATGAATGTCTATTATATTTAATCATGAACCGTTCTAAACGTCGTATTTTGGCTTTTATTTCAATTGAAAATAAAGACAAAAATTCTCCAACATTTGGATAATTTTTTTACTAATTTTTTTCTAAGCTTTCGGCTCACATGAACTATCTTCAGAGAGGTCACCAAGACGGTAACACAATAACATCCACCATCACCGACGATTTTATTTTGTGTTGACATAAAACTCCGCTACCGGAGTTACCGGCTTGGTGATCTCTCTGAAGATGGCTCATGTTAGTCGAAAGCTTAGAAACAAATTCATAAAAATTATCCAAATGTTGGAGAATTTTTGTCTTTATTTTCAACTGAAATTAAAGCTAAAATACGACGTTTAGAACGGCTCATGATTAAACATAATTGACATTCATTGTCTCTTATATTTAACAGTATATGTTTAGAAAATATATATATAGTGTTGAGTCGTAATAAGGTTTACCATCATGATTGTTGTTTTTTCAGTGGTTTACTATTAAAAATATATTTTGCCAAGCAGGCTGTTTGTTGTAGAGAGAGAGAGAGAGAGAGAGAGAGAGAGAGAGAGAGAGAGAGAGATGTAGATATAAAGATAGAGAGAGATACAAAAAGAAAGAGAGAGAAATACAAAGAAGTGGAATGACATAAAGATAGAGAGAAATACAGAGAGAGAGGAAGAAACAGAAAGACATAAAGAAAGAAAGAGAAATACAGAAAGAGCAGGTTTTTTGTTGGAGAGAGAGAGAGAGAGAGAGCGAGCGAGAGAGAGAGAGAGAGAGAGAGAGAGTGAGAGAATCACTTTTACGTAAATGCTCTTGAGAAAATTATGAATCCATTTCTTGTCCTACAAGCAATCGGTTAAATAGTAAGAATGTTCGAGCAACCGTTTTCTTGGGCAGTAACAAATAAGATCTAGACGAGATATCTCTTGACAGGGACAGCGTAATGGAATAATATATCCCTGTAAGTTAAATAAAGGGTACAGTTAGAAATTCTACAAAGGTTTCCTGGATCAACAATTGCGTGAAGAACGTCGATTAGTAAAAATGGCCAAAACGTCGAGGACGTTAATCTGAATGTAATCAGCCATCACTCGTCATATCCAGAATCCCAACCAGAAACTCTTATGCAATTGTTAGCAAGTAGAAGTTCTCGTATCCGAACTTCAAAATAGTTCGGATATGAGGCCAGGTTCGGATATAATGTGGCATGTATAATATAACTATAACTTTACAAAACACAAGAACTTATCTCAATATATGAAAAATTAAATTTCTCGCAATAGTAAATATTCATTTGCAATGTTTAATGCTTAATAAGCTTTATTTCTGATTGGCTTATTTCTTTTCTCATTTCGCTGACTTTTCCTTGATTTTTTTTAAAGTAAAGCATATCTGCAAATTACGTACACTTAGACATTATATACTACTAAACAATGAATTTTCTTCGTGAATTTGATGACCTCGTCAATAACTTTCTCTACCGAGTCCCAGACTTCTTCATCACCCTTCATATTTTCACCATTATCGGAAGAATTTCGTCCTCCTCTATTTCTTGACAATTCAAATCATTTTAAAGCGATTCTACCGTTGAATTCTTTTGCAATTCATTAGCGTTCTGATATGGGCAAAGTTCGGATATGAGGGCTTCTATTGCTTTTTTATGTAAATTTCGCACAATGCAACCGCAAATGTATGTTGTAAGGTTATAAATATTTTGTTTTTAACGGTACATTAGCAAAAATTTTTTTTTTTTATCCGGGAAGACAATGATACTTACAATTATTGCAAAGTAAAGAAAAATATTAGAATGCAGTAACTTTCTTCTTCTTCTTCTTCTTCTTCTTCTTCTTCTTCTTCTTCTTCTTCTTCTTTGTGCCTCGTCCTTTCAGGACGTAGGCGATCATTGCTTTCCACGTCTCCTTATCTCTGGTAGCTTTTAGCACGCTTTCTCATGTTACACCACTCAACCCTCGTTCTGCCATCCAACCGCAGAGGCCAGTCAAGTATGTTACACGCTGTTTTCTCCTGTCTCTCCTTCCCTCAATCTTCCTTTTTAGTATCAGGTTCTCCAAGCCCTCCTTCCTCATTGCATGTCGTATGAACTATAGCTGTCTCTTCCTGATGCTCAGTATTAATTTCCTTTTCGTTTCCATT
The DNA here is from genome assembly GCA_037127315.1 of Ascarosepion bandense. Taxonomy (NCBI): domain Eukaryota; kingdom Metazoa; phylum Mollusca; class Cephalopoda; order Sepiida; family Sepiidae; genus Ascarosepion; species Ascarosepion bandense. Next base: position 4,442,144 of record JBBBDQ010000221.1, read on the forward strand.
CGTTCTAAAATCTCATTATTGCTCACATAACTTCCTACAGCAACAGTGAGCAGTTCAGATATGAAGACTTCTACTGTTTATCTGAAATTTAAAAATTAAATGCTAAAATCTGCAGTATACGACTTATTTTTAAAATTATTTATGTTGTGGCCTGTTAGGGCGAGAAAGAAAGACACAAAAACGAGAAGGTAGGTTGAACCAATGATTTGGAATAACAGAACCTATATACAAAATAAGAGTATTATTCGTCAGCAGATAGAAGTGTCTGGCCGAACTGTCAAGTTAAACTGCGTCTCGACTGACTCCAAAGAAGTCTCGCAGGTTAGTTTTTATGAAGGAGGAAGAGTTCATTCCAATGTAGATAGGGCACCGTAACAATTTCACCCAAAGCAAGGGTTAGTGCCAGTAGACCGCGGGGTTTTACAGAGACTGAAAGAGAATGAGGATACTGAGAATGGAGAGGATTGAGAAAAGGACAAAAATAGGAACAAGAGTGAAGTTATCAGGGAAGTATGAAATTGGAAGGGAGTTCGGATATGAGGGCGTTCGGATATGAGGGCGTTCGGATATGAGGGCGTTCGGATATGAGGATGTTAGTATGAAGACTTCTACTGTATTTGAAACTAAATGAATAATGTCATGCAATGAAGACACAGATGCTACGAATAGTTTTATGATTGTTTCTTTCTTTCATTCTTTTTCATGATTAATGGTTGCCTCACAGCGTCTCATTTCACTCTGAAGACATATTGATGGCAATAATAGATACATAGCTAGAATAGAATAGAATAGAATAGATAGATTTTTATTTATCAAGTTCACAGATAGATAGATAGATAGATAGATAGATAGATAGATAGATAGATAGATAGATAGATAGATAGATAGATATGAACGGAGTGAGATAGAAACAAATCGATTTTCATATATAAATAGATAAATATAACATTTTTTTCTAAATATTAAAGATTGAAGACAGACAGATATAAATTTAAACTGACATTTATATTTTTTGATATTGATACTGATCATGTGATTATTTTTGTAATGTTTTGCCAATGATGAAAAAATAGATACAAAAACGAATAAGTAAATATTTTATTAAAAATATCCCCTCTCTTCACTCCTTTAAAAATAAATAAATAAAATAAATAAAAAAGAAAGAAAAAATATAGATGACAAAATTGTGTGACTTAAAACGTTCTTTTTAAGGGAAAAAACTGAACGTAAGATGAAACTTATTTAAAAGATGAAACGGACTAGAAAAAAGAAAAAAAACAGAAAAAAAAACAGAAAAAGCCATTTAAACCGCATGAAGAAATAAATAAATAAATAAATGTACCAAATCACATGTGTTGGATTTCCCTTCGATATTTTTTAAAGAAATATTTCAGAGAGATAATTCCTGTTTAAAGAAAATAAATAAAGAAAGAAATAAACTTTTGTCGCATTTCACTGCTTTTCACGACTAGCTTCCATTGTGATATAAAAAATGACTGATCCTCATATTTCTGCCTAAGTGGTGAAAAAAATATAAAATTATATATATATATATATATATGTGTGTGTGTGTGTGTATGTATATATATATATATATATATATATATATACTTACAAAGTATGTACAGGTGCGCATATTTGTGGGTCTCAACATGTAGATATGCATAAAAGATTATTTAATGATACAAAGTACATGTTTTTTTAGTTCAATGCTACTCGAAATATGGTACACATATTAGTATTGATGCCTAAATCATAGTCAGCCGGTTCTCGGTTATCAAAGCAAGATAAAAGACGATTGTCTCAACTACACCCTTGTGTAAATTAATTGAAACGAATAAAGTCTTCCTAGGATCATTCACACTTTTCCTGATCATGTACACGTCGCCATTGGCGTTGTTTTTCTCTTCCGTTCACATTTTCCTTTACGTTTTGGATAGATAGATAGATAGATAGATAGATAGATAGATAGATAGATAGATAGATAGATAGAATGAAGAGATTTAGATAGATAGATAGATAGATAGATAGATAGATAGATAGATAGAATGAGAAGAATTTAGATTTAGATAGATAGATAGATAGATAGATAGATAGATAGATATAAATGACATACAGAGAGATTATCAAACATAGATAGATAGATAGATAGATAGATAGATAGATAGATAGATAGATAGAAGAGATTTAGATAGATAGATAGATAGATAGATAGATAGATAGATAGATAGATAGATGGGTAGATAGATAGATAGATACAAAATGACATACAGAGAGATTAACAAAGATAGATAGATAGATAGATAGATAGATAGATAGATAGATAGATAGATAGATATGAAATGACATACAGAAAGATTATCAAACATAGATAGATAGATAGATAGATAGATAGATAGATAGATAGATAGATAGATAGATAGATAGAAGAGATTTAGATAGATACATAGATAGATAGATAGATATGAACAGATCCAGATAGATAGATAGATAGATAGATAGATAGATACAAAATGACATACAGAGAGATTAACAAAGATAGATAGATAGATAGATAGATAGATAGATAGATAGATAGATATGAAATGACATACAGAAAGATTATCAAACATAGATAGATAGATAGATAGATAGATAGATAGATAGATAGATAGATAGATACAAAATGACATACAGAGAGATTAACAAAGATAGAAAGATAGATAGATAGATAGATAGATAGATAGATAGATAGATAGATATAAACTGAATGAGAATGATTGATATACGATAAACAGAAATTAACCGACTGATAGAAAGATTTATAGACACATAGACATGAGCCGATTGACTGATAGATAAATCGATCGATGAATAGATATCCAGAAATTAACAGATAGATAGATAGATAGATAGATAGATAGATAGATAGATAGATAGATAGATAGATAGAGTTTAGATTTTGTTTAATGGTATATCAACCTCTGTGGGTTATTTAATGCCCCAAAAGTGGGGTTTTAAGGTATTTTTTAATGTTTGTTTATAGTGAGAAGGTTGATTTAGTCAGATTTTAATGAAAATTTTATTTTATTTTTTATTTTAAAAAACTGAAGATGTCTTCTAGTTTTGTATAAAAATGTATTGCAGGTAATAATTTTTTTCTTCAAATAAGAATTTTTTTCTTATGGCAGTAATTTTTTCCCTTCAAAAATGTATATTTTTCTATATAAGTCTATTTTTATATTTTCATAGTGTTTTGACACAAGTTTGGGGGTTAACTATTTTCCCTTAGCTGGGACCCAAACAGGTGCAACCACTCCGGGTCAGGGTGGTCCTGGGAACAACAGCAATTAAAAGGTGGTTCCATGCTCCTCACAGCCTCCCAATCAGAGGTCTTGCTGCTGGATGCAGTTTACCGTCATATCCAGGGCCAGATAGATAGATAGATAGATAGATAGATAGATAGATAGATAGATAGATAGATAGATAGATAATGAAAGGATAGTTTAAGTTGCACCAAACTAAAAAACATGTACTTTGTATCATTAAATAATCTTTTATGCATACCTACATGTTGAGACCCACAAATAAGCGCACCTGTGTGTGTATATATATGTATTTTTTTTTTCATCACTTAGGCAGAAATATGAGGATCAGTCATTTTTCATGTGATAGATATCTAGATAGATATCTAGATATCTAGATAGATAGATATGTACAGAAATACACTTTTGTACAAATTAACTAAAAATAAACAAATCATGTCTTGCTAGAATCTTTCACACTTTTCTTGATCACGTATACGTCGTCTCTTGAGGTTTTTATCTTCCGACCGCATTTCCTTTTATGATTTTAACTGAAATCGATAGATGTTCGCGCATTGTGTCCGCGCAGCGCTACAATTTTTGTCCGCTTCTTTGTTGTCCTACTGCCATCGCAGACAATGGCAGTAGGAGAACAAATCGACATTCAAGAAAATAGTGTCTGGATGTGATGAAAATCTAATGCATTCAAGGACGACACAATATTTTTCAATGCCAAACAAATTTCATCATACATCCCGAAAACAGCTTCATATTACTACACACCACTGCAAATGACGTAATCTGAGAAAAAATAGAAATCGATTACATCCTGTCACTCCAGTGGCTCTAATACTGACCGTATGGCAAAAGAATGAAAACCAAAAATATTAGTTTCAATTAATTTGCACAAGGGTGTATAAAGAAGAAGATACAAATAATAATTTAAATATTTAATATGTAAACCCTTGTGCAAATTAATTGAAACAAAACAAATAATTTCTTTCTAGGATCTTTCATACTTTCCTCATCAAGTATACGTCGTCTCTTGGCGTTGTTTTTCTTTTCCGATCGCATTTTCATTTATGTTTTGGACTGATGGATCCAGTTTGCTTCTTCGGCTTAATGATGCGACTGACTGTTGAAAGGTTGACACCAACGAATATCCGTGATCTCTCTGTAAGGTTTCTTTTTGTGTTGCGTTACAATTATCGTACGCTTCCTTGGAGTAACGTCCATCGCAGACAATGACCATAGGACAACTAATCGACAATCGAGTGTCTAGACGTGAGAAAAATCTGACGCAATTACGGACGACACAATATTTTTCAATGTCAAACAAATTTCATCATACACTTCGAAAATAAATTCATATTACTGCACGCCACTGTAAATAACCTAATCTGAAGAGAAAATAGAAAGTGAATTTAAAACTGAATTTATGGTGAAAGAAAGGCAACTGATGTCGTTGTTTCAGTTTTTTTTTTTTATAAACGTTTCACCCCGAGCAAGGCATGTCACTGCCACTACTGCGCAGGGGGCTACATAGAGTGGAGAAAGGATGATTAAATATAGGAAATGTCAGAGGGTGGGTGATAGGCGGGTAAGGATACCGAGAATGAGGGTTGGGTAAATGAGAGTGTTCTGAGAATAATTGGGAGTTAGTGTGATAGGAGGTGTCTATTGACCCTACATTTAAACACCTGGAGATTGTAGCTGTCGGGAAAGCAGACTTGTGGAAGGGAGTTCCACAGGCGGGAAGCGCGAGAAAAGAAGCTGTTGGAGTATAATTTACGATTACATCTTATCTGTTTAACTGTAAAAGGGTGGGACCTAGTTGCTAATCTAGTATCTCGTGTAAATTCGTGCTTAGGCGGCACCAGTGATCTAAGCTCATCGGAGCAGAAGCCATGAAAGTACTTGTAGAAGAGGCACAGGGAAGCCACATCACGCCGGTGAGAGAGTGGTTGCAGTCGGTCTGCCAAGTCAGTATCAACCACGTTACAGATCCTCCTTTGTATTTTGTCAAGAAGCCCAAGGAGAGCAGCAGGGGCACCCGACCAGATATGGCAGCAATATTCAATACACGGGTGGATGGTGTACAGTACTTTCTGTTTCTTGTAGATAATAATAACAATAAAAACGTATGTCCTGAGGTCACTGAAATTATTTTGAAAGAGTTTCTGCTATTGTTTTTAGAGTAACTACATATTCGGTCTACATATAAAATAAATCCTTCAAAAAGTTAATTATATCTCACATTTATTGATGATATCTTAACCATTTATCCTCCAAAGCACTGATATTAAAAACATTCTTCTGACGTTTCTAGACATCTATCAAATAATTGCTAGGAATCCCAAAGATCTTGGAATTAAACCCGCTCCAACGTCTTCTACGAAAAAAACAAAAATAAAAATATATAACAAAAATAAACTGTTTACACTATTTACATTGTTTGGATCATTGTCCTTATCTTTATTGCTATATTCACTACGTTTCGGGCGTTATACACTTCGGCCTTCTTCAAGTGATATTATTGGAAATTCGAACAGAACCCTTTAAGATTATATTGTTCAAAACACTTCTCCCAACAAAACAAAAAAAACAAAAAAACAAAAACAAAACAACAAAACAAAACAAAAAAACAACAAAAAAAAACCTAATTAATAGTGGAAAAATTATGTACATTAGTAAATATATATCGGTGCCCGAGCCATAGTCAGCCGTTGTAGGTTACCAAAGAAAGATAAAAGCTGATTATCTAAACCAGAGTCTCTGGAAGACGAAAATTTAGAAAAGTCTGCTGCTATTCTCAATTGTTGGACATCCCTCCCGAGATTTTTCGTCTGTTTGAAGAAAATTGCTTTCACTCTTCTTTCGGCTTCTAGTTCAACTTATTCCTGTGAGTAAACTTTGTCTCACATAAAAGCAGTGTTAAGTCAACAACGAAGTTACCTAACACCTGAACATTTAGAAAATCGTGTAAAACTTAAAGTAACAAAGTATGTTGTCGATATTGAGCAACTGGCGAAGACCATGCGAGGGTAAGACTCCCATTAATAATAAAAACTTTTAAAAACAGTATAATTCTATCAATGTGGTTTACATATTATTGCATATATTACTATACCAAATATATTGTAGGAAAATTATATTGATCTTGACTTGTATAAAAATACGTCTGCTGTTGGCACACTGTTGGTACCTTCTGTTTCTTCGGATAAATGAAAAAAAAAATATATATATCCTGAAGTTACTAAAATTGCTTCCATTCTTTTCAGGGAAACAATAAGCATTCTACACAAATAATATATACTATAAAAAATCTGATTACGTCTCACATGTACCGATGATATCTTAATCAAAGAGAATGAATTCATTAGTTGATTTTAATAACTGTTTAAACTAACTGCTGAAATGAACATATCTGCTCGTGGGGTCGAAATCAAAGCGAGGGGCTCAAATGAATCAAATCGAGTTACTGGAGGTGCAACTGTGAGTGATGCATAAATTCATCATGAAACTTGTTTAATGATGACATACTCGGTGCCTTTTTTATGTAAATTTCGAATTTATATTCTACAAAAATTGCCATTTTTGAAGTAGAGTCGATAGGTTTACACATTTGAAAAATACATAGGCAAACGTAATAGCATAATGGATGCACTCTTGCAGGTTCAATCCCTAGCGAAGGATTAAATAGAAAAAAAATAGACCTAGATCAAAGACATGGTTACAAAACAACATTTTTCTGCATATACATTCTTAATGACCCTTTAAAGCAAAACTGTAGTCGAAATGCTATGGTTTGTTTTGTTTTATTTAACATCATATTAATTCCTTATAATTAATTTAATGCCGAAATTTAACATTTTGGGGAGCTTTAAAATAATAAAAATAAGGTATATATTATTCTGCTTCCACAATTGAATCCATGGTAGAACATAATCACATTTCGTGCATATACATGTTTGTGTGGACATAATTACTAGAGGCGGTGATATGCGTGTTCTGTGCCGTAGTTTTGTTGAAGTTATATTCTGGAATACATTTTGATTTAAGAAATTGTCAGATAATTCCTCTGAATTGTTAGTTAGGGAGGCAAGTTCCAGTTTGATATATTCATTCATGCCTTGGGAAAGTTTATGAATCCACCGCTTCTTCTCCAGCCATGGGTAAATTTGTAAGCCATTATTATCTCCCCCTACCCTGAAAAACATCTTACAATCTAAAATATTTCATAACTGGCAATGAGTTGATAAACTGTAAAAAACAAATCAACTATCTGGTAGGGATTTTTGTTCTTCAAAAATGGAATTCGAATTTTGACTTTTTAGTATGTAATACATTTTTCAGTGCACAATCATGTAATTTATTTTAAGGGTAAAAAGATTGAGGAATTCTGTGCTACGTTATTGTCCTGTGGAATTATGACATTTGTTGTTTATATTGATATGTTGATTTAACAGCATATCAACTTCTTCATTGGTCATTTAATGCCAAAATTTAATTTTCTTGGGAGCTTTGAAGTAATAAATATTGGATATATATTATTCTGCTTCCACAATTAGATAATACTCAGCTTTTGTAAATATACATGTTTGTGTGGACATAATTACTAGAGGTGGTGATATGTGTGTTTTATGCTGTAGTTTTTTGTTTTTTTTTTAAAGTTATATTTTGGAACAGTTTGATTTAAGAAACTGCAATTAAGTGCCATGAAAAACTCTCATGTAGTTTTGTTGAAGTTATATTCTGGAATACATTTTGATTTAAGAAATTGTCAGATAATTCCTCTGAATTGTTAGTTAGGGAGGCAAGTTCCAGTTTGATATATTCATTCATGCCTCGGGAAAGTTTATGAATCCACCGCTTCTTCTCCAGCCATGGGTAAATTTGTAAGCCATTATTATCTCCTCCTACCCTGAAAAACATCTTACAATCTAAAATATTTCATAACTGGCAATGAGTTGATAAACTGTAAAAAACAAATCAACTATCTGGTAGGGATTTTTGTTCTTCAAAAATGGAATTCGAATTTTGACTTTTTAGTATGTAATACATTTTTCAGTGCACAATCATGTAATTTATTTTAAGGGTAAAAAGATTGAGGAATTCTGTGCTACGTTATTGTCCTGTGGAATTATGACATTTGTTGTTTATATTGATTTGTTGATTTAACAGCATATCAACTTCTTCATTGGTCATTTAATGCCAAAATTTAATTTTCTTGGGAGCTTTGAAGTAATAAATATTGGATATATATTATTCTGCTTCCACAATTAGATAATACTCAGCTTTTGTAAATATACATGTTTGTGTGGACATAATTACTAGAGGTGGTGATATGTGTGTTTTATGCTGTAGTTTTTTGTTTTTTTTTAAAGTTATATTTTGGAACAGTTTGATTTAAGAAACTGCAATTAAGTGCCATGAAAAACTCTCATGTTGTAGTTTTGTTGAAGTTATATTCTGGAATACATTTTGATTTAAGAAATTGTCAGATAATTCCTCTGAGTTGTTAGTTAGGGAGGCAAGTTCCAGTTTGATATATTCATTCATGCCTTGGGAAAGTTTATGAATCCACCGCTTCTTCTCCAGCCATGGGTTAATTTGTAAGCCATTATTATCTCCCCCTAACCTGAAAAACATCTTACAATCTAAAATATTTCATAACTGGCAATGAGTTGATAAACTGTAAAAAATGAATCAACTATCTGGTAGGGATTTTTGTTCTTCAAAAATGGAGTTCGAATTTTGACTTTTTAGTATGTAATACATTTTTCAGTGCACAATCATGTAATTTATTTTAAGGGTAAAAAGATTGAGGAATTCTGTGCTACGTTATTGTCTTGTGGAATTATGACATTTGTTGTTTATATTGATTTGTTGATTTAACAGCATATCAACTTCTTCATTGGTCATTTAATGCCAAAATTTAATTTTCTTGGGAGCTTTGAAGTAATAAATATTGGATATATATTATTCTGCTTCCACAATTAGATAATACTCAGCTTTTGTAAATATACATGTTTGTGTGGACATAATTACTAGAGGTGGTGATATGTGTGTTTTATGCTGTAGTTTTTTTTTTTTTTTGAAGTTATATTTTGGAACAGTTTGATTTAAGAAACTGCAATTAAGTGCCATGAAAAATTCTCATGTTGGTTGTTTCGTGGATTTTGTTTAGCGTCTGTCAACCTCTATGAGTGATTTAATGTCAAAATCTAAATATTTTGAACTTCAACTATAGATATAATGTATTTTTGGTCATATTGCTATAAAATGTACAGCTGGTATTTTTAATATAGAAATGTATTATTGTTAATTTTACTATAAATATGTATTATTGGTAAATTTTTATTAAATATTTAATTGCTGGTATTTTTACTATAAAAATGTATTATTGTTAATTTTACTATAAATATGTATTGGTAATCTTTTTATTAAAAATGTATCGTTGTTAATTGTACTATAAAAATGCATTGTTGTTAATTGTACTATAAATATGTATTATCGGTAATTGTTTTATTACAAGTTGTATTGCTGGTATTTTTACTATAAAATGTATTCCTACACCTTCATTTGTGGTTCTCTATTTACCTATAGGTGGGACCATAACAGGTGCTACCACCTCGGCACAAAGTCGATCTAGGAACAACAGAAATTAAAAGGTGGTGTCATGCTTCTAAAAACCTTCAATCTCCGATCAGAGGCATTGTTGCCGGATGTGGTTTATTGTCATACCAAACTGTGGTCGAAATTCTATGGTAGTTACCAGTTTCGGAGCAGAAATAAACAATGGTTTATTTAAAAGATAAAATGGATCAGGAAAAAAAACATAAATAATAAGAAAGAATTATACTTCATTTTTTATTTAATTATTTTACTCCAAACGAGGCAAGACCGCCTCTAGTGAACAGGGGGGCTACAGTGAGAGAAAAGTCTAGTTACAGCGTGTATTGAAACAAGGATAAAAGATGAACGGGGTTCAAGATAGAAGATGGCAATTGACGGTGCATTTAATGTTTGAAGATTGTATCTATCAGAAAAGCAAGTAAACGGAAGGGAGTTCCACAGAGGGGAAGTGCGAAAAATGAAAGCGTTAACATACAAGTGGCGGTTGCATTTAGCTCTTTCAACGGTAAAAAGGTTGTCAATCTATTAGCACGCTTAAAGTTACTTGGACGAGGCACCAGGAAAAAAGATTCATAAAAAATTACAAAAACAAAAAAAAAAACAAAAAAAAAAAAAACACTACCAAAATTCGAAAGTTTATCAGGTGCTGATGTGACTTGTCTTAAATGGAAATTTCTAGAAAGCACTCGGAAGTTTCTTAGGTGATGTACCGTTGTTGTAAATGACCATATCTATTTTGGGTGGGGGTTCTCCAGCACATCTACGTAGTCTATGTTGGTTCCATTTCATTACCCACCAGGTGTTTCGTGCTCAGTAAAGATATTCAAAATGTCAAAAACTCCTGCCATTATATATTTTTATCAGTAGTGATCAGGTATTTTGTACACGTAAAGAAATTACAAAACATTGTTACGTGAAGTCTTAATTTCGCCACTTCAGCGTCATTACCTGTATCTGTATATACAAAACATTTCCAAAAAAATAAAAATAAAAATAAAAAATAACATTTTAAATAAGCCTACTTTCAGGGTATCTCCTCTTTTTTTTTTTTTTTTTTTTTGTTAATCGTTTCACCCCAAGTAAGGCGGCACTGCTACTGATGCGCAAGAGAAGGATGGGAACATAGGTGTAAAGAGAGTTGCGAAGATAGAGAGAAAGGAAAAGATATACAGGGTGATATAGAAAGAACTGGAGTCAAGTGGATAAGAGATGGGTATTGACATTGCATTTGAATTCCTGGAGCTTGTAGCCGTCAGGAAAGCAAGTATATGGAAGAACATTCCACAGGCAGGAAGTGCGAGAAAAGAAGCTGTTGAAGTAGAATTGTCGCCTGTATTTGGTTGATTTAACTGTAAATGGGTGGAACCGTGTTGCCAGTCTGGGTGCACGAGTAAATTTTTGTGGCGGGTGTACCAGTGACTTAAGTTCGTTGGAGCAGAAGCCATGAAAATATTTGTAGAATAGACAGAGGGAAGCCACATTTCGCCGGTGAGAAAGTGACTGGAGTCGAGCTGCCAAGTCGGGACCTATCACATTACTGATTCTACTTTGGAGCCTGTCGAGAACACTGAACAGCAGGGGCGCCTGACAATATATGACAGCAGTATTCCATGCACAGACGGATGGATCTGTTATTTATATCAAACTAAACCCTTGGGCACATTACTTGAAACAACTGCTTTAGTTTTCTTTCTTTCACAATACAGTTAGTTTTAGACCCACTGTAGTTACAGGGTGCAATTGATTTCTATTTTTACCTCAGATCAGGACATTTATAGTTGTGTGCAGTAAAATTAATCTATTTTCGGAGTGTATGAAAAAACTTTTCGCTTTAACTGGGAACAACTATTGCTTTTTAGTCTTTCGTCTGAGTTCCCGGACCATGGATTAGTTTTAAAGCTTTTATTAAACCCGAGCAACGCCGGGCTATACTGCTAGTATATATATACATAAATAGTTTTTAATGCAAAATATTTGTCACTTTAAATGAGCATATATATATGTGTGTGTGTGTGTGTGTGTGTGTGTGTGTGTGTGTGTGTGTGTGTGTGTGTATTTATATATTATCCTACGTCTATAGCACGAATTACAGTTTCATACTCGATGCAATCATCAGGTGCTATACAGACGCAAGATATACTTAGTTGCTCTGTTAAATTACATTGAGCAATGTCCTATTAACACCAGAAAAATATTGATTTATATATGTGTGTACCTGTATGTATACCCATATGTATATTTATTGATATCCATACATATGATATCCATATGTTAAAGTGACAGACTCTTTGTGATTTTATCAACGTGCTATCCTAACCCCGATATTGAGCACTTTACAATAAAAGAATGCTTGCCAAAATACAATATATCATTAAACCACCGTAAAAGAACAATCTTAGCTCTAAATATTACCACAATTCAACCCTATATATATATATATATATATATATATATATATATATATATATATATATAGTGGAACCTGCCGTATACACTTCCTCATTGTTTTCATATTGTAGAGTTTTATCAAACTGTTATTTCTTGTTGAAATGTACATTGCCTGAGTTCATCTCACGGTCAAACATCGGCTATTTTGTACAACATGTATTGCATTTGACATGTTCATGGGATTTATCGCAGTCTCTGTACTGACTTGGATAAATTCAGTGATTGGGAAAATCACGATTATGTCTCTTTCTCAAATGTCTATCACTTACGTTTCCTTATTTTTTGTGTGTATCTATCTACTCTATTTCTATCTGGGTACATCTATCTCTATCTCTCTGTTTCTTTACTCCCACCCACGATCGCTGTCAGTATTTTCTATGTTTGTTATTCCATGTATTTTCGCAGATTCTCTTTTGCTAACACTCACTAAAAACAAAAACAAAAAAAAAAACTGAAACCGTATACTTTTTTTAAGGTCCACTTAAGAAATATTTTTTGTAAATAAATATTTTGGTCCCTTGTTGACCGTTGTAAATACGTTTTTTTTTAAATTTTAAAATGAATTATGCTGAATAATTTTCTTTTCTTTAAAGTTAGACAAATTTCATATGTTCTTATTAATTTATTACCAGATTACATGGTAAAATTCTAATATGTACATTCTGGTGAGTGGAATATCCGTTCCTAGCGTAAATAGGTCATGACTATGAGCCTTTAGTGAGCGACCACCTGTCGTATGCGACCAATTTTTGATGGCAGTAGGGGTGCTCGTATACGACAGCTTATATATATATATATATATTGAACAGGTGAATAGGCTCATCCCTTGTTCCCTGTTTAGGATGTGGTTTCTGGTTTTCTCTTTTCCAATATTTTCACTCTTTTCGTTTTTTTATTTTTTTCAATTGGAGTAGATAGACTAAACTATCTCCCGGTTCACACTCCACCCTCGACTATTGAACAGGTGTAGAGGCTCATCCCTTGTTCCCTGTTTAGGATGTGGTTTCCTGCTTTCTCTTTGACAATCTTTTCACTTTTCCTTATTTTTTCAATTGGAGTAGATAGATTGAACTATCGCCGGTCCACACTCCACCCACGTCTATTGAACAGGTGAAGTGGATCATCCCTTGTTTCCTGCTTAGGATGTGGTTTCCGGTTTTCTCTTTTCCAATCTTTTCACTCTTTTCATTTTTAAAAAAATTTTTTTTTCAATTGGAGTAGATAGACTAAACTATCGCCCGGTTCACACTCCACCCAAGTCTATTCATCCCTTGTTTCCTGCTTAGGATGTGGTTTCCGGATTTCTCTTTTTCAATCTTTTCACTCTTTTCTTTTTTTCTTTTTTTTTTAATTGGAGTAGATAGACTAAACAATCGCCCGGTTCACACTCCACCCACGTTTATTGAACAGGTGAAGAGGCTCATCTCTTGATTCCTGGTTAGGATGTGGTTTCTCTTTTCCAATCTTTTCACTCTTACGTAGACCCCTGCTCATCAGTGACGTTGTCGTCTTGCTAGGGGTGATATGATTAAAAATATATATATATATATATACATAGCCTTGAAAAGCCGTAATTTCGTCTGACGTATTTCTTTATTTTTATTTCGGCATTGTCATCCACGTGGCAGATCTAACATGTTTTTTTTTTCTTTTTCCCTAGTTTTACTTCCACACACGTAGAAACATATAAATTTACTTTCCCATAATGTTTTCATCACGCTGATAAGATGCGTGTTAAATTTAAACTTTAGAACGGCCATCCGATTTTAAAAAATAAGAAGTTTATATATATATATAGGCAAGCCTGTTTCTCTGTATCACAGCTCTTCAATGCTGCTAGATTATCCGTTTAGCTTTTAGCCGGGATCGAAATCCGACTAATTTGTCATAAGACAAACATCTTACCATTGAGATAACTGCGTAACGGCAGAGACAGCAGGTTATTCACAGGATGTAAAGAAACCCCGGTGACTGAGTGCGTTCAATTTGATAGCCGACCCAAACTGAGTTCAATTCAGTAACCAAAGAACGTAGCAAAAATCCATAAGTAGTCATTGTTAACAAGAAATATAACCCTCTCTAAAGTGCTCTATCGACCAGCGAGAGCAAGACTAATATATATCACATATAAAAGCAATTCAAATTTTTCAAAAGCGTATGACCATTTCAAATAGTGAATTTAACACTCGTCTCATCAGCGATAACAAAGTATTATGGTAAATTATAATTGTGTATGTATGTATGTGTGTGTGTGCGTGTGTATGTGTAAAAAACGGAAGTAAGGGTAACGAAAAAGAAATAGAAAAAGAAAAAAGAAATGAAAAAATGAAAAAAAAAAACACACGTGATCGAGTCTTACTGACGTAACAGTAAGTTGCCTCGAGGTGACAAAACCGGTGGCTTGAAAGAATTAAATGTTGGTCATTCGCCAGCCATTTTGGATCTTCCCTTTCTTTCTTGAATCTGGAGGCGATGACGGCAGGTTTATTGTTCTGCGCCTGTGCAACACGTTACTTGCTAAAAAAAATTCACTCAAACACATGCTGTTCTTTCTTGAAGATAACCATCACCATCGTTTGTTATGGATAGCGTTTGTTTTGTTTCTTTCTTTTTTTTCACATTCTCAATATCTGTGGATATAAGTGTATTATTTAAATCAATATGCATCTATTTCAAATGCAACTTTACAACCAAAATGTAGTTTACATAAAAAGAAATTATATTGGGACGAGAGTGCCTTCTTCACTTCCAACATTTACAAAATAAAGCCCAAAATGTCTACTTCTCTATCTTTGCAACAAAAACAAACAATTGAAACCAGAATAAGGACGTAAATAAGAATTTTTAAAAAATACGTAGATTTAGATGTTGACTACTTTTAGCATAAATAGTTTTATGCTTTTAAAAAGCTGACTTCCCGTCCTTTTAAAAGAATATATATATATATATATATATATATATATATATATATATATATATATATATATATATATATATGTTCACTTTTTACAAAATACTTTCTAAATCCTATATATTTATTTAAAACGTTCTTTACCCTGAAAATGGGAGGAAAATAACCTTGCATTTTCTAAATAATAATAATAATAATAATAATAATAATAACAACAACAAATCAACTACTAATTTTATATATGCCAATTTTTCTGTGCCGTTGCTGCAATGGATACCGGCATGTAATGATAAATCGAAGAACCGAGTTCGAATTCTGGTCGTTCGTTACATTGATTTACTGGTAAATGATCTTTGCGAATAGTATGAATCCATCTGTCCTTCCCTCAGCTATGAGTTAAATAATAGAGCTTATATCTGAAAAAAGTCACGGTTACATCAAAAAAAATAATAAATGCTATATTCACTCGTACAAAAAGATAATATTCTTACAATTCAAAATGCATTTCGGCTTTAAATAACTTACGAAGGGTTGATAAGTCGAAAAAAATATCGGAAATACATAAATTTATTTAATAGCATGTGTCTCTGTATGTGTTTGGAACTCGTACATACACGTCTATGCAGATAATAATATGATTTTTTTATTTTTATCATTTGACACTCAAGAAAGGCAATAAAGCCACTAAGACGTAAGGATTACTGAATATTTGATAAATATAAGAAGAAAATCAATATTAACGCTGCGTTAGTCACCACAAGTTTCCAAAAATGACAAAAGAGAGTCAACTGCGCCATACTTCGTGATATACACCCTCGATGACTCAGAAGAGGAGTGGGTGGAAATAAAAAAATCAATTTGCCAACTAGAAATTCCTAGTTCGTTAAAATTATTGGGGTAACAAAACACCTCGCTTGACTAGTAAAGATTTTTTCAATCATTTTATCCCCTAAAGCGGGACCGCCACTAGTGCGCAGGGGGTTACAGTGAGAGAAAAAGCAGGGTACAGGGGGTGTCGAAGAAATGATAAAAGATGGATGTAAATTAAGTCAATAGAAGATGGCAATTGACGTTGAATTTAAACCAAGGAGCTGCATTGTGTTGCTTTCTGGAAGACTAGTGTCGTATATACTGATGGGTGGTAAGAAAATTTCTCTATGGTGCTTAAGAGAGAACTGCTTCGTTTTGTTTAGTTATATATATATATATATATATATATATATATATAATGCGATGAGAAAATTGTCGCCATTTTTCTTACGCATGCGCTTTGTCTTTTTTATTTTGTTGAATGCCTGATATAGTAGGGGTGTCAGTTGGACACCGGCTGTGAGAAAAAGAGCATAATGACGCAATTCACTCCGCTAGAAATTTCGAAACGGCATTACGTACTGCTTGTCATTCGCGCCGGAACCTCTAACACGAACATTTTGGAATGTTTCGGTGCCAATTTGAGGAGAGTGCAGATAATTCAGAAAGCGCTGTATGGAGTCTAATGGTGATTACGAAGATAGAGCAGCTTGGAAAACTCTCTGATCGATCTGATCAGAATAAAACTTCCGAATTCATTGGTAAAGTCTTCGGACTCAACTCGGATGCCTGCATTAAGTGTCTTGAGATCGTAGTCTTGTTCTAGATCAAGAAGGTGGCTGCTGAAAGACCCTTTGTATGGCAGGAGGAGTCAGTCATGGCTGTCAAACCATTACTGCGACTAAACAACCCCGTACATCTGCCCACATAACTCCCCAGACTGCAACCCCCTTGATTATTATGCGTGGGACAGAGTTGGGTGAGAGACTAAATATGTTCCTTGTAACCTCAAAGATGAATCGAAAGCAAGGATTATGGCAGCATTCACTAACTTAAACACGAAAACTCTTTAGAAGAGTTACAGGAGATTTCGAAGTCGTCTGGAGGTCATGATTGAAGCCAATGACGATTTTACTGAATAAATTTATTTTTTTCTATTTCAAGATATTTTTGTATAATTTTGGGAAATATATATGTTAATATGAGATGTCAATATTATTTTTAATTTTGTGTAATTTCGACCGAAATTCATCGCACCCTATATATATATTGAAACATGTTAAATTGATCTATGTTTCCTATTTGTTCTTTATTTTATCATTCATTCATCTGTTAATTTTTAGTTCGTGTCTGTCTGTTAATTTTTAGTTACATTCTCCCTTTTTTTTGCGAACCCAGACGATGTCATTTTTTTCTTTTCTTATTTATTTGATTTTATTCTACCTTTTTCTTTTTCTTTTTCGTTTTCTTTTTCTTTTTCTTTCCCTTTATTTTTATTTTTATTTTATTTTATTTTATTTTATTTTATTATTTTTTTAATTTCTTTGCAATCTATTTAAAAAGGAAAAGTAGACTAATTTTTCTCCAGTTTCTGAAAGGTTTTTTCTGTTGCTGAGGTGATGTGTCGTCCCCCGTGGGGATCTTCATATCGAAATGGCTATTCAACATCTTTGAATTAATCCTTTTTTAATATATATATATATATATATATATATATATATATATATATATATATATATATAGTAGATATCCTTTTATTAAATTT
>JBBBDQ010000221.1:4462500-4470000 GCA_037127315.1 Ascarosepion bandense
TTGAGATTCGTATTTGAGAAGACGTTCCGTTTATTTATTAAAAGGTACATATATTTTTACCTACCAGTTAATTATTTAAAAAATCTTTTTTTAAAAAGAATTGCAGTCTTTGGTAAGAACCAAACCATCGTCTCTCTGGGCAGAGGGAGCCACTACCGTTTAGCCCAGCACGCTTTACTTCTTGGACCTGAAGGAACAGTTGGTGAGATAAAGCCAATTTCAAATGACATTTCTCTGGTCATAGATCTCTCAAAGCTTTTTCATATTTGCACATAAACAGAGAGGATTTTTATACTAGTTTTTTTTTTTAATCCGACTAATTATTTAACACTTTAAACATTGGTTTTAATGGAGACTCGTATTTGAGCAGAATATTTGCTTTATTTCATAAACTAATTTAAATTGACTGGAAGTTATTTTATGTTTAAAACAGATTAGTGCATTTTTTAAAACTTAATTTGTTTTGTTTTAGTGTGGCTGACACCCCTGCAGCACTCTCGATGTTGGAATGTTCCATGATCTGATATGGTCTATTCAAGTAAAGAATCAAAATATTCGAAACAAAATATTCGAGTGCCATTCGAGTAATATTCGGACTGATTACTTCGGTAGCTATTGCAGCCGAAACTCCTCCTCTCTGTGTTGTAAATTCTGTCTGTAAGTTCTGTCTGTTATTGCAACTTATGAACTGTTCTGTGTACATCCGTTTACCAACGGATATTGTGCTGAATAATACTGCAGCACACTTTTTCTGTGTATCATATCCACCTATTTAAAATTTAAAAAAAAAAAAAGCAATTGATGTAAAAATTCATCATTCATGATTTTTTCTTAAGACTATAGTGTCATTGAATTATTTTATTTATGAAAACAATTAAAAGCTTTTTTTAAATTAAATAATGTCATAGTTTTATTGCATTTTTTATTTTATGAAAAAAGGATTTGCGAAAAATGATTTTGGCAATATTTGATTGAAAAATGTTATTATTTCACCAGTAAATGAAAAAAGTTTCTCGTTTTAATAAATAAATTTTATCTTACAAAAAAATTTACTTCAATCCAAACATTTATATAATCATATGATTTAAATTTACAGTGTAAGATCCTTTAGAAACAAACAATGTGTTAGTTGACGACATAAGGCTTTTTACAAGAATGTGTCTCTCTTGCCCGAAAACAAAAAGAAAAGCTTTAGATGTTAATTTCTCTGCTCTTTCAGCACTTTGAGAATGTGAAGGGAAATCAGGCAACTCTGATTTTGTATCTAAACTTATTTATGAATGGAACCTTCTGTGTGTGTGTGTGTGTGTGTGTGTGTGTGTGTGTGTGTGTGTGTGTGTGTCCGTTACCTATAGACTCCGAAACGGCTGAACCGATTTTCTTGAAAATTTGTACAGTTGTACTATAAGCGTCTGCGAGTGTTCTTAGCTAGGTTTTGTGTCGAGGTACCCCCGATAAATAGCGAAAATCAATAATCGAAAAAATCGAGCTATAGAAGTGGTCCGATTTTAATCAAATTGGATACACTCATAGCAAAGACATAAGAAACGATATTCAGAAGTTTCAAGGTTGCAGTTCTTACAATAGTGAAGAAAATCGATAATATATATATATATATATATATATATATATATATATATATATATAAGGCAAGATGTTTGTGTGTGTGTCTGTTTATCTGCTTGTATGTCTGTATTTTTTTCAGTCCTTTTATTTTAGTTTTTGAAAATCGGTTCAGCCGTTTCTGAGTCTATCGGCAACGGACACACACACACACACACACACACACACACACACATGCACACTCACACAGAGACAAAGTTCCATTAATAAATAAGTTTAGATTTGTATCATTGCTGTCCAGAAGAATAGTCTTAAGGCAATCAGTACTATCCAATTCTTCCAAAACTCTGAAAGTTTCTTCTGCTAGAACAACACCAGTGGCGCCGGTAATTTGAACTACTCTATTAATCGGGTATGTTCCAGTCGCAGTTCCACTCTCTAGAATTAAATGGTGTTGTAGCCCATTTCTTTTTTGGTTTAATGTTAGAGTAGAAGAAGCGGTTACATTTAACTAGTTCGACCGTAAAAGGGTGGGACCTTAATGCCAATCTAGTAGCATGAGTAAATACATGTGGTCGGGGAACCAGGGATAAAAGCTCGTGAAATCAGTTGCTATGAAAATACATGTAGAAATGACAGAGGGAAAACACATCACGTCGATGAGAAAGTGACTGCAAGCGGGCTGCCAAGTCAGGATCGAAAATGCAGAGCCTTCTTTGGATTTTGTCTAGAACCTCAAAAGCACCCGACCAGATATGGCAACAGCATTCAATGCACAGACGAATGCTAGATTTATGAATGTGCAAAATACATTGTGATGAGAAAAACATCCTGGTCCGATACAGTGAACCAGCCTTCTTAGCAGTATTTAACGCCTTTGCTTAATCCTTTCCTCCTCTTAGGCTTAATCACGTTTGACTTTTGCCTCTACGGGCAGTCAATTATCTTCAACAATGCCACCCAGAATTCACAAATAAACCTACGCAGTCCATACAAGAAAATGCCACTCACACACCAGGAAAATCAACTCCAGTCTCAACTTTAAACAGCACTGATTCTCCTAGGCTCAACAGATAAAGATGTGAAATAATTCTAAGCTCACTCACTGAACTTCCATTTTTCAAAGATATGAACATAGACATCTGGAAGTACGATTTAAAAATCTAAACTTATTTATAAATGGAACTTTGTCTCTGTGTGTGTGTGTGTGTGTGAGTGTGTGTGTGTGTGTGTGTGTGTGTCAGTTACCAATAGACTCCGAAACTGCTGAACCGATTTTCTTGAAAATTTACACAGTTGTACTATAAGCGTCTGCGAGTGCATTTAGCTAGATTTTGTGTCGAGGTATCCCCGATAAATATCGAAAATCGATAATCGAAAAAATCGGGTTATAGAAGGAACGGTCCGATTTTAATCAAATTTGATACACTCATAGACAAAGACATAAGAAACGATATTAAGAAATTTCAAGGTTGCAGTTCTTACAATAGTGCAGAAAATCGATAATATATATATAAAGGTAAGAG
The DNA here is from genome assembly GCA_037127315.1 of Ascarosepion bandense. Lineage (NCBI taxonomy): Eukaryota > Metazoa > Mollusca > Cephalopoda > Sepiida > Sepiidae > Ascarosepion > Ascarosepion bandense. Next base: position 4,465,590 of record JBBBDQ010000221.1, read on the forward strand.
ATTTGTGTGTGTGTCTATTAAATCTGCCTGTATGACTGTATATTTTCAGCCCTTTTATTTTAGTTTTTGCTTCGGGTTTGGCTCTAAGTAGGTATAATTGTAGTTCTTAGTCTCAGTCATGATACCATTTACTCAGAGGACTTATTTAGCCTTCAAAATTCAGTTTACGACGAAAAAACTTATTTGATATCGATACCAGGAAATCAAAATTTGACTTACATCCATTCATTTTTCTTTTAGTTTACGGTTTCGCTTTAACTGGAAATAACTCTTGCTTTTTAGTCTTTTGTTCCAACGTCCAAAGAGTCTGAGCTCCAGGACCATGAATTAGTTTTAAAGCTTTCATTACAGCCGAGCAACGCCGGGCTATACTGCTAGTACACTGATACAGCTGCTTCTCCGAGAAAAATCGACAATGATACCAGATATCTTCAAAGGTTCTCACAAAACCTGCATTCGACACTCGGTAGCAATTGCAGTGGCAACAGCTTGGCAACTTTACAAATCAAAGTGGTCCTGGGCATGACGGTAAACTGCATTCGGCAGCAAGGCCTTTTTTGGGAGGTTGTGAGGAGTGCGGAACCTCTTAATTGCTGTTGTTCTCAGGTCCACACTAACCCAGACTGGTAACACCTGTTAGATTCCCTGCTATGGGCAAATAGTTAACCCCTAAACTGGGGTCAAAACACTATGAAAGTATAAAAATACATTTTTATAGAAATATATACATAAAAATATACTGTTATAAAAAAATATAGAATTTTGAAGGAAAAATATTGCTAACAATGCATTTTTGAAGAAAATTTTTTACCATAACACATTTTTGAAGGAAAAAAACTTATTCTGAGGAAAACATTTTTGAATACAAAACAAGAAGACAGTTTCAGTTTTCTAAAATAAAAAGGAATAAAAACAAAATATTTTCATTAAAATCTGACTAAATCAACCTTCTCACTATAGTCAGTCAGTTAAGTGCCATACGTGAAACACGCTTGGGCGATCATGTCTCGAAAGACACATGACTGACTGGGCGGAAGATTATCCCGCAGTAGTTTGCCATTGCTTTCTGAGGTAGACTGGTTGCCAGCCAAGGCTATAGAACCCAATCTGTTCCGTTATTTAACCCATAACTGGAAAGAAGAGACGGATTAATACCTTTCCCAAGGGTATTTGCGCGTAAGTGAATGCAATGACTTCAACTGGAATTCGAAAAAAATACCTTAAAACTCCACTTTTTGGCATTAAATAACCCACAAAGGTTGATATACCGTTAAACAAAACTCAAAATCAAACTCAAACAAATCAAAGCTTCTTCTACCAAAATATTGTGCATGATATGAAACTTCTTTTAATTTTGTCTGGCTGGGTAAGATACATACGAGAAACATGTATTATTCAAATGAGTACAAAATTTTTAATAGCAGGTTTTTAGTTTTTTTTAAAAATATGATCTTGTACTACCTTGTCTGTTAAAGGGGCTGGATTGTTTAGATTAAAATTAGAAATGTATGTACCTTATCCAGATATGTATGTATCCTAGTATGTATGTCATCCAGACAAAATAAAAATGTGTTATGTTTTGACATTAAGCAAGATTGTTTTCCACGCGACACAAAATTTTAATTTCTATAGTTCACATTTGATTGAGCAATATTGATACACCTACAAACATAATGTTTGACTTCCTTCAACCATCCGCTCCTTAATTTTCTGAACAACTTATATTTTCTAAAATAAATTATTTTCACCATTTATTTTTAAAACATTACCTGAAGAACATTGTTGTTATGAAACTTGATTCATTTTTGTGTAGTGATGTAATGCTTTTATAAACCATTTTAATGACAAATTACAATATATATATATATATATATATATATATATATATGTATATGTGTGTGTGTGTGTGTGTGTGTTTGTGTGTGTATATATATATATATATATATATATATGCATATATATATGCTAGTGTGCATATATATATATATATATATATATATATATATATATATGCTAGCAGTATAGCCCGGTGTTGCTCGGGTGTAATAAAAGCTTTAAAACTAATCCATGGTCCTGGAGCTCAGACTCAGCCTAAAGAATATTTGTGTGAAGTTTGGTGGGAATCAGATAAAAATTGTAGATTTGTATAAAGAACATACAGATACATAAACAGACACACACAAGCATCTTGCCTTTTATATATATATATATATATATATTATTGATTTTCTGCACTATTGTAAGAACTGCAACCTTGAAACTTCTGAATATCGTTTCTTATGTCTGACGCTTATAGTACAACTGTGTAAATTTTCAAGAAAATCGATTCAGTCGTTTCGGAGTCTATAGGTAACGGATACACACACACACACACACACACAGAGACAAAGTTCCATTTATAAATAAGTTTTTATATATATATATATATATATATATATATATTGATTTGTAAACGAGTTATTACGCGACATAGGTTTCTACGCTGTGGTGTCTTCAAGCGATTCGGTATAACTGATTTTACCATTTTTTTAAGAAACGCTCACGTAACGGGTATTTTTTTTTAACGCTCACGTAACGGGGAATTTTTGAACGCGCGCAATTTTGAAAATTACAGGAAATTATAACGTTTTCGTTCGAGGTTGCATGAACCTAATAAGTATTTTATCGTATGGTTACACTTCGTCATAATTTCTGTTCTTTCATTCATTGGCTGTTATATATATATATTGTAATTTAATATATATAATTATTAACTAGTAATTGGTCAGAATCAAATTAGACCAGTACACCTTTGTATTAAAAAGTGCTTTATATATATATATATATATATATAATGTAGACCTTTTAGTATTCTAATTCGAAAGTCAGTCGACTCAGCGACCTTGGTTTCAACTTTAGGTATATTCTGGCGTTTTATTTTAACTTATATATGATAAGTTATAACGTATAATATTGTAACAGGCATCGTTGATAATTTCGATCGCGTCAGGCACAAGGACAATAAATACAAGACTTGCGCTGATCGGGCCTTAAGATTCCACCACAATATATATATTAATGTGATATGCCCATTACTGAACAACTCCAAACGCACTAAATAAAGAATAGATAACGATGACGCCAATTTAACCAACAATAAAACATGTATTAACGAAAGTACAAATATTAGTTGAAAAAGCATGCAATATTGTTGACAATAGATAAGCGAAAGAATAGTTTCTTCCCATTGACCGTTAGTTAGTCAAATATTCGTAGAAAGAAAGTTTTTTTTTTTTTTAATCATATTACCCCGAGCAAGGCGGTAACGCCACTGATGTGCCGGGGGCTACATAAGAGTGAAAATATTCGAAGAGAGAAAGCCGGAAACCACATCCTAAACAGGGAACAAGGGATGAGCCTCTACACCTGTTCAATAGACGTGGGTGGAGTGTGAACCAGGCGATAGTTTAGTCTACCTACTCCAATTAGTCTATCTACTCCAATTCACTTGTTGAAAAAAGTTCAGATTCAAGTTGAATGTAATAAAATCTGTTTTGCAAAAATGAAATGATTCGAAATGTTCATGAATTGATCGTTAAATGTTCAATGTATACTTAAATTCAAAATAGATCAACAGTTCGTAAATTGAATGTTTAACATAGTGACCACTGGTGATTTAAACAGTGTAAGTATGTGTCTGTGTGTGCGTTTTTGTCGTGTGAGCAAGATCTAAAATCAAGCGACGTGGAGTCCCGGAGCAAATAAACCTTACTGAAGAAATAATGAATTCCTTTACCTTATGTACAATTTTACTAGGCTCCAAACGAGTTCGCGGGAAAATTTCACATCACTCACCTTTGCAATAAAATATCTGATTGGTCATAAATCGATCAATTGGAAAAATATTTGAAATATTCTCAGCTGCGATTTCAAAATTGTTTCGTCATGAAATGTCCAGTAATTATTTAACCAATCACTCCCGAGAAAATTATAGTGCTTTTGTGCGTGCATGTGAACACGTAAATGTAGTTACACACTGAATTATATGTATGCATGCGTATATAAATATGTAAACTGCACAATATGATATATTAAATTATTCTAATATAAATTGCCTGAAGATACCGAAAGGTTGAAGCCAAGGTAGCGTAATCGGCTGATTTCCGAATTAATATATATATATATATATATATATATATATATATATATATATAGAGAGAGAGAGAGAGAGAGAGTAAAATTTTGAAAGATGCATTGTTGCTGAGGAGATGTAAAATCTCTGTTAGGGATTTCATGTTGAAATGTTCATTCAACATTTTTGAATTTCGAAAATTTATTTTAATTTATATTAGCTCTGTAATTTTAATTACATTGACCCCCTCCTCCTGTATCATTTTTAATATTAAAATTTTAATATTAATTAGGATCAGGT
>JBBBDQ010000221.1:4475000-4530000 GCA_037127315.1 Ascarosepion bandense
ACGTTATAATAATGCTTATTTATTCATGAGTCATAATGCCTCGATATTGTCACTCTAAAGAACTGAACCGACACTTCATCGTTGTTGTCTCTCTAATGACCTGAGCCGACGATACCTCGCCGTTCTCTCTCTCTCTCTCTCTCTCTCTCTCTCTCTCACTGACCATGAGCGTGACGACTTATTTCGATAATGCAATATTACATTGTCTCATTCAAATCACTGAAAAAAAATTTTTTTAACAGTTTGAATTGAGTTTTCCTCTCAATATTTTATAATGCTCTGTATAATATCCATCAAGCTCTCTATTTTTATCTAATTAATAATTTATATTAATTGGATAAAATCTTTTGGATTATCCTCTCCATCTTTACAAGTTTTCCATACTCTCTCTCTCTCTCTATATATATATATATATACACAACAGTGTTTATTATATTAGAGAGGATTAGTATTATAACGTTTATTTATTCATTAGTCATTCAGACAGTTAAGTGCCATACGTGATACACGCTTGGGTGATCATGTCTCGAAAGAAGATTATCCACTTATTAGGTTGCTATTATTTTCTGCGGTAGACTGGTTGCCAGCCAAGGCTGTAGAACCCAATCTGTCCTGTTATTTCATCCATAACTAGAGGGAAGAGACGGCTTAATACCTTTCCCAGGGGTATTTATGCGTAAGTGAATTCAAGTAATTCAATTGGAATTCGAACTCGGCTCCCCGATTTCTTGTTCCGAGCCGATATCCACTGCACCACGACGCACATCCCAGATGTGCGTTGTAGTTCAGAATGCTTTTTAGTTATCTACGTTTTATTTATTTACTTCATGTCGAAAGCAGATTTATTTTTCCTATTTTCTTCTTTGTAAAACTTGCGTTTTTTAAATGTAATTTAATTTTGTCACAGCGATTTTTGTCCTCAAAAAGTGGGGAATTATTACAGGCTTAAAATTGTCCCCTGCCGCCTTTATCAATCTGTTATTTTTTAAAACGCCATCATTCCCCTCGCCCCCGCTGATTCCTCGCACCAACTCTAAGAGGACAGTAGAGCCCATTTTGTGAATCCCATTTTTATGCAGCACTCTATCTCATTTTATTGTAGATCCTAAATGATGTTAATTTAGGATATCTAAATAATACACATCCTTCTCGGTGTCGTATCTCTTCATGACGTTGATGATTGTGGCTATCCACTATTTCTATCCTCACAGCAATGTTTCATTCCGTTCTGATATCAATTTGCAGTCTTCTTGGGTAGGTTAGTTGCTATTTCCTTTTGTCCTTTTCACCTTCAGTAGGTCATTGGAAGTGTTAGATTCTCTGAACCCTCTTTTAACATTATGTATTATAGAAATTTGGGCGGGCCTGAAGAAGACTCCCACCATCTTTAAATTTTCTTTTTTTTTTTACTTTTTTCAGCACAGTTTTATCGGTTATTACTTAAAGTTTCCGATAATCAATAAAAATTTGAAAAAATTTCAATATTTGAACAATGTTAGAGGGGCTCAGTTTCTCATACAACGTTATAGTAAATCGATCCACCATTTTGAAACCACTCACGTTGGAGTCACTTTATTTTCTTTTTTTTTTGGCGGGGGACGAGTTGTTGGTACTCTTGCTTTTTTGTCTTTTTCAAGTTTTCTTTAGTTCTGACGATGGCATCTTCCTCGGAAACTCCAAGAATAGCCTTATTAAAAAATTTCGCAAAGGATTCAGTTGTTGAATATGCGCAAGCAAAACAGTTAATTGCACAGGATCGATTTACTATAAGGTTGTATGAAAAATTGAGCCCCCACTAAAATTATTTAAATTTATTAATTTTTTTGTCAATCGGAAAGTTTAGGGTTTAATTTTTAGATTGCATTGACAAAAATTGACACCCAACTGTTTTTTTCCCAGGATCGAAACCCGCCCGAATTGGCGTCAGTCGGCGATTCTATTTCTGAGCTATGGGCGCTCAGTAGAAGAAGGCTGATTTTTCAGCGTGTACATTGTCATTATACACACGCCCAATAGCTGAGAGTGTTCTAATTCATTGCTGACTTAACGATGCGTGGATGCTAGAGTAGCTACTGTTTTTCAAAGTCTGCCATTCTTCCAGAGTGCTCAATATATTTTCTTTAAAAAATATATTGCTGTTAATAATTTTTTCTTTAAATATGTATTGTCGGTAATATTTATTTTCTTCAAAAATATTTTATTCTCCAAAAAAGTATTGCTAGAATTGTCACTATAGAATTGCTATTTTTGTACTTTCATAGCGTTTTGGCCCCAGTTTGGGAGTAACTATTTCCCTATAGCTAAGTCTTTAACATGTGCTACCACCCTGGATCATGGTGGACCTTTGATAAACAGCAATTATCAGGTTCCATGCTCCTCAGAACTTCTCTGTTAGAGGCCTTGCTGCCAGATAAAGCTTATCGTCAAACCCAGGATCCAAATGTAGTTTATCATCATACCCAGGACGCCTCATTTGGGGCTTTTACCTTTCTGCAGAGGGGCAGTTGGCGTATTCTGAAGCCTCAGTCGACATGGCGTCATAGTTCTAGATGATACAAAATTTAAAAAGGGATATATAGGCCCTTTTTATCCTAGTGTCAAAAAGTAAGCATAGAGCCGTTTTAGACTAGATTCAAAAAGGTAGGTATGGGTCCACTTGAAACAAAATTTAAAACATAGATCTGCTCGCGGTATCAAAGACAAAAGCTCATCAGAACAATTACCGAAAGTAAATATAGAAGAGGCATTTTGAAGTTACGCTAAAACAGAGTTGCTAGGATAGGACTAATAATATTGCAGAATCTTCTTGTGATGGCGAATACTGAGGATTCACCTTCCAAACTCCAGAGTTTGTCATCTCATCTCTCCTCTGACCTAGCTCTACCCTCTCATTGGCGGAAAAATGACTGGTTACATTCAATGCTTCGAAAACAGAACTAGGTACATAACATCACCGCCGTTCGAACCCCGAACTTCTGCTAGTCAAGATGAGTTAACGTCCCCTCAAGGAGGCAGTTTGCCTTGTGGGAAAATTGGGCCTTAAGCTCAACCCAAACCTCAAATAGAACGCAGAAAACACAATCCATCGTTAGAGATGCAGAAAAAAATGGTCGGTTCCCCGAATCGCTCCAGAATCCGCGTGTTATCCTCTAACTTTACATGATCCAGATCAGGTCGAAAACGGAGTATCCCTGCTATATATGTGCAGGACCTATCCAGTCTTCATTTTTCTGTCTCCGCGTCCTTGTGGGTGATTAATTTGTTTTCTACCCTACAAACCTTTTTTTATAGATGAAATGTCACGAGCATCTCACTGCTCCCTGTCTATTTCAACGAAAAGTGCGCAGACGAACTACATTTCTTAGTTCCACCGGTTCTAATCTTTACGGCCAAGACCCGCCACGCCACGTAGCGAACCACCCTCATTCTCTTCTTATTATATTTGTGAGGTGTAATTTCCTCTAGAGCAGCCTCTTCCCGCCAACCGCTGGTCTGTGGAAGCGCCTCCCAAGAGAGTTTTTTTGATCACTTCAATCTTCAACTCTACGATTAACCGTTAACTTTCCTACTTATTCACATAAACTGCAGCTACTTAGGGTGGCTCTTGTGCCTTTTACAGTTTTTCTTTCTCTACTCTAATATAAAACCTTCGATATTATGCAGCAGTTCCGTGATCTTTTACTCGTTTCTAACGAAATTTTTCTGTTTCTTAATGCTTTGTTTAGGTTTTGGAAGGCTTCTTATCAGGACATTGAAGGTTTACAGAAGCGTGGAACCACCTTTTCATTGCTGTTTTCCCAGATCCACCCTGTTCCGGGGTTGTAGAACCTGTTAGAGTCCCAGTCATGGGCAAATAGTGAACCCTCAAACTGGAGTCAAAATACTATTATAGTGTAAAAATACATTTTAAAGAAATCAGTTTGCAAATCAGGTATATATTTTTATACTAAAAATACCAGCAATATATTTTCATATAAAAAAGAAACCAATAATACATCTTATCTGTAGTTGAAGGCATATAATTGCGTTCAAAATATTTAGATTTTGACATCAAATAACCCATAGAGATGTTGATATACCGCTAATCAAAATCAACCAAACAACCAACAGAAAGAACACTTTCATGACATTAATCCATATGGTATCTTACAATTTCTTAAATCGACTGTTTCTGAAATATAACCTGGCACCGCCTCTAGTAATCATGTCCACACAAATATATACATGCACAAAAGCTGAGTATCATCTACCATGTACTCTATTGTGAAAGCAAAGTATTTTTATTAGTTCAAGTCTCCGAAGAAAATTAGATTTTGGCATTAAATTACCCATAAACTACTGATAGGTCGTTAAACAAAAACATCATTCAGTCATCTTTGTCCACTGCCTAACCTTCACATCTCAAACGTCTGATCTTACGGAACAGTTCAGTACTCTTTTCTTTGTTTCTAAAGAATATTTTTCTTAATACTTTGTTTAGTTTCTGGAAGACATTTTCTCTATTCTAATGTAAAATAGATATTACATAGCAATTCTGTACTCCTTTCTTTGTTTTTAACGAGGTTTTCCTGTTTCTTAATAATTTTAGTTTCTGGAATGCGTATTTCGCTATTCAAATACACCTTTGGACTTTAGTGTCGTATTTTCAATCTTCTTCTTAAACAATTAATAGATTTTTAAATTGTTGTACTTGTATTATTTTTTGTCCTCGATTAGTAGTTCACATCTTGGGCTGCCTCCTTTGCTAACAAGCATAGATTCTGCATTTTGCTGTATGGGCTAAATAAATCCGATGAGAAAACATATCCTTGTCTTACTGCTCTTTCTATTTTTAAAATCTAAAAACGTAAAGAAGCTTCAATCTGGCGGAGGAAATATGCCCTAATTATAAACGGATGGGACGCCACCGATAATTCAACCAAGTTATCTATTCGCCTTCCCTACTCCATCTTCCCGCCAATTTAGCTCGTCACCATTAAACGAGAGTGTAAATCCCGTCCGCCATTGCAAATAAAATTAAAAGGAGAGAAAATGAAAACAAGTTTCATATTAAGTAATAAAAAATGAAAAAAAACAAAAACAAAAAAAAAAACAACTAATAACAGAATTTAAAGAAAACAACAAGGTGTGGCCGATTACTTTGAATCTCTCAACACCTGCATACCTCCTCCAAACGCCCCCACCAATCCTCATTTTCCCACCTTTATCCTTCCTCACTTCCCCATCTCCACAATTTCTGTGCCATGTAATTCCCGGCATCTTTCCACACACCCCGATCATTCTTCCCGGCATGCAACCTTTACCAAAATCTACATCGATACATATATTCATCTGGACTTGATAATAACTATAGTTTGATTGATCGGGAAGTTTGGAGAGTGACGTCAGTTAATAGAGTTATTGGCGATGGAAGCGTGTCTAGGAGGGAGGGCCTATGAATATGTATATAGGTAAATTATAGTGAATATCTATCTACAAGCAGCTGTCTGCATAGACTGGCATCTAAAGGTCTTGATATCTCTCTACCTGCAAGTAAAATATGCACTTAATGCTTGAGTGAATACCAGTGTTGTGTGTAGAAATATTGTTAGTGTATATTGGTTATCAGCGCGGAAAGTCAAAACCGGCAGGTCGAGTTCAAATACCTATTGATTCTCTTCCGGTCACTCTCCCAGTAAAGTTAATCGTAACATTAGGAGTTTCCCTACAAGGAAACAAATTGCATTCATTGACCGAAAGCCGGTACTACTTTCTGTTGAAATTAAAAAAAAAAATTATAATCATTTCACCCCAAGCAACTTAGTACCGCCACTGGTGAGCAAGGAGGTACACAGAGAGAAAAGAAAAGAAAAAGAAAAAGAGGGAAGTTACTGGCGATGAAAAGATAAGAGAAAGATGATAAGAGAAAAATGAAGGAGATAGAAGAATACAATTGACGTTGCATTTAAATTTGCAGAGATTGTAGCTATCAGGGAATCAAAAATATGGAAAAGAGTTCCACAGGTAGGAAGTTCAAGAAAAAGATTTGATAGAGTAGGAGTGGCGGTTACATTTGCCTATTTTGGCGGTAAAAGGGTGGGGCCTAGCTGCCAGTTTAGTAACACAAGTAAATTCAGGCGGTCGGAGCAACAAGAAAAATGCTCGTCAGAGTAGAAGCCGTGAAAATATCTTTAGAAAAGACAGAGGGAAGCCGTATCCTATCGGTGAAAAAGTAACTGAAGTCGCGATACCAAGTCAGGACCGATTACATTGCAGACCTTCCTTTGGATAACAGGAGCATCCGACCAGATATGGCAACAGTATTCAATGCACGGACGAATGGTAGATTTATAAATATACAAGATGAATTTTCACGAACAAAAAAAAAAACTCCTAGTCCGATACAGTAACCCAACCTTCTTAGTAGTAGATGTAGCTTTTGATTCGATGTAGTCGTTTCCATTTGAGAGAGGGAGGCCGAGGAGATGCGGTGTATTGCTTTTTGGAAGACTGGCGTCGTCCATACTAATGGAAAGAAGGAAAGTTTCTCTATGGTGGTTAAAAGAGAGCAGCTTCGTTTTGGACGCATTTAAATTTACAAGCCACTTCTTACTTCAATGCATCACATATTAAAGATTCTTTCCAAGAGCAAACGTGAATTATAAAATTTTTTATTTAAAACTATTTCTTAGAAAAATAGGCTTCTCAAACTGTTGTCGCTCTTTGTTGTAAAGATGGAGGTTTTCATCCTAGTCTTATATAAAGTGGTATGGAATTTGAGCATCGTAATTATGTCATTTACTTATCGAGTTTTATTCATTTTATTTGTTGCTACTGTTGGTAGTCTCAAGCAATGTGATTTCTGTTATTTAGTACAATTTTTTGATTGTGATGCTGTAGCGTCAGTCCATAATGTTAAAAGAAGGATAACCTTTGTCAAGACGCTCATAGCATTTTTTACACCGGTGATTTTAGTAAGTGGATTTTTTTTAATCGTTTCACCCCAAGCAAGGCGGTACTGCCACTGCAGGGGCTACAAAAAAGAGTTAAACGTTTATTTGAAGAGAAAGACGAACCAGCTACAGGGGGTGAAAGAGAAAGGACAAGAGAAGGATGTGAACACAGGAGTGAAGACAGTTGCGAAGGTAGAGAGAAAGGAAAAGAAGAAGATACACGGAGTGATGTAGAAAGGACTGAAGTTAAGTGGATAAAAGATGGGATTTTTGTATTTAAATTCCTGGAACTTGTAGCCGTCATGAAAGCAAGTATATGGAAGTGAGTTCCAGAAGCGGGAAGCACGAGAAAAGAATCTAATGGAGTAGAATTGTCGCCTACATTTGGTTGATCTAACTGTAAAAGGGTGGGATCTTATTGCCAGTCGATTAAATTCTTGTGGAGGGGGCGCCAGTGACCTGAGTTCGTCAGAGCAGAAGCCATGAAAATGTTTATAGAAGAGACAGAGAGAAGCCACATCCCGCCGATGAGAAAGTGGCTGGAGTCGAGCTGCTAGGTCGGGACCAATCAAATTACAGATTCTTTTTTGGAGCCTGTCGAGAACACTGAGACAAACAGCAGGGGCGCCTGACCAGATATGACAGTATTCAATGCACGGTCGGATGGTTGATTTGTATTTGTGCAAGATGGATTCGGGCGGAAAAAACTTCCTGGCTCGACACAGTGACACAACCTTCCTAGCAGTGGATTTAGCTATTGATTCAAGGCAATGATTCCACTTGAGGTCAGAAGATAGGGTAAGGCCGAGGAGGCGCACTGTATTACTTTCAGGGAGACTTGCTTGGTCGATGCTTATGGGTGGCAGGAGAGATTGCCTTTAATGGTTGACAGGTAGAAGTTGTATACTGCTGACAGTTTGGATATTTCCTAACAAGTCTGGTGATATAATTTACAGCCATATTTCGACAGAAAGAGTGGTCGGCATAATTAGAACAATAGCTAATCTGTTAAGGGTACAAACTGAAGAGACACGGGGATAATTTAGGGACTAGATGAACCTATAGGCTTCGATGAAATTAACGGATTAATTGAAAATGATCGTAAATTAAGATTTGAAAAATACGTCGGTTAAGAACTAGATAAGAAATGAAAAGTCACGGGAAATAATGAGAGAAAAGAAGTTATCTTTTCTTTATCGATATTTTTTTGAAGTAACTGCAGAACAAAAATCTTTTCGTGTAGTGGGGACAATGGCAAGACCAAACCTAGCGGCATCTAATACCAACTGACCTTTGTCGAAGAAATTAATGGTGTGAGGGGTAATTATTTATTTATTTATTTATTTTTGTTTCTTGTGAACTGACCACCAAAGGTTCTGTGTGTGTGGTCGGGGAAGCGATGGAAGAATCAAAGGTCCCAGATGACCCGATCCTGGTGCATGTGAAAGACAAAGAAAACATAAGAACGGCTACTTGATCGACCTCTATATAATCAAAGTTACATAGCAGAGGAAGTTAGAGCAGAGAAATTGAACTGAGAAGTAGAGCAGAAAAAGAAGAATGACCCAGGCAGACACGCTCAAGCAAACAGAGCACAGAAAGTGGAGACAAGGGTAGAGCCGGAGAGAGAAGATGACACAAGGAAAACAGAGCAGACTGGGAAGAAGAGAAGACGAACGCGGCCAGATGAGAGTAGATGCACCGTGGCTTAAAGTAGAAATCAAGGGAAAGTGTTTCCGAAAGCACCAAGAGATTGAAACCAACTAGAAGACACTGGAAGCAAGCGAAAGCTCAGTAGATAACGAGTCAGAAGTAGGCAGCCCTCCCCACGTCACGTAGAGAGCAGGAAGCCCCAGTCAATCGCTGAAGTAGCCAAGCAAACAATAGAGTCGAACAGCCGTGGGAGAGATCCCAGCTGTTGCCGATTTTTTTTTTTAATCATATCACCCCGAGCAAGGCGGTAACGCCACTGATGTGCAGGGGGCTACATAAAAGTGAAAAGATTGGAAAAAAGAAAGCCGGAAACCACATCCTAAACAGAGAACAAGAGATGAGCCTCTACATCTGTTCAATAGACATGGGTGGAGTGTGAACCGGGCGATAGTTCAATCTATCTACTCCAATTGAAAAAAAGAAAAAGAAAACAGTGAGAAGATTGGAAAAAAAGAAAGCCGGAAACCACATCCTAAACAGGAAACAAGGGATGAGCCTCTACACCTGTTCAATAGACATGGGTGGAGTGTGAACCGGGCGATAGTTTAGTCTATCTACTCTAATTGAAAAAAAAAAGTAAAAGAAAACAGTGAGAAGATTGGAAAAAAAGAAAGCCGGAAACCACATCCTAAACAGGGAACAAGAGATGAGCCTCTACAGCTGTTCAAAAGACATGGGTGGAGTGTGTAAGTGCCATGCGAGATACATACTTTGGGCTATCCTGCCTCGAGGGTGACATGGCTGGCTGGGCGGGGGTTGTCCCGCGGTCGGTTGCCGTTGCTTTCTGTGGTGAACTGGTTGCCGGCCGGGGCTGTGGAGCCCGGTCTGTCCTGCCGTTTTGCTTCTTGCTGGACGGGGAAGAGATGTATTATATTATTAAGCAGTAAATTTATCTTTTCTCTCTCTTTCTCTCTCTCTCTCTCTCTCTCTCTATATATATATATATATATATATATATATATATATATATATTATAGACTCTTTCGTCGATTTCGACGTATGAGTGTCTAACTGAGACTGCCACACAAATAATTGTTTAGAGTGGTGAAGGCTTGTGTAGTACCATCAACACTTTTCGGAACTGCTGATAACAAACAATCGGTGCAGACGTCTGCCACAGATCGTATGAACAGCAGACCTCAGTTATTTAACCCATAACTGAAGGGAAGGGACGGATTAATACCTTTCACAAGGGTACCAGTGCGTAAGTGAATGCAGAGTGTTCCACTGGAATTGGAACTCGGCTCACCGATTTGCCTTTCCAAGCCGACATCCACTGCACTACAACGCACATCAGTCAATAAACGCTTACAGCACCTGGTATTCCCAAGTGGTCACTCATCTAAGTACTGACCAGGCTCAACTTCGGTGATCGAGCGGGAACCGGTGTATTCAACGTGATATGACCGTAATATATATATATATATATATATATATATATATATATATATATATATATGATATTAACTATAGTAATAACAATACCAATAGTAACAGAACTAAATCTGCCAAAACTAGTATTAATTAAGCTATAATTTAAATCGTCTTGTTCAACCCACCGAGAACGAACTGGGAGGGAAAAGAAGGGGAAGTAAAAAAAGAAACAAACGAAGTACATGAACAAAAAGTTAAGCACTCGTAAGAAAGAAAAAAAAAACCCAAGACGAAAACCCTAACACTAAAGCGCTCAATACGAAAGTAGAGCAAACAAAGACAGAAAATCTAAGCAAGAGCCAACAACCTACCACGGTTTCGCCCAACGGCTCGTCAGGGAAATTGGAGGCAACACATAAGAACTAGATAGGCAATGGTGCCGAGTTGGAAAGTTGTTGGGTCTAACGGCGAAACTCACGAGAAACGTGTGGAATGGAGTGAAGGGTGTAATAATATGGAAGGCTTTACGAATATGACTCATGTGTTGCCTCCAGCTTTAGGTTAAATAGTTGAATATATCTAGCCTTTCGATTGCATGGTAAGCAAGTATTAAATTGTAGTAGACATAAAATGGGGTATTAAATTCGGATATAAATAAAAATACATTTGTAAAAAACAATTTGGATAACGACAAAAGGATAAATAATATTTACTGACGCGTTTCATTCACTGATTGCGTTTATCTAAGCAAATCTTGCTTTAAAAGTGCTAGATCAGGCCGAAAATGGAATACTGTTGATATATCTGGACAGGAGCTGCCCAAATCTCACTTTCAAGTCTTGAAGTCTGGGCAGCTCAGATGCTCTCTGGGTCCTTGTTGGAGAATAATTATTTTCCACTATGCAATCTCCCTCTCACAGACGGGATGTGGCAAATATTCCATTGCCCTGGCGCTACTACTATGGGAAGCGCTCGGGCGAACTGCATCACCTGGGTCCACCAGGTCTGACCGTCAAGGCTCGGACCTACAATGCCACTTACATAGTAACAAACCACCAGCACTCCGTCCGTATCCCATCAGCGAGGAGTATGTTCCACGCTAACAACTTCTCACGAACCAGGGTCCTATGAAACAGACTTGCAAAGGGATTTTAACATTATCATCACATCCTATCCATATAACTATGTGCGTATCTTCCCCTCTCATCAGTAGAACCTTAACGAGATCTAGCTTCCTTCCTTCATAGTCAGCTTTTGAACTTTTCAGCTCACCCTCGTACCCGGAAAAAAGCAACAATTATTAATGAGAATAATTGAAATTAATACAGGCAAAATTCCATACCTCTAGCCTCACTTCTTCATAGTTAGCCTATGAACTTTACAACCCACCTTCGTATCTGGAAAAAAGAACAACACTTATTAATAAGAATTGTTCTAATTAATACAGGCAAGTTTCCACAGCTCTAGTCTCACCCATTCATAGCCAGCATATGAAGTTTTCAGCCCACGCTCGTACCTCGAAAAAAGCAATTACTGAGAATAGTTGAAATTAATACAGGACAATTTCTCTGAATGCTCTGCTTAGCTTTTGAAATGCATATTTGATCATCCCAGTGTGCATTCGGATTTCAGTGTCCCACTTCCTGTTTTCTGTTAGAACACATCCCTGATATTTAAATTTTTGTATTTGTTTAATTTTTGTATCTCCGATTTGTCATCTGTATTTTGGGCTGATCCTTTTACCGATTCTGTCTTCTTTAAGTGTATACTTAGTCCTTTCTTCTCGCTTTCCTTTGCTACCTTATGCAGGAGATGTTCTAGATTTTTTTTCTGCGTCTGCTATTAACACTGTCTCATCTGAATACCTTCAGTCAGTTATGTGCCATACGTGAAACACGCTTGGGCGATCATGTGTGGAAAGAGACATGACTGACTGGGCAGAAGATTATCCGGCAGTAGGTTGCCATTGCTTTCTGCGGTAGACTGGTTGCCGACCAAGGCTATAGAACCCAATCTGTCCTGTTATTTAACCCATAACTGGAAGGAAGAGATTAATACCTGTTCTAAGGGTATTTGTGCGTAAGTGAATGCAATGAATTCAACTGGAATTCGAACTCGGCTCCCCGATTTCTCGTTCCGAGCCGATATCCACTGCACCACAACGCACATCCTTATATCCTGAATACCTTACGTTGATAAAATTATGGCCGCCAATAATGAATCCTGGTAGGACTTCGTATTCACTCAGAACTGCCTCGCTGTATAATTTGAATAAGTCAGGTGAGAAGACACATTCTTGTCTTACACCTCTTTCTATTTTTGTATATATGCTGAAATTTTCTGTCCGTATGCAGGCGGTTTGCTGCATGGGTTCAAACCTTGATAGTAACTGCTAGTATCCAAATAAAACACATATTTACTCATCCCAATACACCTTCGGATTTTAGTGTCGCATTTTCTGTCCCCTGTTAGAACACTACCCAGATTGGGGTTCTCCGTTTTCCTAAAGATGGACTCGTCCAGAGTATACTTATACTAATGCTATAGATGAGAGACTAGAGAATACCGTGTTGTCAATAAGAAAGTTAACCGGAGAATACGAAAGTCCAGCGAGAGAGTGGCAGTCAGTACACAGTAGTTCATAGTAGCTCTGTGCTCCGCTCATCGAGAAAATTATTACGCAGTACCCGTCAGCTTGACATACTCAATATACTACGGCTTCACTTCCAGAGACTTGTATATATACTATTTACTAACCCGCATTCCTAGACCACTTATCTTCATTCAAATCTGTATCCTTACGTTAATACACTTATTTTCTATCTCAATTACTGGTCGTTGTTCATTTATTTGTGCAGACCCCATTCCCGGGATCCACAACACAGATATATACATTTTTGTGTTTGTTTGATGTTGTTATCTTTTATTTGGGCTCATCCTTTTGCTAACAACCATGCATTCTCGCTTCTTGTAGTGGATGTTTAATCCTTTCTTTTCAGTCAGTTAAGTGGCATACGTGATACAGTCAGTCATGTCTCTTTTCAGACATGTTTGGCTGGACAGAAGATTTTGGCTGGACAGAAGGTTGACATTACTTTCTAGTTGTCAATCAAATCTATAGAACTCAATCTGTCCTGTTATTTAACCAATAGCTGGAGGGAAGAAACGGATTAATACCTGTTCTAAGGGTATTTGCGCTTAAGTGAATGCAACGAATTCAACTGGAATTCGAACTCAGCTCTCCGATTTCTCGTTCCGAACCGATATCCACTGCACCACAATGCATATTTCCTTCACTACCTTCTTCACTAAGATGGAAAATTGTCGCTAGAACTTAGATGAGGATACAGTTCAAATGGCTGCAAAAATTGTTCCTTATTTAAATGTAGATCTCTCCTTCTTCAAGGGTCATCTGGTGGAAGAGTTAACATTTTTATTTCCTTTTCTCTTTCTTTTTCCCTCATTTATTTTTTGTTTCTCCCCCGGTTCTGTCCCTCGGCCAGCAAAATAGAAAGAAACCTGTCGAACAGGCTCAGCTAAAGGCTGTCCAACATTCTTTCGTGAAACATGTCATGGCTGATTCGCACTTTTTTTTTTTTGGTAGACATTTACGACTTTCTGTAGCCATCGGCCGACCCGAGTTGAATTGGTACACGCAAGAAAGTCGCCTGTCCGATTGTACGACCAATCGGACGACGACAGACCGGACGACAATGCCTGCAGCCACAACACATACCCTTTCTGGACTGACTCTCTTAGCTTTTACAATTTGCCTTCATTTTTTTTTTGTATTGTTGAGAACTTCATTGCCAGGTCTGGAGGAAGGTGGGGGTCTGGAGGTTGGTGAGGGTCTGGAGGTTTGGACAACTGTCAAAAAAGTAGGGCAGTTTGGAACAAATCTGATAATATGACACCTGCTCGGAAGTGGGTCTCGCTGGCTATTGCGGTGTTCGATCCTCACTAACTGCCCTCATATTATAACCCTGTGCCAAACTAGATTTATTTGAATGATTATCTTATAAAATAATTTTAATTATAATATTATAGAATTGTTTATTTATTTTTTAAGCATGTTTAGTTTTTTTTTTGTTCTACAATTAAAAGGATGTGTGAATAGTGGTTCGGAAATCGGTGAACTGAGGTCGAATTCTAGTCGTCTTTATCACATTAACTTACGATCAAGTACTCTTTGGAAACGTATGAATCCATGTCTTCTCCTCCCCATTTATGAATCAAATAGTGTCCGAAAAAATAATGTCATTTTCATAAAATTATTAATGCAATATTCACTATCAAAAAAAAAAAAAAGCTTACAATCCAATCAGGATAATTGAGCCATTGCGAACGATCCTTTCCTTAGCTTTATAGTATGCGCTTTTCCAGGACTTCTTCTTCTATGTGCCCTGTCCCTTCAGGACGTAGGCGATCATGGCTTTCCACGTTTCCCTATCCCTGGTGGCTCTGAGCACGCCTTCTCCTGTTACACCATGCAATCCTCGTTCCATCATCCACCTGATTAGGTCCTTCAAATATGTTATCGGTTGCATTCCCCTGTATCTTTTTCCGTCTATCTGGCCTGTTAGTATCAGATTATCCCAGCCCTCCTTCTTCATTGCATGTTCCAGGAACTTCAGTTGTCTCTTCCTGATACTCAGTTTTAAATTCAGAATTTTCTTTCTTTTGGACCGGAATCGACCATAGTCTGGATCATCAAGTTAATACGAACGATCCTTTCCTTAGATGCATAGTATGTGCTTTTCCAGGGCTACATACAGTTTTGAATTAAATTTTCCTTCTCCTATACGGGTTACACCCCAAGGCTGTCCCACTATTTACACATAACTGGGAGGAGAATAGTTCGATTCATATATTTGCAAATGTATTACCATGTAAGTATATGTAATGAAGTCGATTGAAATTCAAAATTGCCTTTAATAACTCGTAATGGGTTGATAAAAAAATAAATCAGTAACACAATAACATATAGCAAATACACCTTATAAGGATTGTTTCGACTAGGTTGGTTTATTTTATGACATCAAATAATCTTGTTGATTTTTTGAATCGAATTTTTTATGAGGCGCCCGGTGAGAATCGAACTCACTACTCAGACAGCACTTGCGAATGCATGAGAAGAAAAATTTCGAATAAGACCAAGATCATTTTTATTATTTATTTTTATTCGTATTTAATTTAATTTTGATATTTTTTAATGTTCATTTTAGCACACCTTAACTAGGGATATCGATCTACATCACTGTTCAGACAATACAGCAGGAATAATAATGCAAATTACACGGTGAGAAACAAACTCGCGTTTATCTTTTTAGACAAATATCACCCCTACCAATCCGAACATAGAAAATCAGTCTTCCTTTTTCTTCTCGCTGTTCACAGCTGTCATTAACAGTGTTTATTACTTAGCATGAATTAGTTTTTTTTTAACACACGCCTATTTTCTTACTTTTCTTTCAATTGCCCCAGTTTCTTTTTTTATTTTTTACTGGCACAAAAAACAGAAGGCATATTGCAATAGTGAAATATGCATTCTAAAAGCTAAGCAAAGTATTAACAAATTGGAAAATATCGTTGGGAACAAATACCGCTGAACAGTCATAAAATCACAAATCTGCTGTTATCGATTAACTATCACAGATGATTTCAAAATAGAATTATGTCAATTCTTAACCTTCGTAATTAAAAAAACGATGTGTCAAAGAGACGATTTTTATTTTGACACCGTCATTATTATAACTACCTTCGTTTCTTGGCAATGTTTATTTTAAAAAAAGGAATGATGAGAATTTTAATAAAACCTAAATATATGAAAATTAATCTTTGTTTGAAATATAAGGGGGACATAAAGGGAAAAATTACTTGAAGCTTATATATATATATATATATATATATATATATATATATAAACTACCCAGTAATCTTAAAACTTTAGGGAATATTCTTAGTAATATAATGTTTTATTGAGTTTTAGCTATCTTGGCTATACTTAACGTTCTTATTTTCTCATATTGTCGTGTATAGACGTCTGTATTTATAACAAGATTTGACTCATTTATACACACAAAAAAATTAAATTTGGATGTATAGATAAATGAGAGAAGGCAAAGGTATTAACTTGTTACAAAACAACAGCCGCTCGAAGTGTTGTATTTTGAAAAGCCATTTTAACGTGGTAACCACGGTATATATAGGTTTATGGTTTACATAATAATTAATGTGTGCTCTTTAATAATTTTTAAACTATTTTGAAACAGAAATATTCTTGAAGCAAAAATGCCCTTAATTACGAACATGACAAAACATGATCTTCGTTTACTTTTCTTGCATGAGTTCAAATTTAGGCACAGTGCTTCACAAACTTCTGACAATATCAACAGAGCATGGGGAGAAGGTCTACAAATGATCGGACAATACGAAGATTGTTCCTGAGATTCCGAACTGATGCGAGCCTTGAAGATGAAGAAGGCAGAGGACAGACATTCAGTCTTGACAACGAACGATTGCGACCAGTTGTTGAGCAAAACCCACATCAAAGTGTCGGAGAAATGTTTCAGACGCTTCGTATCAGCACTGCAACAGTCTCACGCCATTTGCAAAGTACTGGAATGGTGAAAACGCTCGATAAATGGGTTTCTCATGATCTCAGTGAAAATCAAAAATTTAGGCGTTTTAAAATGTGCTCGTTGCTCTTTCAGCATAACAACAATCATCCTTTTCTTGACCGAATAATCACTTGTGATGAAAAGTGGATCCTTTATGATAACCATAAATGATCAGGTCAGTGGTTTGGTTGTGGTGAGTGCCCCAAACAATTCCCAAAGTCAGAGTAAAATCAGCAAAAGATTGTGGTGATTGTTTGGTGGTTTGCAATTGGTGTTATCCCCTAAAGCTTTCTGGAAGCCAATCAGAGCGTTATCGCAGAGGTTTACTGCAATCAACTTGCTGAAATGTATGCGTACCTGCAAAAAATGCGACCCGCATTGGCGAATCGACGTGGTTCAATTCTGCTCCAAGATAATGCGCGGCCACATGCTGCAGGAATCAGTCAGTTAAGTGCCATACATGATACGCTTTGGGCGATCATGTCTCGAAAGAGACGTGACTGACTGGGCAGAAGATTATCCCGCAGTAGGTTGCCATTGCTTTTTTGCGTTAGACTGGTTGCAAGCCAAGACTATAGAACCTAATCTGTTCTATTATTTAACCAATAACTAGAGAGAAGTGACGGATTAATACCTTTCCCACGGGTATTTGTGCGTAAGTGAATGTGAGGAATTCAACTGGAATTCGAACTCGGTTCCCCGATTTGTTGTTCCGAATCGATATCCACTGCACCACAACGCACATTCGTTGCACGAATGACGTTGCAAAATCTCACAGACTTGGGATACGAGAGTATACTACGTCCTCCATATTATCCTGATTGTTCCCCCACTGATTATCATTTTTAAGCATTTAAGCACATTTTAAATGCTAAAACCAGAGGTGTATTAAGATTCCATAGATTTCGTTGCATCACAGCCAATAATTTTTTTTATCAGCAAGGAATAAATAATCTCGTCGATCAATGTCAGAGATGGATAGATTCTTAAGGATCGTATTTTGACTAATTTCAAAATTTCTACAGTTAATTTTTTAGAAGTATGCAATAAACGGGGCGACTTGATTAAACAGGGTCGGAAAATAATCGACAGGGTGAAAAATCTACAATTTAAATAAATAAATGTGATTTTCCTTCAGAACCTTGGTACAGCAAGGATTTCTTGCGCTTTCTGATAAGATAGCCGTACAACTTAGGACACGAAAGGATGGCAGAAATTAAATATGGTAATGTTAATATTAAACACTTCATTATAAGGACACACTCCTTGACACAGCAACCGAGCAGCCAGTGCTACTGTCTATTGACAATTTTTCAGGAAAAACAGTTTTCATAAGTCTAGTGGATATCGGCTCGGAACGAGAAACCGGGGAGCCGAGTTCGAATTCCAGCTAAATCCATTGTATTCACTTACGCGCAAATATCCTTGGGAAAGGTATTAATCCGTCTCTTCCTTCCAGTTATGGGTTAAATAGCAGGACAGATTGGGTTCTATAGCTTTGGTCTACCGCAGAAAGCAATGGCAACCTACTGTGGGATAATCTTCTGCCCAGTCAGTCATGTCTCTTTCGAGACATGATCGCCCAAGCGTGTTTCACGTATGGCACTTAACTGACTGACTGAATGTAATAGAAATATAATTAAAACTTCTACTGGGTATAAAGTGGGGGATCAGTCTTATATTTTTAAGAAGTAATAAACTGATCCCCCACTAATTACTACATAATAGTATAATACAGCTCTTCCCTTTCTAGCTATGAGTCGAATAACAAGGACAGATTGGGTTCTATAGCCTTGGTCGGCAACCAGTCTACCGCAGAAAGCAATGGCAACCTACTGCGGGATAATCTTCTGCCCAGTCAGTCATGTCTCTTTCGAGACTTGATCGCCCAAGCGTGTATCACGTATGACACTTAACTGACTGAAGTCTAGTAAATGTTATCGCTGTTTCCAGTATTTATAGAGGTTTCTTTCTTAGCCTTTTGTTTGAAGTAGTGTGGAATGCCCACATTTTGATTATGTCATTGTTTTCCCCTTATGCAATCCATTTTAGCTAACATTACTGTTGAAAGCCTTGAAGTGTTGCCGTTCTTTGTTTGTGATGCTGTAGCGTCAGTTTCGAAGAGGTGTGATCTTCGCCAAGATCCACCTGATTCCCTCACACAAAATCATTTCTTTCCATTCATCGTGGTTAAGTTACTTATGTCGGGTTTGGCGATGACATATGGATGTCTCGATCTATTTAAAAAAAAAATTCTTCTTTATATGTCTTTCACAACGTAGGCGATCATGGACCTCCACTTTTTCCTTCTTAACACCTTACCACTTGGTATCTCTCCCAAACCCTGCTGTGCCATCCGTTTGCTTAAGCCCATCAAGTATATCACATGCTGCTTTCTGCTGTCTCTCTTTCCCTTTATCTCTTCTGTGAGTATCAGATTCTCCATGCCCTCCTTTCTCGTTACGTGTCCCAAAAATTTCAGCTGTTTCTTTCTGATGTTAAATGTTTCCTTTTCATTTACATCTTCTCCAAAACTTCTTCGTTGCTTACATGATTATCCTCAGTATCCTTCTGTAGGATGGTTAAGAAAGTTAAATTGAGGAAGGCTGCATAAATTTATAAAGTATAGTAAAATACAATGTGGATCGTCCGTTGGCCGAATCCATGTTATCATTGGATTTTTCACATAAAAAACAAAACAAAAATAAAACAGTTGATTTATATTGTATTACATATTCACAAATATGATATCTAAACTTATTTGTAAATGGAACTTTGTCTGTGTGTGTATATGTGTGTGTGTCTGTGTGTGTGTGTCCGTTACCTATAGACTCTAAAACCTTGGAACGGATTTTCTTGAAAATTTACACAGTTGTACTATAAGCGTCTGCAAGTGTTCCTAGTTAGGTTTTGTGTCGAGGTACTCCCGATAAATATCGAAAATCGATAATCGAAAAATTCCGGTTATAGAAGGAGTGGTCCGATTTTAATCAAATTTTATACACTCATAGACAAACACATAAGAAACGATATTCAGAAGTTTCAAGGTTGCAGTTCTTATAGTGCAGAAAATTTATTATATATATATATATATATATATATATATATATATATAAAAGGCAAGATGTTTGTGTGTGTGTCACTTTATCTGCCTGTATGTCTGTATTTTTTCAGCCCCTTTTATTTTAGTTTTTGCTTCGGGTTTGGCTCTAAGTAGGTATAATTGTAGTTCTTAGTCTCAGCCATGATACCATTTACTCAGAGGACTTATTTAGCCTTCAAAATTCAGTTTACGACGAAAAAAGCTTATTTGATATCGATACCAGCAAATCAAAATTTGACTTACATCCATTCATTTTTCTTTCAGTCTACGGTTTCACTTTAACTGGAAACAACTATTGCCTTTTAGTCTTTCGTGCCAACGTCCAAAGAGTCTGAGCTCCAGGACCATAGATTAGTTTTAAGGCTTTTATTACACCCGAGCAACGCCGGGTTATACTGCTAGTATTTTATAAAACTAAACCATAAAAGACGCATGCCTCCTCAGTGACTTGAACTCAAGTCATGCCAGTGTAAAAATTAATGAATAATTAATATGTGCCGTTTCCCTTCAAAACGTAAACGACAATGGCCCTCCACATCTCCCTTTCCCTTGTTTCCCTTAACATATTTTCTCTTGCTCTACCATCTACCATTTACTTAAGCCCATCACGTTGCTTTCCCCTGTCTCTCTTCCTCACTATCCTACATGTGAGTATCAGATTCTCCTAGCCCTCCTTTCTCATGACGTGTCCCAGAAACGTTAGTTGTCTCTTCCCAATGTTAAGTTTTCTTTTCGATTGCATCCTCTCGATAAAACCCTGTCGTTGCTTACATACCCAGTCCATGGTATCCTCAGTACCCTTCTACATAAACATACTTAATGTATATTTACCCTTCTTCTTTCTTTTATGTGCCGTGTCCTTTTCAGGACGTAGGCGATGAAGGCCCTCCACATCTTCCGGTCACTTGTATTTCTCAATACCTTTTGTCTTTAAATTTCTCCTAAATCTTGCTCTGCCATCCACTTGCTCAAGCCCATCAAGTATGTCTCTCTATCCGTCCCGTGAGTATCAGATTCTCCAAGCCCTCGTTGCGTGTCCCAGAAACTTCAGCTGTCTCTTCCTGATTAAACCTACACTCGGATGCTATGAGTTTTACTTAACGTCTCTTGGTTGGTTGGTTGTTTGGTTGGTTGTTTGGTTGGTTGGTTGGTTGGTTGGTTGGTTGGTTGGTTGGTTTTTTTGTTTAGCGGCATATTAACCTCTATGCTGAAATTTGGTTTTTGAAACAATAATGGTTTTAGTGATTCAAATCTTACTAATTAGCCCATAGATAGGAGAGAAGAGGCCGATTCATGCCTTTTCCAAGAGTATTTGCGCATATTTTGATTCGTACCTGATATATCTACTATCTTAGGCAAATGCAGGACACTGTTGGCGAGTTGAACAAGAACTCGCGAGTGAGCTACTGTTATGGACACCTAACCATAGAGCAGAAGAAATTTGTTGTATAGCAGTCTGTTACGTCATGACATAGAATGCCTTCCTAATGTCCTTCCGAACTTGATACAGAACCATGATGGTTGGTGAACTAGACTCACGAATTTCCAAACTAACTTCTCTTTTGTGTCTAAAAACTAAAATCTAAATTCATTTAGCTTTTTAGTGTCCAATAATTAAGAGTAAAGTAAAAAACGCAACCTACTGACTAAATCTGTGAAAGGCCATGCATTGACTAGTCATTTAAAGAAAAAAGACAATTGCACTAATTATAGAAGTTTTTTCCTAATCCTCCTTGCTCTCCAGGCTTTGCTCCATCTGATATCTTTCAGATCATTCCGGTATATTTTAAAGAGAAAACTGTTTATCAATTGTGAAGAAGCTAAAACTGATATTGTGAATTTCGTTGCATTGAAAATCCTAGAGCCTAAGCTTGATGGAACCGACATTCCCATGCTTAGAACTATACTTAACATCTCTTGGAGACAACATCCAAGTCACAACTCTATGGGTCCATAAATATGATGAACTTCATACCAGCCTATTTTAAATTTAAGGTGAAGCATTTTATATGTTTAGTATCAAATTTTACAACTTTTTTTATACTTCTGCTACTCTTTTGCATTCATGAGTTAAAATTTATATCAATGTGGTTTTTCAGTGTCCGATAATTAAAAGTAAAGTGCAAAATAACAGATAATAACTGAATTTATGCAAGACCACGTTTTGCCGAGTCATTTAAAAAAGAAAGACACTGACACTAAATATAGAAGTTTTTCCTAATCCTCCTTACTCTCCAGATATTGCTCCATCTATCAACCTTTCAGAACATTACAACATATTTTATTGGGAAGATTGTTTATTATCATTGAAGAAGCTAAAACTTATACTGGGTGTTTCGTTGCATTGAATCCTGAAGAATTTTATGCTCGAGGGATAAAAAAGCCAAATACATTGGATTATGTTATCGATAATGAGAGGAAATATTATCTGGATGAAATATATCGATTATGACTGGAAAAAAACATGATTTTTTTCTTTCTTTTTCGTATGCAACGGGATTATCTTTCCAAAATCGTGTACGAAATTAACAAATTATTACAATTAAAGCAATCTGCCTTCAGGATGTTCGAAAAGTAATTACGTTTTACCAGAAAATATTTTAAAAGACAAATATAAGTTAAATTTGTTACTTCATTATCAAAAATACAATCACAGTTATTTTCAACTACTTTTTAAATCGAGATCACCCCATGCAAGACAGTAAAGCCACTAAGACGCAATAGGTTACTAAGTACGTAAGGATTAAAAACAGAAACGTTATTAATGAGCGAGAACCGGAAGTATAATCAGGTGGATAGTAAATGATGATTTACACTGGATTTAAATTTTGAAGATTGAAGTTGGCTGGAAAGCATGGAGCCGGAAGGGAATTCCAGAATGGAGAAGTGCGAGAAAGGAAACTGTTAGCATAGAACTTACGGCTACATGTATTCAACTCAGATGCAGCCTATTGTAAATTTAGTGTAGATTATTTTACCTGATGAGCATTAATTTGCCAGTTTTTATATTTATGCTTTTCGTTTATGGCTATGAACTGTGACATTTCATTGCCCATTAATTTAGACTTAATGGAACAAAGAACCAACTCCAAACTCAGTTTATGATTATAACACATATTATTATTACTTTGGAAAGAAAGTATTTCTAACATGATGATTTTGAAGGTACCTTTTCGGTAATTACAGTCAAATAATCATAAAAGTTCACGTTCTGCTCTTTTTTTTTTCCTTTTTGATGATTAATTAGTATTAGTCTCTGTAAATTTTGTATCGAATTTATCGTTTTAAAATGAGTTTAGATGAAACCTCTTTAAGACATGTTTTTTTTAAAAATCATCTCACCGCAAGCAAGGCATTCTACTGCCACTGTTGCGCAGGGGGTTACATAGTGGAAAGTGATAAGAAAAAGGGGTTAGTTATAGGAAATGTCAGGAGGAGGGTAATAGACGGATGAGAATACCGAGGATAGGGGTGGGGTAGATGAAAAAAGACCTTGAGAGAATGGATGCGATTTAGTGAGATAGGAGATGTCTATTGACCTTACATTTAAATTCCTGGAGATTGTAGCTGTCGGGGAAGCAAGTATATGGAAGGGAATTCCACAGGCGGGAGGTGCGAACAAAGAAGCTATTAGAGTAGAAATTGCAGTTATATTTTATCGGTTTCACTGTAAAAGTGTGGGACCTAGTTGCTAATGCTCTTCTTCTTAATTAACCGTATCCCTTCTGGACGTAGGCTGTCATAGATTTCTACTTGCCACTAACAGTTGTCGCTCTCAATAATTTTCCTCTTGGTGTATCTTCCAAACCCCACTCTGCAATCCACCCGCACAAGCCCGTCAGATAAGTCTAATACTCACGGGACAGATAGAGGGAAAGAGAGACAGGGAAAAGCAAGACGAGACATACTTGATGGGCTTCAGCAAGTGGATAACAGAGCAATGTGTGGAAGAAATAACAAGACAAAACTTAATAAGATGTACAAAGGACTGGAAGATGTGGAGTGTCATTATCGCCAACGTCTTGAAGGGAAACTGCATATAAAAGAAAGAAGTACTTTTATGTAGAAGGATGCTGAAGATAACATGGACCGAATAGGTGAGCAACGAAGAGGTTTTGGAGAGGATGGAAAAGAAAAAGGAAACTTATAAATAAACATCAGGACGAGATAGGGTTTCACTTAATGTCCAGGCAGTGGTACCATGCGTTAACACCACCTCTACAGTGGCGCGAAAAATCTTCGCTTGAGGTTGTGCTCTTAGCACGCTTTCTCCTGTTATACCACGCAACCCCCGTTCTACCGACCACCCGCTCAGGCTAGTCAAGTACGTTACACGCTGTTTCCCCTTATCTCTCCTTCCTTCTATCTGGCCCGTTTGTATCAGATTCTCCAAGCCCTCCTTTCTCATTGCATGTCCCGGGAACTTTAGCCGTCTCTTCTTGATGCTCAGTATTAATTTCTTTTTCCTTTCCATCCTTTCAAAAACCTCATCATTGCTCACATGCTTGATCCATGATATCCTCAGCATCCTTCTGTAGAACCACATTTCAGTTGCTTCAAGTTTTTCCTTCATCTTCGACGATATTGTCCCGCACTCGCTGCCATATTGAAGAACAGACATCACATAGCAATCCAGTACGCTCTTCTTTGTTTCTAGTGAAAGTTTCGTGTGTCTTAATACTTTACTCAGTTTCTGGAATGCGCCCTTCGCCATGCCAATTCGTCTCTGTGTTGCACTTTCCGTTTTCGGTTAGAACACTTCCCAGGTATTTAAATTCAAGTAATCTCTCGGTTTGATTCCTAAGGTATATGTTGCTGAAGTTTAGGTTTTAAGGGTATGACATACTAAACATATAATTAATTCACTCTGAATTTAAAATTACACTGGTATGAAAGCGATCGTATAATAAATATTTTCTTTCTTTAAAGAAATTGATGAACCATTTAACGAAATAATAAGCTTAATTTCCACAGACAACATGAATATTCCTTGCCACTTCCGTTGCTGAAGAGCCATTTTTTAATGTAAAGAGTATTCAATGTTAGACGTGGGTCTGATATAAACTCATTAAAATCTTTCTATATGTGAGTATCGTCCGAAAATCATTTACTAGTCCAAGATGTTTATTTTTATGCAAACAGAACGGTCTGTAAATGTTATCCGCTCTGCTATGCAACGTTTCCACGTCGTCACCATCAAGATCGAATCGCGTCAAAGCACGTGTGCATTACTTTCCTCGAAGAACATGGTGGAGGGTGGTCAATCGAAGGATCTACCCGTGCACTTCTTTAAGCTCATTCCAAGATAAGCATCGTTTGGGATTTATTAGAGCGTAAAAATTAATATTCATTTTACTGTAAATATTGAAAAATTGCATTCAAAATTGTAATGTCAAAACTGTGATACGAATTTCTTTCCAAGCTAATAAGGACAGTCGTACTCATAAATTGATTTTGTAGTTGAGGCTTTGTACTTGTGCAGTCGTAGCAAAATCAGGCGCCTTTTGCGTTGTTTGTTAATTTTCAATGCGTAGATTTTGGGCTTTTTTTAACGCCTGTCCTACTTACACGCGACTACATTATCAAATTATGTGCTAATATTCTCGGGAAAATTAACATCAAGACCCTCACAAATTTCTCTTGAGGTTTGCATCCTCAACACGAATCTAGTCAGGTACTCCCATACTCTTACACATTGGCTCCTTCCAGATGCACGGTCGACAGTTAGGTTTTTCAAGTCACTTTGCATAATGTTCATCTTCTACCTGTTATGTTCTTGATGCAATCTTTATTTCGGTTTGAGCCCTACATTCTGACCACGAGAGTACTCCACAGCAACAGGTACTGAATTACAAGAGGCTCTAGGCACTCTCTCCCAAAACACACATACACATATTATTTACCCTATTTACATTGTTCGGGTTGTTGTACTCATCTTTATTCTCATACTCACGACGTTTCGGTCGCTATTCTTCTTCAGGTGATTGGAATTTTAAAATATACCCTTTAATTCGATCACTGGCGTCGATTCTTCTTGTTTCATGAGCCATGCCACTTCCGAACGCCTTAGTTATCTCTCTTTAACCCAAATCTTCGAGTTTTCTTCTATGCAATTATTACAAGTAATAGTAATGTTTCCCACTTTTCATTAATTTTTTGGAGTTTTGCATCCTTCATACGATTCTGGTTAAAGTATGTCAGATCTTTGCGAATTGCTTTCCTCCAAGACGAACCATAGACAGTTACGTTTTCCCAGTCACTTCGCATGATGTTCGCCTTCTACAGCTTATTCTCTTGATGCAATCTTTGTACTCGAATACTCTCATTTCGCATTGATATCCTTCAAGATGAATAATCCAGGCTTTGGCTTTCCAAATAAACCTCGATTGAAGAATCCAAACGATCAAAGAGGGCAAAATGGGGTAGAACGGAGGTTGATACCCATTTGTGTTTAGCTCACTGACCCTTTCGTTCGAATTGAGGGATAGGGGATAAAAACAAAAAGTATGTATATTTTTCTCTAGTTAGGGATGCTGTTACCTATCTGGGGAAAAAATTTCCGGTTTCGAAGACGCACTCCAATATTGGAAAAAAACTTTCTAAGAAAAAAAGTAATTTTCATACAACAACACATTCACCATGCTTCCATCAGATACTGGCGCCACATATTGCTTACATTATTCAGTCAGTTAAGTGCCATACGTGATACACGCTTGGACGATCATGTCTCGAAAGAGACATGACTGACTGGGCAGAAGATTATCCCGCAGTAGATTTCCATTGCTTTCTGCAGTAGACTGGTTGCCGACCATGGTTATAGAACCCAATCTGTCCTGTTATTTAACCCATAACTGGAAGAAATAAACGGATTAAATGTAATGTTTCCCACTTTTCATTAATTTTTTGGAGTTTTGCATCCTTCATACGATTCTGGTCAAAGTATGTCAGATCTTTGCATATTGCTTTCCTCCAAGACGAACCATAGACAGTTACGTTTTCCCAGTCACTTCGCATGATGTTCGCCTTTTACAGCTTATTCTCTTGATGCAATCTTTATACTCGAATACTCTCATTTCGCATTGATATCCTTCAAGAAGAACAATTCAAGCTTGGTATTTGTCTATATTTCTGATATCAGGTAGTATCTACAGTATTTACATTATTCGGACTATTGTCCTCATCTTTGTTTCCATTTGTACGACGTTTCAGCTGTTGTATGCTTCGGCATTCTTCAGCTAGGAATTTCGAAGGACACATGGCCCAGTGGATATAGACGTTGGACAGTTCCTGTCAAAGAGTTGTGAGTTCATACCAGGCTACAGCAGTGGTGGTGAACAAGTAACTTACAGGATTAGAGGGAGATAATTCATGACTACCAAAAGAGGCATTACTACGCAAGGAATGAAGATAATATACCCCAGTGATTGTAATAAAGGGTTCAGTTCGACATTCCTAGCAGAAGAAGGCCGGAGCGTACAATGGCTGAAACGTCGTATAAATGACAACAAAAATGTTAACAATAGTCCGAATAATGTAAATACTGTCAATCCAGGCTCAGCCTTTTCAGATAAGCCTCGATTGAGAAATCCAAACGATCAACGAGGGCAAAATGGGACAAAATGGGGCAAAATGGGGCAAAATGGCCCTAATTTGTCCTATCGCTATCTTAGCTCGCTGCAATCACTGAACCATTCATTTGAATATTGATTTTTCATCGAAAGATATCATCTACACAAAACGGCACCACAAAGAAACCATAATATCATATTTGTTTGAAGAATTCCTACCGGGGGGAGGGGTGAAAATTTAAAATAACAGTCACGATAAATTCACCTTCCTTCAGAAGGTCCTGTCTTGAGCGAATGTTGGGCCTTAAAATAAACCTAAAATCTCAAGTTAAACTCGTATATAGACAGTTAGGTTTTCCCAGTCACTTTGCAGGATTTTCCCCTTCGGCAGGATGTAACCTTGATACTATCTTTATACCTCAATTTCGGCTTGTGTACTGCATAGAAACTCTTAAGAGATATTATCGGCCTTCATCCTGACCAGGTGAGAACTTCATGATAATCGGTGGTGAAGTACAAGAGACTCTAGGCACTCCTCGAACACACACACACGCGCACACACACACACACACACACACACACAAACCCACACGAATATATATATATATACTTGTGCAAATGAATAGAAACAACTGCTTTAGTTTCCTTTCTTTCTTTCACCGTACGGTCGGTTTTTAAGCAACTGGAGTGACAGGGTGTAATAAATTTCTATTTAGTGTGCTCTAATTCATTACTGAATGAGCGATGCGTACATGCCAGAGTAGCTACTGTTTTTCAAAGTCTACCATTCTTCCAGAGTGCGCAATCAGGGTGTGAGAGCATAAATAGTTATCCGCAGACAGGTCTGTTTCGCTGTATCATAGCTCATCAGTACGGTTAGATTCCGATTGCTTTTAACCCAGGATTGAAACCCGACCGAATTGGCGTCAGTCGGCAATCCTACCTCTAAGCTATGGGCGCTCGGTAGAAGGAGGCAGACTTTTTAGCGTGTATATTATCATTATACAGGCCCAATAGCTATATATATTAGGTTAGTTAGTTAAGTGCCATACGTGATACACGCTTGTGCGATCATATCTCGAAAGAGAGATGACTGACTGGGCAGAAGATTATCCCGCAGTAGTTTGCCATTGCTTTCTGCGGTAGACAGGTTGCCGACCAAGGCTATAGAACCCAATCTGTCCTGCTATTTAACCCATAACTGGAAGGAAGAGACAGATTAATACCTTTCCCAAGGGTATTTGCGCGTAAGTGAATACAATGGATTCAACTGGAATTCGAACTCGGCTCCCCGATTTCTCGTTCTGAGCCGATATCCAATGCACCACAACGCACATGAATCAAAATAGCTTTCATTTTGAAAAGCGAAGATCTTCCAAGAAAGGGGAAATGTTGTTAGAACCTGGATCCAAATTTACTGTGGATGATCTGTCGCTTAAAATACTTTTTATACACTTTCATGTCAGTAAACTGCTTTCTCTTTTAAATAAAGTATTATATATTTTTAAAATCGAAATTATGGCCAACTCCAGAGACGAACAAATGCATTTAAGGTGTTTTTATTATATAATATACCTCTATCTGTCATATTCTCGTAATCACTACATCTTATTTCCTCCTGTTGCATTCATAGAAATAATTCTCTACCCTCACTGGCTCTTGGGCCTTGTATAAGATGAACTTAAAAAATATATAGGAAGCGTTACTTTCGGAACGACCCGGAAAAGTTTTAAAAATATGCTTAAAAAAATATATATTTTGTCATTTCGTCATATTTCATCATATTCCGACATATTTTGATCAGCCGAGAACTTTTCATCATGCCTTCGTATACATTGATGGTAATGAAACGTTCTCCAAGTGAATATTAGCCATAAAATATACTTTTTGCTAACTGTTGACCAAACAAGCTGATCACTCTTCTTTTTTTTTATGAATAGGAGGAAAAATGTTGCTACGTGTAGGTCAGAGGTGAACGTATAGTATGAATCATGTGAAACAGGGGAATTAACATTTACAGTGCCTCTGGCCAATCATTACCTATTTTTTTTTCATTTTGAGTTCGTTGGCATAATATATATATATATATATATAATTTTGCTTTTGTTGTTTTTAAACATCTGTCATCCATTTTGTATGGAAGTCCGTAAATATAAATCTCGTATTTTTTTCTCGAATAATTTCTCGTCACCTAGTTCTTTATCACGTCCAGTCTTTCGAACACACCCCAGACAGATAAGCTTTTAGCTGTATTTTATTATTTATATATATATATATATATATATATATATATATATATATATATATATATGTAAATAAATTTCATATTATTTATGAATTCACATGTCCTTTAAGGAACTGTGTTCCGGATCAAAACAAATTCATGTATAATTATATCGGTCATACCATTAAATGCCTGACAAGAAGACTTACCTTAGATTTTTCTGACCATAAGTCTCATTTAAATACACACGGAGACCTAACCAACTACATCTGAAACATGCCAGTAGACAATCCAAATATAATAATCTCACGTAAAAAAAGCGGCAAAAAATAATTGAAGTATTAAAAATCAGAACTTTTTGTAACTCAGTAACTTCAACTGTGAACACGACTACAATGTGCTGACCGTGTTTAGAATATAAGAACATACCTCTAACTCTAGGTACATATATGAAACAAACATACATTCAGTTAAAAGTAAAAATAGAATCATTTTTGATAATGGTTAAAAAAAATCGCCGAAAGCGCTCGGTATTACAGGCTATTTGAGTAATTTCTACAATAATTCATATCTAGAAAAAATAATTTCTTAGAACACCAGAAAAATTAAATAAAAAACTTAACCACCGTACCTTGTCAGTCGTTTTTAACGAAACATGTATAAAAGTGGTATTGGTGCCCAAATATACAATTTTATATATATATATATATATATATATATATATATATATATATATATATATATTAGTATAGGGTCGGTATGGATGGAATAAATTTCCGTATCTAAAAAACACTATTCTTAAAAATTTGCTCAATACAAAATAGAGCAATTAATATTTATTTAGAATTGATAACATAAATATGTTATAATATCACTACAAAACTATCTATTTTGTTTCGACAGAACTTGTGTCTTATCAAGTGATGGCACTGATTTCGAGTTGACGAGTTTTATAAAGTTCAAAACTAGCCAAATCCCCTTCAAGCAGTGTATCATTTATGGCATTTAACTGACAGACTGATTTTAGCGACGTGTCTGTTTATTTGTTAGATTTAGAGTCAGGTTGAGAAAACGTCTGTAAACGCTGCATATTAGCTAAGTGTAAATTCGTGGATGTCGTGGGCCTGAAGAGTTTTAAATAAAGTCAAAATAAACGCAATCATATTCCAGTGCATAAACAAATAAATATAATTCAATATATACGCACACAAATTTACATGCAAAAAAAAAAAACAATTCGTACACGACATCCTATACAAAATGAAACCACATATATGGATGTACTTATAGATAACTATAGGAATAAATAATACAAATAAACACAAGAACATTCACACAGAAGCATACGCACACATATATACGTGTATAAACAAGGAAATATATATAAATATATACATATGCATATATATATATATATATATATATATATATACATACACATACATAAAAACATAAATACACACAAATACACACGTATATATATATATATATATATATATATATATATATATATATATATATCTTCTTCTTCTTCTTCTTCTTCTTCTATGTACCTTTAACGTAGGCGATCATGGCCTTCCACGTCTTCCTATCTCTGGTGGCTCTTAGCACGCTTCTCCTGTAACGTCTCTCAGCCACCGTTCTGTCATCCACCTACTCAGGCCCTTCAAATATGTTATCCGCTATATATATATATATATATATATATATATATATATATATATATATACACACATGCATGTAAAAATATATCAATATATATCAATATGCCCACTCGTACATAAACCCACATGCACACTTCCATATATGCATTTATACGTAGGCAAACCCATGTACACAATTATATATATATTCATTTATTTACATTAATCGGAATATTGCCCTCATCTTCATTGCCATGCTTATGACGTTTCGGCCGCTGTACACTCCGGCCTTCTTCAGGTGCTAAGATTTTCGAACCGAACCCTTTATTGCGATCACTCGGGTATCTCATTTTCATTCCTTGTGCGACGCCGCTTCTTGTAGTCATCAGTTATCTCCCTTTAACCCGACTCTCTAAATTATTTGTTCGAAATTTCTAGCAGAAGTAGACCGAACGGTCAAAACGTCTTAAAATGGCAACGAAGATAAGGACAATAGTCCGAATAATGTAAATAGTGTAAGTACTACCTCATCTCAGAAATATTTGTTTGTTTGTTTGAGTTTTGTTTAAAATATCAACTTGTGGGTTATTTAATGCCAAAAAGGTTGGGTTTTCAGGTATTATAATGTTCAGTTATAGTGTGTAGGTTGATTTAGATTTTAATGAGAACAAATTTAATTTTTTTTTAATTTATTTTTTTTTTATTTTAGAACTTAAGATGTCTTCTAGTTTTGTATTCAAAAATGTATTACTGGTAATATTTTTCCTTCAAAAATATACTGTTGGTAATATTTTTCCTTCAAAAGATGTATATTTTTCTATAAAAGTCTATTTTTATACTTTCATGTTGTTTTGACCCATAGCTGGGGCCCTAACAGGTGCTACCAATTTGGGTCAGGGTGGACCTGGGAACAACAGCAATTAAGAGGTGGTTCCACGCTTCTCAAAACCTGCCGGATGCAGTTTACCGTCCTACCCAGGACCGATCTCAGAAATATAGACAAAATATATTCAAATATAAACACAGGTAAAATCAAAGAGAAAAGAAAATACACATTTACATGTTTACAATGTTATTAGTATATTAAATTCTCTGAGTTGCACAAGAAATTGTTTTGAGTTTTAAGTTTGAAGTTAAATTTGTGGCCTTTAAATAGCCTTCGCGGTGGAATCGGTTGCATCTTTTAAATTTAATTATGGTGCGCAGTTCTGCATCCGGCAGCGTATTTCTTTAGTGATTTTGGTTATCATTTACTTTTTATAATTGTACATTTTCGTAATAGGTTTTTCAATTATTTAGTACTGTAGTAGGATTGGTAGGTAGATTTAGTTGGATATGTATGTAAATCGCTGTGTTCTTTGAATTGAAAGTTGGGATATAAGTCAGTCCGTCTGTTTTCTTCTTCTTCTATGTGCCTTGTCTCTTCAGGACGTAGGCGATCATGGCCTTCCACGTTTCCCTATCCCTGGTGGCTCTGAGCACGCCATCTCCTGTTACACCGTGCAATCCTCGTTCTGTCATCCACCTGATTAGGTCCTTCAAATATGTTATCCGTTGCTTTCCCCTGTCTCTTTTTACCTCTATCTGGCCTGTTAGTATCAGATTCTCCAAGCTCTCCTTTCTCATTGCGTGTCCCAGGAACTTCAGCTGTCTCTTTCTGATGCTCGGTATTAATTTCGTTTTTGTTTCCATCATTTCCAAGACCTCATCATTGCTCGATCCATGATATTCGCACCATCCTTCTGTAGAACCACATTTCAGTTGCTTCAAGATTTTCCTTCATCTTTGATGGTATTGTCCAGCATTCACTGCCATATTGAAGGACGGACAGCACGTAGCAATCCAGTACTCTCTTCTTAGTTTCTAGCGAAATTGTCCTGTTTCTTAATACCTTACTCAACTTCTGGAATGCTTCCTTCGCCATGCAAATTCGCCTTCGGATCTCTGAGTCGCATTTTCCGTCTTCTGTTTTAACGCTTCCCAGGTATTTAAATTTTTGTACCTGCTTGATTTTGGTATCCCCGACCTGTATTTGGCATTTTGGGCTGCCCTTTTTTACTGATTGGCTAAAGTGAGTGAAAAGTTGTTAGGAGCGTGTTTCTGATCGGCAAATTTAAGATTTTGATGACCATGAAAACGCCTATTAAATTTCGTTCTTCCAAAGTCTACCCTGACCCTGGGTGGTAACTCCTGTTAGGGTTCCATCTATGGGCTAATACTAAACCCTCAAACAAAAACAAAACAATATGAAAGTATAAAAATACATATTTATAGTAAAAATGCCAGCAATACATATTTGTATAGCAAAATTACCTATTTATATTAAAATGTCTAACAATACATTTTTAAAGCAAAATGATCAGCAATACATTTTATAGTAGAATTGTCGACAATACATTTTAAAAGCAAAATGATCAGCAATACATTTTATAGTAGAATTGTCGACAATACATTTGAAAAGCAAAATGATCAGCAATACATTTTATAGTAGAATTATCGACAATACATTTTAAAAGCAAAATGATCAGCAATACATTTTATAGTAGAATTATCGACAATACATTTTAAAAGCAAAATGATCAGCAATACATTTTATAGTAGAATTGTCGACAATACATTTGAAAAGCAAAATGATCAGCAATACATTTTATAGTAGAATTATCGACAATACATTTGAAAAGCAAAATGATCAGCAATACATTTTATAGTAGAATTGTCGACAATACATTTTAAAAGCAAAATGATCAGCAATACATTTAATAGTAGAATTATCGACAATACATTTTAAAACAAAATGACCAGCAATACATTTTATAGTAGAATTATCGACCATACATTTTAAAACAAAATGACCAACAATACATTTTATAGTAGAATTATCAACAATACATTTTAAAACAAAATGACCAGCAATACATTTTTTAGTAGAATTATCGACAATACATTTTAAATCAAAATGACCAGCAATACATTTTATAGTAGAATTATCGACAATACATTTTAAAACAAAATGACCAGCAATACATTTTATAGTAGAATTATCGACAATACATTTTAAAACAAAATGACCAGCAATACATTTTATAGTAGAATTATCGACAATACATTTGAAAAGCAAAATGATCATCAATACATTTTATAGTAGAATTATCAACAATACATTTTAAAATCAAAATGACCAACAGTACATTTTATCTGTTTTTGAAGCCATAAAATTGCGTTCAAAATATTTATACTTCGGCATTAAATCCATAATGGTGTTAATATGCAGCTAAATAAAATCAACCAACGATTTACACCCTCTCACGCAACACAAGCTAACCCTAACAGGAGATGCATGAAAGCATGCGTTCACAAACATGCACGTTTTCAGTCAAGCGTATATATTTAATATTCATTTAATATACAGTAAAATGCGTGTGTCACACATGCAGACACACACAATCTATGCACACGCATAAGCGCACACAGAATACACACAAATACACGAGCACTACTATGCATATAAAAGCACATACAGCCATACAGGTACTGACATATACACGTTCACACATTCACACTCAAAAAACAAACTAATTCTCACTTGCATAGACACCAAAACATACATACACACAGATTAAAATATGTATATACGCTCACACATGAAGACTCTATGGTTACACACGCTAATACACCCACTTACACGCAAACGCAAATAGACATATACAATCGAACCCCCCTCTCTCTCTCGCTCTCACGCACTGCACATAGACAAATACGCACATTAAATCAAACATATGCGTATGTACACAGATAAACGCACTTTGGACACACATACATCATCATACACCAACGCAACTACACATGATAAACTTATGTATTCATAAGTGTACGTATTTATACATACACGCACACAAAAAATGCTTTCTCTCATACACTGCCCACCTCCCCCTCCTCCTCCCTCTATCTCTATATATATATGTATATGTGTGTGTGCGCGTTGGTGGGTGTGTGTGTGTTGGTGGGCGTGTGTGTGTGTGCTTGTTTGTGCTTGTGTGTAAAGAGAGATAGAGAGAGAGAGAGAGTTAGAGAGCAGGTAAGAAGTGAAAGAGAGAGAAGGAGAAAATGAACGTCTGCTTGGATGCCCGTTGGGGTCTGGCAATATTATCAGGTAAAACCGAATCCCCGGGGCGTATTTTGTAATTTATTTTAATGTGTAACTCTGGTGATTTGAAGTTGCTTTTTAATCAAGCGACGAAATTAAAGATGCAGCGAGTAACACACGATGAAAATTATTTTCATTACGCGTTCATCGATAAATTATCCGGTCAATAAAATGTCTCGGAGTTATCTGAAGGTGGTCAGGGCGGGCAAGGTTGGGTTGACTCGGAGAAACGATCGTTTCGGGACGGAGAGAGATATGTATTCATTGTAATGCTCAGCACACCTGCGTCTTATTCGAGTTTTTTTAGATTTTGTTGCGAAAATGTGTTTCTTTTGCTTTTTGACGTGGTTTTTATAAGCCGTTTGTTGGGAAAACTTCACCGCGGATAATGACAATAAAAAATATTATCGGATGTGATATTGTTGCTACGCAGGAGAGCAATAACGAAGGCAGGCCAAAAATTGACGACAAGGATGTGAATTAAGGTAATTTTTTAATGAGACAATTATATTAAATGATAAATAATACGACCTCTTTCCGATAATAGTTGTTATAATTGCATATGAGAGGATGCTGAAAAGTTTATGGCCCGAAAAAGAAGGCCCTCGAAAAATGTGGATATTTTGCCAGATTTTGGAAAGCGAAAATTGAGAATCTTACTGAACCCTTGTCGAACTTAGTACAAGAATATAATCAAGAAGGTTGAAAAAGTAAAAGAGACTAGAAGAAGATGAAGAAGAGAAAGAAGAAGTGCAGAGAGAAGAAAATAAAAAGAAGAAAAAGAAAAGAAAAAAGAAAGAGTATATATCAAGAAGAAAAAAGAGTATTGAGAAGAAAAAAATGCGAAAAATATCAAAAAAAGAAAGAAGAAAAACATAAAGCAAAGAAGGTTTGGAAAAGAAGAAGAAGAAGAAGAAGAAGAAGAAGAAGAAGAAGAAGAAGGGAGGAGAAAGACGATAAAAAAGAAAAAAATGTTATGAAGTAAAATAGTAATGAAAAGAAAGAGATTAGAAAAGAAGAAGAACAACAAAAAGGGAAAGAAAATTAGAAAAAAGTAATAAAGTTACAAAAAGAAATAAAAAAAGAAAATTGTAAAAAAGAAAACAAAAAGTCATCATCACCATCAGAAGAAGAAAAACAAGAAGAACAAGAAGAAGAGTAGTCAGTCAGTTGAAGTGCCATACGTGATACACGCTTGGGCGATCATGTCTCGAACGAGACATGACTGACTGGGCAGAAGATTATCCCGCAGTAGGTTGCCATTGCTTTCTGCGGTAGACTGGTTGCCGACCGAGGCTATAGAATCCAATCTGTCCTGCTATTTAACCCATAACTGGAAGGAAGAGACGGATTAATACCTTTCCCAAGGGTATTTGCGCGTAAGTGAATACAATGGATTTACCCGGTTTCTCGTTCCGAGCCGATATCCACTGTACCACAACGCAAGAGTAGAGAGAAGAAAAAAGACGAAAAAGCAGAAGAAGAAAATATCAAGAAGATAAAGAGTAATGAGAAGAAAGAGATTCTTCTTCTTCTATGTACCGTGTCCTTTCAGAACGTAGGCGATCATTTCCCTATCTCTTGTAGCTCTTAACGACCATTCTCCCGTTATTTCACTCAACACCCGCTCAACCATTCATCTGTTCAAGTCCATTAAGTATGTCATGCGTTGCTTTCCTCTGTCTCTCTCTCTCTTTTCCGCTATTCGTCTGATGAACATCAGATTCTCCAAGCCCTCCTACTCCACTACATGTCCCAGAAATTTCAGCTCTCTTTTTCTGATGGCATAAGTATTAGTTTCCTTCTCGTATCCGTCCTTTCGAAAACTTTGCTCAAGTGTTCGGTCCATGGTATTCTCAGCATGCTTCTGTAGAACCACATTGGGGAAAAAGAAAAAACATTAAAAATTGGATAGAAAGAAA
Source organism: Ascarosepion bandense (assembly GCA_037127315.1). NCBI lineage: Eukaryota > Metazoa > Mollusca > Cephalopoda > Sepiida > Sepiidae > Ascarosepion > Ascarosepion bandense. The sequence continues at coordinate 4,512,244 of JBBBDQ010000221.1, forward strand.
AGAAAATATCATGAAAGAAGAAAATGCTGAAAAGAGCAAAAACAAGAGCAAACTGGTGTATGGCAGAGAAGAAGAAGAAGAAGAAGAAGAAGAAGAAGAAGAAGAGTAATGAGAAGAAAGAAATTGGGAAAGAAGAAAAATATTAAAATTGGATAGAAGAAAAAATATGGTGAAAGAAGAAAATGCTGAAAAGTAAAAGAAGAAAAACCAGTGTGTGGTAGGGGAGGCGGAGAAGAAGAAGAAAATATGAAGAAAAAGAAACATGAGAAAAGATGAAAGAGATTGGGAAAAATAGACAAGGACTGTTAGGAATTGTAGAAAGAAGAAAACGAAAAAATATTAGGAAAGAATAATAATGCTGAAAACTCTTAGAAGACGAAAAAAATGAATGAAAAGAAGAAGAAGAAGAAGAAGAAGAAGAATGAAAGAAGAAGAAGCATTAGTCAAAAATATTAGGAAAGAATAATAATGCTGAAAACTCTTAGAAGACGAAAAAATGAATGAAAAGAAGAAGAAGAAGAAGAAGAAGAAGAAGAATGAAAGAAGAAGAAGCATTAGTCAAAAATATTAGGAAAGAATAATAACGCTGAAAACTCTTAGAAGACGAAAAAAATGAATGAGAAGAAGAAGAAGAAGAAGAAGAAGAAGAAGAAGAAGAAGAAGAAGAAGAAGAATGAAAGAAGAAGCATTAGTCAAAAATAATATTGAAAACGAGAACAAATATGACGGAAACAAAAATGACAAACAATTGCCAGCAGAAACAAATGGCGAACTACTGCGGGAAAATCTTCTGTCTAGTCAGTCATGGACCGAAAGAGACATGATTGCTTAAGCATGTATCACGTATGGTACGTGACTGTCTTTATCTCTTAACCCTCCTGTCATGGGTTGAATAACAGGGCAGACTGGGACTTATAGCCTGGTTGGCAGCCAGTCTGTAATCGAAGGAAACAGCAACCTACTGAGGGAAAATGTTATGTCAGCTAATAATCATTACATTTAATTATGCGCAAAGGTAGGGTTTACGACCACATCATTTGAATCAGCGAAACTAATCAACATCGACCATGTTCAGTACCTAGATGGATAAACACTTGGAAACACCAGGTACAGTAAGTTTTTACGTGTAAGTGGTTTTAATGGAAAATGGTTAAGAAATGGTAATCGGAGAACCGAGTTCCAATTCCCATTGGGTTCGTTATATCTATTTACGCGCAAATACCCTTGGGAAAGGCATGAATCCACTTATTCTTACCCAAATTTTTTTTCAATTTTATATTTAATTTTTTCTAATTTTTTAAATTTTTAATTTTTTTTAATTCTTAAATTTTAAAATTCTCAATTTTTTTCAAATTTTTTAATTTTCTAATTTTTAAGTTTTTAATTTTTTTTAAATTTTAAATGTTTATTTTTTATGTTTTCTAGATTTTATATGATAAACCATTTACTCAACCTTTTTCCCCTGGCCCTGTGCCGAATTGATCTACTTATATGTAAATACATATTAAATGAAAACCTGTACAAGTTAATACCTCCAATCAATTCAGATTAGAAGCCACGAGAGCCATGACTAGTGTTTCATCAGATAATTTACTATTTCACTTTTGTTGTTGTTTTGAACCGATCTTACATTCCAGGTGTTCTACGTCAAGTTTTACGACCTCAAACGATTACCACCTTACGAATTTTCCGTATATACTCGAATATAGGGTAAGTTTTAATGATCAGTATTTTTTTCCGACAAAAATATAGGTGTCACACGTCACACAGGTCATTTTCTGACGATGTTAAAATTTATGCATTTTCAGTGCCCGGTGTCACAACCAGTCAGTTAAATGCCATACGTGAGAAATAATTGGGTGATCATGTCTCTTTCGATACATGACTGACTAGACAGAAGATTTTCCCGCAGTAGATTGCTATTTCTTTCTGTAGTAGACTGGCTAGTAATCAAGGCTAAGAAATCCAATCGGTTCTACTGCTCAATCCTTTTATCTAGATCAGTCAGTTAAGTGCCATACGTGATACACGATTAGGCGATCTTGTCTCTTTTGATTCATGACTGACTAAGCAAATGATTTTCAAGCGTAGATTGCCATTTCTTCTTGCTGTAGACTGGTTACCAACCAAGGCTATAGAACATAATATGTACTGCTGTTCAATTCTTTTGTTCTTTTGTTCAGTGCGATAGGTGATACACGCTTAGGCGATCATATCCTTTTCGATTCATGACTGACTAGGCAGAAGATTTTCCCGTGGTAGATTATTACTTTCTGCTCAAGACTGGTTTCCAATCAAGGCTAACCGAACATAATCTGCCCAGCTATTTGTCTCATAGCTGAAGGAAAAAAAAAATGAATTAATATCTTTCTGAAGGGTATTTGCGCGAAAGTGAATTGAACTAGAATTCCAACTCGACTCTCCGATTATCTCATTCCGAGCCGATAGCCATTGGACCACAACGAATATTCTTCACCGCAAGAAACTTAGGCAATATCGGAGGTCAGTCCATGGGATTCATTATTAGCAATATTAATATAAAAATCTTTATACTTTCATTGGGTTTTGATCCAATATTGTTCATAGTTGATACCCTAATAAAAGATACCAACCCGTGGTCAGCTTGGACCTGGGAACAACAGCAATTAAGAGGTGGTTCCACGCTTCTCAAAACCTGCCAATCAGAGGCCTTGCTGCCAGATGAAGTTTATCGTTATACCCAGGACGGGTAAATTGTACTAGCCAGACACATTGTAGATGTGTATTTCTTAGGGTTGTGTCTTTCTTAAATTTGTCACTTTCTTTGATTGTGATATGGTTAAAGGAAATCGCCAGGATGATTATTTGGGCCAGAAAGTTTTTTTCGTCAGAATTCATTTTGCACATCCATAAATCTACCATTCGTGAGTACATTGAATACTGTTGCCATATCTGGTCGGGTGCTTCTGTATTCACCTGGAGGATCTCGACAAAATCCAAAGAAGGATCTGCAATGTAATCAGTCTGGACTCGGGATTTCAGCTTTAGTTACCGACTTGATGTGGCTTCCCTCTGCCTTTTCTACAATTATTTCTATGGCAATAATTCTGATAAGCTTTTTTCTATGGTGCTCCAACCACAAGACTTTATGAGTGTTACTAGATTGGCATCTACGCCTCACCTTTTCACAGTTAAAATAGTTAAATATAACAATCTCTTCTACTTTAATAGTTTCATTTCTCGCACTTTCCGCCTGTACAACTCTCTTCCGATTACTTTCTTCCCTGATAGCAAAAATCTCCAAAAATTTAAATACAATGTCAATTGCCATCTTTTATCTCCTTGAATCCCATCTATCTCTTATGATTTCTTTGACGTCCCGGTAACCCCTTGCGCACCAGTGACGGTCCCGCTTTGCTTGGGGTGAAATGATTAAAAAAAAAAGTAATAGTTTTTTTTTAATCATTTCACCCCAAGCAAGGCATTTCACTTCCACTGTTGCGAAGGGGGTTATATAGGGGAAAATGATGAGAAAGAGTGGTTAGGGGGTTATATAGGGGGAAATGATGAGAAAGAGTGGTTAGGGGGTTACATAGGGGAAAATGATGAGAAAGAGTGGTTAGGGGGTTACATAGGGGAAAATGATGAGAAAGAGTGGTCAAGAGTTGTTAGGGGGTTACATAGGGGAAAGTGATGGGAAAGAGTGATTAGGGGGTTACATGGGGGAAAGTGAGAGGAAATGTCAGAAGGAGGGTGATATAGGGGTAAGGATACCGAGGGTGAGGGTTGCGTGGATGGGAAAAGTGTTTGAGAGAAAGGGTGCGTGTTAGTGTGTTAGGAGGTGTCTATTGACCTTACATTTAAACTCCTGGAGATTGTAGCTGTCGGGGAAGCAGGTATACGGAAGGGAATTCCACAGTTGTACTTTAAAATAAGGTAAATTTTATTTTAAATTTAAATATGTTCACTTTTTTAAAATGTACTTTTCCCATGTTGAAATTAAACCTTTCGCTCTCGGTTTTGAAATATTTTTTGCGTGATATAACAATAAACACTTTTTATAGGAATTGCAATTATCTAATTTGCGACAAGCTCCGAAGAAAAGACGGACCATTAATTATCTTTAGCCTTTTGAAAACTTACCTTTTTTCAATAAGCAAATCATTAAAATAAGTAAGTATTCAAAAAGCTTAGATGGATTCGGACAATAGGCGATTTCAATACAATAGATGTGATTAGAAAGGAAGAATGAAAGAAATAAAGAAAAAAAAATAGGAAAGAATCGACAATTTGAAAAGAAAGAAAGGAAATTTTTTAAAAAGCCAATAAAGAAAAAAGAGAAAAAAGATAATAAAAAAGAATGAGAAGGAAAAGAACCTGAAGCCAAATAAAAAAATAAATAGCGTAAAAAGAAATAAAGAGGCTTGAAAGAAAGAAAGAAAGAAAGAAAGAAAGAAAGAAACATAAAAATAAAAAGAGAAGAAAGAAGCTTAAAGAAGAAAGAAAGAAATAATGAATGAAAGAATCACAAAAGGTAAAAAAAAGAAATGAATCAATTTGAAAAGTACGGAAGAAAAAAGTTTAGAGAAAAAAAGCAAAAGAAAGAAAGAAAAAGCCATGAAAGATAAAAAATGAAAGGAAAAAAGTAGTTTAGAGAAGAAAGAAAAAAAGAATAAATGAATGAATGAAAGAAACGTAAAAGGTAATATTAAAAAAAAGAAATGAAATTATTTGAAAAGTGAAAAAGAAAAAAAAAGCTTGGAGAAAGAAAAATGTGGCACAAATAATCAACTGAGAAATAATTGGAAAAAGAAGCATAGACGGTAAAGAACGAAAGAAATATAAATGAATGAATAAATTATAAGAAAAAGAAAGGAAATAAAAGAAATAGAGAAAGAAGTACAGAGAAATAATAAAAGAAAGAAAGAAAGAAAGAAAGAAAAAGCACAGAGAATCGATGAAGAAAAATAGAAGAAAGATAGAAGTATGTACGATAAAGAAATAAGGAAATAAATAAAGTAAGAAAACAAAGAATCAATGAAAGAAGAAATTAGGAAAAAAAGAAGGATGGACGGTAAAGAAAGAAAGAAAGAAAGAAAGAAAGAAAGAAGCATAGACGTAAGAATAGAAATATTGAATGAAAGAAAAGAACTATGTGAATTAATGAAAATAAAAAACAAAGAAGAGACACCTGTAAATAAAATGTCTATTTTTTTTAAAGTTATTGATTAGCAATCAATAATGAACAATAGATTCAGGGGAATTTATTTATTTATGGTTTTTATTTTCGGCACACACACACACACACACACACACACACACACACACACACACACACACACACACGCACACACATATATACACACATATACACGCACACACATACACGCATATACACATACACACATATACACGCACACACATACACACACATACACATACATACACACATACACATACACACATATACACGCACACACATACACACACATGCACATACACACACACATACACATACACACATATACACGCACACACATACACACACATACACATACATACACACATACACATACACACACATATACACGCACACACATACACACACATGCACATACACACACATATACACACGCACACACACTCGCACACCTGTAAGAGTTTAGTGTAATTCATTTCAAAACTTTAATCATTATTTTATTAAAGCGAAAACCACACAAGATTAATAAACAAAAGAAAAGAAGAAAGAATCGTGTAGCAATTAAGGAAAAAAAGCAGATTGGCCAGCACCGAGCAATGTTTCTAAAAAGCTTAACAGGACAAATCTTGTCACACGTTTCATGCTTTGAGAAACGGACACAATAGGACGATCTTTCATGAAAAGAATAGAAATAAACAGTAAAGGAATTTTGAAAATTCATTTTAAGATTATATCAATCGAGGATGATGAAATCGGGTAAAATAGCAGCATGCAGTATATTTTCTATTATAATAAAACCCATTATATATATATATATATATATATATATATGTGTGTGTGTGTGTGTGTGTGTGTGTGTGTGTGTGTGTGTGTGTGTGTATCCCTCCTGTCATATTTATGGGGAGAGAAAGAGAAAATAGCGAGGGAGCGTCGGCTCAGTTTATTCACTTTACTACCAGTTATTAAGTTTTACTACCAGTTATAAAAGTTCTTGCCTTTGCTCTATAACAGCGCCTTATTTTTTTATATTTTTGCAATATTATGTTTTCAAGTAGTGAAGAATATACCCATATATATATCCTCCCTATTGTTATAAAGACTGTTATATATAAAACAAAAATTTCGAGATTTAATTCCGTTTGATGGCCATTTCAGCGAGGAAATTGTCGCTTCATCAGCAATAGTGGAAAACAAAACCTTTATTATTTCAAATGTGTTACAAGATTTCTATACCGGAAGAAGCCCAAAATCATATCCATACACAGGAAGTTAAAATGGAGTGAGATTAACAATTTTTTGAATTTGTTCGCACGATGTAAAAAAGGTGGGGGAAGTAGACAGAGATTCCTAGTACGATATTAGAATATTTTACACCTCGTCTGTAAGAGTCAAGAGTTCAAAAGTTAAAATATGGCCGTAAAAAAACAGAAATATATATATATAAATAGATAAATACACACACACACACACACACACACACACATATATATATATCTATATATAAGGAAGTGGTTTGATTGTAAAATCCCAAATGAGATTCTATTAATATTAATTATTAAAAATTTAATTTTAAAACTGATCCAGCCAGAGGGCTAAATGTAATTAAAATCATTTATTTACAGAGCCAATATAAATATTTTGCATATAAAAAAATCAAACTTCCCGAGATCGTATTGTCATTTTGACGAATGGAATTCGCTTTATCGGCGATCTTACATATTAATATTATCAATGTTTAAGATCGCCGATGAAGCGAACGCCATTCGCCGAAATTCCCATACGATTCCGGGAAATTTGAATTGTTTTATATATATATATATATATATATATATTCCCTCTAGTCACACTCTGGGGGGATAACCGGCGAGGAAACAGCTAATAATCCTTTCAAATATTTTGCCGTCATTTTTGACTGCAATCGTACATTTGTAAATAAATAAGCATTATAATGACTAATGAATAAATAAGTGTTATAACGGCAGGGGTAAATTGGTAAAAAATAACCACTGAGAGACGAATTATTAATTTCAAAACCTGCAAAAGTTATTGGCTCAAATTTTATCTGAAATGTTTCATAGCCTATGTCGACGAGTCACACACGCACGTATATAAACTAATTGGCTGGAAACTAACTTCCTATTTATTCGAAAGAAGCGCCCTATTTAAAAGTATTAATAACTTGATTAATTATTTGTTGATTTTTTATGAAAATGTATTTTATTTTAAACATTTATTTTGAAAACATGTTTTATTTATAATAGTAGAAGTCAAGTAAAATTCCTATCTTTTGCACGTTTTCTTCCGATCAGCCTGTTGAAGGACAGACGCTTCTCTGAATGTCTACCACAGATTTTGTACGCTTTAGCGGGAAAGGGTCGTTGCCTATTGCTTTGGCATGTAGTTAGAGACGAGGTATATGAACTCTGCACCACCATCTTTGCAGTTCTACAACAGACTGCACCATACTTCGTAACAGGATGCTCTCTGGCTATGCACCTGCAGTGTCAGACACTATATCATTTTGGACTGCAATTGTCACACTGAATTAAAACAGAAATTAACAATGAAATTCTAGCATTTAAAGGATCGCGAGATATTTTGTTTAGTGCAAATATGGTGATATTCATTTGCATGAATATTTTATATTTATTTCATGGAAATTTCTGATAAAAAACTAGATATAAATCACAATATCAGAAACATCTCACTATTCGAGAGGCCCTATATATCAAACATTTCTCCCCTACAATCAACCTATATAAAATAGATGGTTGTATAGTGTTTTTTTTTGTGTTTTTTTTAGTAGAAAAATGCTCACGCGAAAACAACACAAAAATAAATTATACGTGACAGTAGACTAGAGCCGAAAACACCCTTAAAAATGGCTATAGTAGTCGCCGAAAGCGGTTAGGACAATAAAAATTATGAACAATTTTTAAATTCTTTAATTTCTACAAAACGGAAAAATGTTAAGATGCGTGAAAAACTTAATAAATTAAATCTTCCGTGTTGACCGTATTTAATGAAAGATCTTCAAAAGAAAGGTTACTACACAAATGTGCATTAATAGATAGATAGATAGATAGATAGATAGATAGATAGATAGATAGATAGATAAGAAATTAACTGATATAGATAGACAGCGGATGGCGATAGATAGATAGATAGATAGATAGATAGATAGATAGATAGATAGATAGATAATGAAGAGACTGGATAGATAGATAGATAGATAGATAGATAGATAGATAGATAATGAAGAGACTGGAATAGATAGATAGATAGATAGATAGATAGATAGATAGATAGATAGATAGATAATGAAGAGACTGATAAGAATAGATAGATAGATAGATAGATAGATAGATAGATAGATAGATAGATAGATAGATAGATAGATAGATAATGAAGAGACTGGAATAGATAGATAGATAGATAGATAATGAAGAGACTAGGAATAGATAGATAGATAGATAGATAGATAGATAATGAAGAGACTGGAATAGATAGATAGATAGATAGATAGATAGATAATGAAGAGACTGAATAGGAATAGATAGATAGATAGATAGATAGATAGATAGATAGATAGAAAATAAAATGTATATAACTGTACAAAAATATATATAATATATATAAAAGTATATAAAAATATATAAATTATATAAAATATATAGAAATATATAAAAATACATAAAAATAATATATAAAAGAATAAATAATAATGAAAATAAATAAATAATAATAAAAATAATATATGAAATATATAAAAATATACAAAATATATAAAAATATATAAAAATAAAATGTATATAAATGTACAAAATATATACAATATATAAAAATATATAAAATATATAAAAATATATAAAAATAAAATGTATGTAAATTTACAAAAATATGTAAAATATATAAAAATATATAAAATATATGAAATGTATAAAAAATATATAAAATTAAATATATTAAAAAATGTTAGAACTTGTTAATTTTTGGACTAATCCTGATTTTTGTGTTTATAGGAAACATTACAAATTATCCAATTTCCTAAATTCAGTTCGTTACGTGCCATACGTGATACACGCTTTGGGTCATCATGTCTCGAAAGACATGACTGACTGGGCAGAAGATTATCCTGCAGTAGGTTGCCATTGCTTTCTGCGGCAGACTGGTTGCCGGCCAAGGCTATAGAACCCAATCTGTCCTATTATTTAACCCATAACCGGAAGGAAGAGACAGATTAATACCTTTCCCAAGGGTATTTGTGCGTAAGTGAACCCAAGGAATTCAACTGGTATTCGAACTCGGCTCCCAGATTTGTAGTTCCGAGTCGATATCCTCTACACCGCAACGCACATCCTCCTTCCTAAATTAAGCCTGCTAAATTGACGAAACGAATTAAGTAATTTGTTAAGACAGCCTTTCGTTAATCTTAAAGTATAGTTAAATACATGTTTTACTATAAATGTAATTACTTTCCACAATTAATTTAATACCGTTGCATAAATAACATATAAAATCCCACCATTTTATGTTAATTACTTTAATAGTTTCACCCAAATGTAACATAGCCTCACTAGGCCATTTATTTTGTTTTACTCTAACACTAAATGTTACACAAAATCGACACCATATAACATGCTTTTCATGATCGCTTAATTTCTCCCAACCACTTTCAACATTCTAACCATCACTTATCTTTCTGACTTTTAAGTGACCTCCCAAATTCTCCCACCAACCTTCTTACACTCCGGCAGGATTCGAACCTGCATTCCCCTAGAGTAAACCGTCATTGGGGGTCAAGCGCGTCAAAACCTAATGACGGTTTCCTCTAGGAAATATACTGTTTAATAAATAAACGTTACGTCCACTGAAAATAACGTTTAAGTAATAAGAATCTGTCGAATTAATAAATAAAAAAATATCTTTGTACACACACACGCACACACACGCACACGCACACACATATAGTAATATTCTTATTAATGGAATTTATGATAAAAACATTTTCTAAGTGTACAAGTACAGAAATAGCACATCCCTCTCTAAATAATTTTGGCATTTGAAAGACGTCAATAAAACCCCCAGCGTAAAATGGAAAATATTAAAAAAGCTAAAACTTCTAAATCTTTATACCAGACGAGTTTTGTTTCTTGTGTTTACAGGAAAAATTACAAATTATCCAGTTTCTTAAATTAACCCTGCTAAATTAACGAAACGAATTAACAGTCACTTGTCAACACAGTCTTTCGTTTACCTTAATGTATAGTTGATTACATTTTCTACTACAAATATAACTACATTCCATTCTCTGTTAATTACTTTAATAGTTTCACCCAAATGTAACATAGCCTCACCAGGCCATTTATTTTGTTTTACTCTAACACTAAATGTTACACAAAATCGACACCGTATAACATGCTTTTCATGATCGCTTAATTTCTCCCAACCACTTTCAACCTCTAACCCCATTCCCATATCCATCACTTATCTTTCTGACTTTTTAATGACCTTCAAATTCTCCGACCCACCCTCTAATCCAAGGCCGTTACACATCGTTAACTTTCTATTGGAATTTCTAGCCAAACTCACTAAAACTCACTGCCCACCAATTGTCTGAAACATTTGGTTTAAATTTAGATTTAAATCAATACATATATGTGTGTATGCGTGTGAGTGTGTGTGCGTGAATGTGTGTGTTTGTGTGTGTGTTTGTAAATTCCTGACTCTTCTAACCGTATATCGCCTGATGAGGTACTAGAGATACCACCGAAATACGACAGCTCTTGTGTAGCGAAAAAATGTTTTTATTATAACTTCCAATGATAAAAATATTACTATATATATATATATATATATATATATATATATGTTTCCATTTGTAAACGAGTTATTACGCGACCTAGGTTTCAACCATGAGAGGTGTCTTCAGGCGATTTACAATAACTGATTTTACCGTTTGCCGTTTTCTTTAAGAACGCTTACGTAACGGTGTTTTTTTTTTGTTTGTTTTTTTAACGCTCACGTGCCAGAAACGCGCAATTTTTAAAATTACAAAGAATTATGGCGTTTTCATCTATGGTTGTATGAACCCAAGAGGTATTTTTAGTATGGTTACACTTAGTCATAATTTCCGTTCTTTCATTCAATAGTTCATTTTTGTTTGGGAATAGCATAAGCTCTAACTTTTCTTCTTGGCACAGGCTACATATTTTGCCACCGTTGTAAGGCTTAGAAGTTTTTACTATACTCCACGTTATGTCGTTTTTTTTACGTTTTTTTTTTTCCATATTTTGATTTTAATTTCGGCACGTGACTAGCCAATTTGTACAGTTTTTTAAGTTTTATATATATATATATATATATATATATATACGAAAAAAATCGCAAGATCGCCAAGACCTACCGTTCTTTAGTAGGGATCGGGATGTCTTTAAGGGAACAGTCTACATCTATTTGCTCCATTACTAATTGGTAAAGAGTGCTCGATGGATAAATCCAGAGCCTAAAATAATAATAATAAAACCGACTCTGTACGTATTCAAATCTTAAAATGTTACACAAGTAATTTTTAAAGACCACGAATAACCCGCAGAATCTAACTCCGTTATTGTCCTCGGCTATAAAGTTTTGGACAAAGAGGGGAAAAAAAGAAAGCTGCGTAGCACCGACAATACATACAGTTCTTCACAGCAAAGAAAAAAACCCTCAAACGGAACGAACCACAAAGAAAGAAAAGTGCTCGATACTAAACTAACCAAAAAGGGTTAACAAAGAGGCAGTCACGCAGAGCAAAAACACACGAAAAAAATCGCAAGATCGCCATATATATGGTTATTCGTGGTCTTTAAAAATTACTTGTGTAACATTTTAAGATTTGAATACGTACAGAGTCGATTTTATTATTATTATTATTATATATATATATATATATATATATATATATATATATATATATGTACCCCCTAACTCAACCACAATTACAATCGAAAAGAATTTATCTAAACTCAACATAACATCATAGTCAGTCAGTTAAGTGCCATGCGCGATACACGCTTGGGCGATCATGTCTCGAAAGAGACATGACTGACTGGGCAGAAGATTATCCCGCAGTTGGTTGCCATTGCTTTCTGCGGTAGACTGGTTGCCGACCAAGGCTATAGAACCCAATCTGTCCTGTTATTTAACCCATAACTGGAGGGAAGAGACGGATTAATACCTTTCCCAAGGGTATCTGCGCGTCAATACAAAACAAGCCAAAACTTGAAGGAGTAAATAATTCAATAAAACCAAATTGTTTAGAAAGTATTTTAATGGCTAGTTCAAGAGCAGTATTTTCGTCCAGGTATTTACAACGTTTCTACGTTCTTGGAGTCTCTCGTTCGTGCGCATGTTCATTCTCAACAATTTAAACAAACCCAGTCCGATGAAGTCCTAATGTTTGGAAGGCGTCACACGAAAACTTTTCTTCTCTGTCATAGATCTTTCCTCCAAAACACTTATTGATATATTATAAACCTTTTCCCGGCCGTGCTTACCCACTTACTGTTATAATCAATTGATAACTTTTGTCTTCTTTTAGAGTTTACAGCCTGTGTTTGTAGTAATTTAAATTTCTAAGATCTTATCACACGCTGTTTCCAATGTTTTTCCCTCTATCCGCCCTGTGAGTATCAGATTCTCCAAGCCCTCCTTCATCATATATTCTAGAAATTTTAACTGTTTTTCTTGATGCTAAATATGAGTTTTCGTTTTGTTTTCAATTTCTCCAAAATCTCATTATTGCTCACATGTGTAGCACATGGTCTCCTCTGCATCCGTTTGTAGAACTACACTTGTCTTTCATCGAGTTTCTCCTTTACCTCTGGTTAAAAATGTAACAACGATTTCGTTTATATATGATTTGTTATACACAGTGGTTTTAACCCTTCACACTCACTGTTATAATCAAATGACATTAGGATACTTTTCGGTAGTGCATTCAGGGTGCCGAGTTCGAATTCCAGTTGAATTCCTTGCATTCACCTACGCACAAATATCCTCGGGAAAAGTATTAATCCGTCTCCTCCCTCCATTTATGGGTTAAATAATAGGACATACTGGGCTCTATAACCTTGGCTGGCAATTGAAAACAATTGAAAATAATTGCAACTTCTACTGGGCATAAATTGGGGGATCAGTTTTCTATTGTTATGAAATAATAAACTGACCGCCCGCTTATTACTACATATTAATACAATGATATAATATAATTTATCTCTTCTCATTCCAGTTATTCTAAACAATTTGGTTTTATTGAATTATTTACTCCTTCAAGTTTTGGCTTGTTTTGTATTGACGCGCAGATACCCTTGGGAAAGGTATTAATCCGTCTCTTCCCTCCAGTTATGGGTTAAATAACAGGACAGATTGGGTTCTATAGCCTTGGCTGGCAATCAGTCTACCGCAGAAAGCAATGTCAACCTACTGCGGGATAATCTTCTACCCAGTCAGTAATATCTCTTTCGAGACATGATCGCCCAAAGCGTGTATCACGTATGGCACTTAAGTGACTGCCTGTGTTGGTAGTAATTCAAATTTTTAAGTTCTGGTTTTCAGGGTTGACACAAGGTCTTAATCAAGAGGTCTTGGCGAGGAATATGGATTCCAGTAACAGTACTGTGGGGACTCTCTGAGTTGATGAAACTTTCTGCTTATATGGAGTTCTTCGTACCGCAGGAGTGTCGTTCACAATTCGGTTTGCATAAACCTAAGTTCCTATATGTTCAAAATATATTTACCCTAGCCATTTTTCAAATTTACTGGTTGTCTAGAGTTATCGTTATGTGTTTGTAAGGTGTATAAAAATTATCGTTATCCCATATATATATATATATATATATATATATATATATATATATGTAAAAATATACTCAGTTATAATCTGAGATTAAGGACAGAATGGTTACATAAAATAAAGACAAGAGGAAAACTGTATTTTAAATTTGTCTTTATTTTAAATAACCATATATATATATATATATATATATATATAATTTTTAATGTTATAAATTTTTAATATTGATTAGGATCAGGTTCAAAATCAGGAATTTACCTTCCTACCCTTCCACTTCGGATTAAAGAAAAAACAATATATATATATATATATATATATATATATATATATATATATATATATAAGTTGTATAAAAATACTTTCACAAAATTTGGGGTTAGTTCCTCATATCAAAAGAACAAGAGTCTATATAAATATATGTTTGCAAATCTTTAGTTTTTAGTTTGGAGAAGGTTTACGATACATTGTGCTGAGTTCTCATGTAGACGAGGTTACATTTGTCATTCGTGTACATTTGTGGCTAGTCTGTCTTCAGCGTTTAGAGTGTGTAATAGTGAGTTAACTGAGAAATATTTTTTGTTTAACAATCGCGAGATATTCATATCTTGAGCATGCATACATTATCTTTACAAACAGCCGTGGCTGCATAGTTGTATTTTTCAGAGGAAGACAGAGGAAGAGTGATACGCTCGTACGCCTGACCACGAAGAACACGTTCTAGAGAATGTCGAAGACGATCCAAGTATCAGCACACATCAAATAGCCCTAGCTTGTCGTACATATCATAGTACGGCATGGAGGGTATTTCAAACGCAGCTTTTGTACCCGTTTCATATGCAAAGTGTCCAGGGTCTTTCGCCCTCTGATCACTCATCACGGAAGAACTTTCGTCGGTGGTTGATTTCCACAAACTGCCGATACGTTGTTTGTTACTACAACCTTCTTTATGGATGAGGCTACATTTGGAAGAAATGTAATAACAAATTTAAAAAACACCATCTTTTTAAAAAATCATATCACCCCGAGCAAGGCGGTAACGCCACTGATGTGCAGGGGGCTACATAGGTGTGAAAAGATTGGAAAAAAGAAAACCGGAAACCGCATCCTAAACAGGAAACAAGGGATGAGCCTCTTCACCTGTTCAATAGACGTGGGTGGAGTTTGAACCGGGTGATAGTTTACTCTATTTACTCCAATTGAAGAAAAAAGTGAGAAGAGAAAACCGGAAACCGCATCCTAAACAGGAAACAAGGGATGAGCCTCTTCAACTGTTCAATAGACGAGGGTGGAGTGTGAACCGGGCGATAGTTTAGTCTATCTGCTCCAATTGAAGAAAAAAAAAGTGAGAAGAGAAAACCGGAAACCGCATCCTAAACAGGAAACAAGGGATGAGCCTCTTCAACTGTTCAATAGACGAGGGTGGAGTGTGAACCGGGCGATAGTTTAGTCTATCTGCTCCAATTGAAGAAAAAAAAAGTGAGAAGAGAAAACCGGAAACCGCATCCTAAACAGGAAACAAGGGATGAGCCTCTTCAACTGTTCAATAGACGAGGGTGGAGTGTGAACCGGGCGATAGTTTAGTCTATCTGCTCCAATTGAAGAAAAAAAAAGTGAGAAGAGAAAACCGGAAACCGCATCCTAAACAGGAAACAAGGGATGAGCCTCTTCAACTGTTCAATAGACGAGGGTGGAGTGTGAACCGGGCGATAGTTTAGTCTATCTGCTCCAATTGAAGAAAAAAAAAGTGAGAAGAGAAAACCGGAAACCGCATCCTAAACAGGAAACAAGGGATGAGCCTCTTCAACTGTTCAATAGACGAGGGTGGAGTGTGAACCGGGCGATAGTTTAGTCTATCTGCTCCAATTGAAGAAAAAAAAGTGAGAAGAGAAAACCGGAAACCGCATCCTAAACAGGGAACAAGTGATGAGACTCTTCACCTGTTCAATAGACTTTTTGTGGGCGGATCGGAATCCCCATGGTACAGTAAAGACTAGACACCAGCATTAGTTTACGATTGAAGTGTGGGCTGGAATTGTAGATGATTGTCTGGTAGGTTCATATGTTTTTCTAGCATGTCTTACAGGAGCTGTCTGCAGAAAGTTTATTTCGAATAAATTTCAAGATCTGCTAGAGGACGTGCCCCTGCTAATAAGAAGAGGCATGTAGTTAATGCATGATGGGGTTCCATCACACTTTTGACACATTGACATATACTGGCTGACATCTACCATGAAAGATGCTTAGGTAGAGGAGGACCGGTTACATGACTTGCAGGCTCGCCAGACCTCAATCCTTTGGAGATTTTTATCTATGGGGCCAGCTAAAACATTTGGTTTAGGAAGCAGAAATTAATAATGCAGAGACGCTTCATAAACGTGTCATGGGGGCCTACGAAAAATTTCGACACCGTGTGGGAGTATTTGAAAGGGTCCGCCAGTCAATTATCCGACAAGTGCATGCGTGTGCAGAAGCAAAAGAGGGATATTTTGAACATTTCTTATGAGCTGCTGTGTTGGACATATGTTTATATGGACATTTTACCTTGTTTTAGTGTCAGAAACCCTCTCAAAAGTTTGTAAAAAGTATTCTGGATTGTGTTAGATTGTAAATTTAAGGCTGTCTACTGTAAACTTTAAACTCAGCAAAAAGGAAGGATTTGCAGACATATGCTTATACGGTCTTTGCCCTTGTTTTGGTTTGAAGAACCTTCCCACAAAGTTTATAAAAGTATTTGTGATGCACTATCTCTCTCTCTCTCTCTCTGTATATATATATATATATATATATATATATATATATATATTTTTAATCATCTCACCCCAAGCAAGGCATTCCACTGCCACTATTGCGCATGGGGCTATATAGGGGAAGGTAAAGAGAAGGAGTGGATAGACATAGGGAATGTCAGGAGAAAGGTGACAGATGAGTAAGGATAGCGAGGATGAGGGTCGGGCAGATGGGAAGAGTGCTTGATAGAATGGGAGCATGTTAGTGTGTTAGGAGATGTGCATTGACCTTACATTTAAACTCCTGGAGATTGTAGCCGTCGGGGAAGCAATCGTTTGGAAGAGAATTCCACAGTCGGGAAGTGCGAGGAAAGAAACTGTTGGAGTAGAAGTTGCGGTTGCATTTTATCGGTTTCACTGTAAAAGGGTGGGATCTAGTTGCTAATCTAGTCTCTCGTGCAAATTCGTATTTAGGGGGCACCAGTGATCTAAGTTCATCGGAGCAGAAGCCGTGAAAATATTTATAGAAGAGACACAGGGAAGCCACGTCTCGCCGGTGGGAGAGAGACTGCAGGCGGTCTGCCAAGTCGGTATCTATCACATTACAGACCCTCCTCTGAACCTTATCGAGAAGCCCGAGGAGAACAGCAGGGGCACCCGACCAGATATGGCAGCAGTATTCAATGCACGGGCGGATGGTAGATTTGTAAATGTGCAGGATAGATTTAGACGGAAAAAACTTCCGGGCCCTACACAGAGAACCGACTTTCATAGCAGCGGATTTAGCAATGGATTCGATATAGTCATTCCATTTGAAGTCCGCTGAAAGTGTGAGACCAAGGAGGCGTAGTGTTTTACTCTCTGGGAGGCAAGCCTGGTCCATGCTAATGGGAGGTAGGTGAGATTGTCGATGATGGTTAATTGACAGTAGCTTCGTTTTAGAAGCATTAAAATTTACTAGCCATTTCTTACCCCAGTCCAATATGGATTGGAGGTCTTTTTCAATCTCGGCTGCG